>PYHX02000467.1:112012117-112070195 GCA_004302925.2 Cochliomyia hominivorax | reverse complement strand
GAGGGTAATTATAATTCAATAAGAGATTTGAACTTTGCACCTTTGTGGTTACCGTTGAAAGTTACTGATTCTTTGTAGATGAAAAAAGAAGAGACCTTGCAGTCGATATAAATTTAAAGGTGAAAGCATTACATGACTTAAATTGTGGTCAAATACAGGTTTATCATTCAAAAGCAATGAAATTGGGTTCCGTATATTTTAAAGTCAAGCGATATGTAATTGTGAATTTACATATCATATTTGCATCGTATTGGAGACATCACTGTGACCCTAATGGCATATGAAAATATATGTCGGCGTTGAACGGCAACGTGTCAAATCATCACCGAAACTAAATATCCATGAGGCCAAGACAATGCTGTCTACTTGGAGAAATCGGAATTGTGTTTTGAACTATTTTGAAAATCGTGACAGAAAGTCACTGAGAAGCTGCTTCGATGTCATTTAATTGTTTAAAAAAACAACGAAAAATGCCGAAGCCAAATATCAATAAAGCCAAAGTAATGGTCTCTATTGGAGAGATCGCAACAGTGTTTTTAGCTATCGAAATAAAATATTACTGAAAAGCTGCTGCGAAGACAATTGATTTATTTTCAGGGAATAACTTACGAAAAAATCTACAGAACATTCGACTGAAGACGAGACCATTATCTTTCATTATGACCAAGATCGTTAACAGTTTTTGCTTTATAGCCTGGGCCTTGGTCCTTCTGACTACCATTTGTTCTGGATCTGAAGTTTGTCCAACAAACATGAATAAACTGTACCACCAGATACAAGGCTATATTCTGCCTTCATGGCAAAGATCTATAAATCGATACGAATTTTGGCAAAACTCTTTACAACACAGACTTTACCCTTTTGATTACCACTTGTTACAATCGCAGCAGAACGAACTTAGTAGGAAACATTTAAGTTTAGTAGAAGGTAACAGATCGGTGGGACTTGATGAATGTTGAATTAGTTCGTTTGCAGAGAGCAATCGGTGAAAAATGGCCAAAATATTAGACTAAATAATTTTCATCATGATAACGCTCGACCACATGATGCAAGACCGGTCACATACAAATTGGAAAACTATGGATGGAACTACCATTGACATCGATCGCGACAAATCTCCGCTGCTTTTCAATTTGTGATAGACTTGTGGATGAAAAGGGTGTATTGTAAGAATTACTATTGAAATCTGGGTAATTTTTTAAGAGGATCTTCACTGACGACAAATCAAATGAGAGAAAAGAGCAAGTGTTACCAGAACCGAGAAAGTAATTAATTCATAAATCCATTAAAATCGACATTATTAAACTGTATAAATTTACGACACTGTTATGAGTCCCCAAACTTCTTCATGTGCGTTTCAAGTTAAATCAATCAATAAATTAAAAAAAGTGTCATTTCCTTACTTTCTCAACATTTGTATTCTATGTATGAGATCACATTTCTCTGGATCTTTGCCCCTCAAATTACGCCAACGATGTATATTCATGGGAGTCAGCATTTCCTCTTGTAAAGCTCTGGCCTTGATTCTTTCCTGATTTAAAACTCTATGCATTTGTAACATTTCCTGCCTTAGATCTGCTGCATTTTCGCGATCTTTACGCAAAACATTTCTCTCGGTTACCAAATTCTTTATCTCAATTCTCATTAATTTCATATCATCTTGATTGCGAGAGAATTCCGTTTGTAATAAATCATAAGATCTTTGTAAATTTTCCATTTCTGTTTTAAGATTAGAATAGCGCTCTTCCTTTTGGTGAGTGAGGCACATACCGAATTCTTTTCATTTATAATGTTATCCAAATCTCTTTTAAGACGTTGAATTTTTCTCTCTTCATCCTGTTGAGCCTTACAATGGGTATCATTCTCTTTACGTTTCTCATGTAATTCTGCCTTAGTTTGTTGCTGACTCAGTTGAGCATTGCGTAGATAGTTTTTGAGTAAACGTCTTTCTTCTTCCATTTTATCAATTTGTAATTGTAATTTACCAATTTCACCATCTCTATAACTGATTTTGCCTTTAAGAGTTTCCAGTGAGTTTTGGAGATTTTCTATGGAGAATTTCAATTTTACTTTGTCATCATTTAGACTCTGTATAGTACGTAAATGGGTTTGTGACTCATTGTGGGTGATATCATGTTGGGTTTTTAATTTGGCATATTGAGTTTCCAGATCACTGATCGTACGTTTTAATTCCAATTCATAAGATTCTTTTAGGTGGATTTTATCTGTAATAAATTTGGAATAAATGAGGAGATATTTTTTTTGGGATATAATTTTTGGAACTTACTTTGCAAAGTATCCATTTTATCCATAAGAGTTTGTATTTCATCTAGTTTCTTAGTTTTCTCCAGGTTTAATTGTGAAATTTCCTCTTTAAGTTTTTTATATTTTCTCTCTTCCAACAAAAGAGAGTCTTTAAGAGAACGCATTTCATGCTGACTTTCTGTATTACTTGCCTTAACTCTTCGGTTAGTTTTTGCTCTTGTAGAAAATCACTCTTTAAGGCATCTCTCTCTTTGATCAGGTTGTTATTGTTTCTCTCAAATTGTTGTACTATGCGGCGCATGGCCTCAAGTTCCTTATCTTGGGTACTCAGTTGGGTTCTTGGAAATAAACGTTAATTATACATAGTTTTTAAATAGTTTCCTTTATACCCTACAACACCACAGATGCTATTTCAAAGTAAATTATACGGATCGTCTCAGAATGACCGGAGTCTGGCTGTCTGTCCATGTAACGTGGTAAACACTTAGGTATTCATTTGGAAGATATCCCGATAAAATAATGGTTGATCGATCTAATATTTTAGGTAGTTCCATACAAATGTATGTACAAATTTCAAGAATATCGGCCCATAAATGAATATAGTTTACATACGGATCCAATTCCGAATATGACTTATAGGTGTATTAATTCCAAAACATATATTAGTATTGTGATAATATTATATCTAATTAAGAAATTTAGAGCCGGAAATAATGTATAAATTTTTAAGAGAATCGTTACTATTCGTTTTTATAGCTTTGATCGGCCCAATAGCTTTCCAGATCATTAATATAAAAATATCTCAATTAAATGTAGCACAAAAAAATGTTGTATTAGTGCAAAGAAAATCAGTCTACAAGTGATCGTGGTTCCCATTCATAAATTAGTATTACGAAAATGAATCATCCACATACTATAGCCCTCATATAGCCCTCTCCCGAAATTTTCCTTTAATGACAAAAATATTTCATAATTGAAAGTTTCATTATAATATTTTGAATAAGTGTGTATTATGCAAGCGTAAAACAGAGAATTAAATTCTACGAGGGTTGGTCCATAATGTTTAATGTCTGTGTAGGGAATATCGAGTCGTTCTAGACCGACTATTTCACTCTGACTTATTATTTATTTCTAACTCACTTAAGTCTTAAATTCTCTTCTTCATATTCTTTACGAGATTGTTCTAATGTGCAATATTTCCGGGAGGCACTATCTTGTAATTTAGCCAATTTTGAATTCTCCTGTTTCCATTTGATTAACTCATCTTCTCTTATCTGTTTAAATATCAACTCTGTAGTATGATTTTTATTCTCTTAAATATTTTCTTTTACCTTCAAAATATTGATTTTTTGTATTAAATCTCTTTTATTTTTATCTCTCTCCTGTATGGCATATTCCAAGTCCACGGTAACTTTAGCCAATTTATTACAGGTGGCATTATGCTGTGTATTCAAATGTTCCATATTGGTTTTTAAAGATAAAATCTGTAAATTTTGTCGCACTTTCATTTTGGTTAATTTCTCATGCTGCTGTTTCAGTAAAGAAATCTGTTCGGTATATTTTAGCTCATCCGATTTTAATTGATTTAAATCTTTGGTAAGAGAATCTATGCGCTTCTTACTATTAAACGCTTCTGTGGAAGTTTCCTTTTGAAAAAGAAGAAAATGTATATAAATTAAATTTCCCTAAACTCTTGATTTCACTCACGTCTAAAACTTTGATTAAACTTTTATTTTTCTCTTCTAAAGTCTGATTCATGGTCTCCAATTCGCTGGTATAATTCCTTTGCATTTGTAAACGTTTATTCAGGTCACGTATTTCGCTTTTAAGATTTTCCTTCTCTTTGTTTTCATCTCGTCGGCTATAGAGTTTTTTTATTAGAGATCAATAGGAATAGAGAATACATTTTTTTCCTACTCACTGCTTTAAACTGGCTCTGGTATCACTTAAGGATTTTATGGTATGGATTTGTTCTTCCACGGTTTCTTTTAGTTTAACCAATTCATCTTGGGCCATTTGTTCACGTATATGGGCGGCATCTTTTTGACGCCAAGCACTTTCTTAAAGAGCGAGAGAAAGAGAGAGAGAAAATTATATAAGCTTTTATTCGATTAATTTTTATAAAAAAATAGTGATATAGAAGATCTCATTGCTTTTAATTTCTATCGAACTTTTGAATCTATAAAATTTTTGGAAGAAACTAAGCTTTATCTCGAAACCGAAGCTGTTCTTTAGAATGAAGGAAAAACTTAAAGACTCAAAAGAGATAGTTTTTTTTATATATATAAGAACCGATTCAATCGGAGCTCTTTAAACTTGTAGAAGTAAAGGCAGGATAACTACTGGATTGACTTTTACATAGAAATAAATATTAACAAATTTTTATATAAGAATCAATTCAGTATTTACTTCTATAGGTTTTAAGAGCTCCGACTGAATCAAGTTTTTCCGTCATTCTGTAGAACAGTTCTGGTTTAGAGATAAAGGTTAGTCCATGCCTATTTCTAATACTCAGTTTTGAAATGAAGCGTATTCCGTTATGGGGTTTTGCATTGATTAAAATAAATGCTACATGGAAGGGGAAAGGTATAGCCTATAAGATGGGTGAATCAAAATTTCTCATGAATAGTTTTTGACAGGTCGGTAGTTGCCACGATGAAAGATTGTGGACTCTCGTTTGGTGGTATATTCTTGTCGTAATGTCTTAATTGCTCTCTCCAATGAAATCAATTGCTTACAGTATAGATCCTCTATGATCGTCTAACTGGATTTCAACCCTTCTGGTTCTTTCACCTACTTGAATATTCGACCATAAACAATTTTTTAGAGACAAATGCGGTCTGTTTTAAACGGTGCTTAGCTAATCCATTTTTTTAGTTTTAGAAAACTAAACGATCCATGTTTTTGGATAATGAGGCTGTCATCTGTCGTTGCATAAAAACAATGTCCTCCTTGTTTTTGTCGTAGAGGTGAGGAACCTTGCTAATCGCTGAGATTAAAAACTTGTTTTCCTAACCGACATTTCCTGTGATGTCGCCCTTTTTCTCTTCTTTCCAGAGGGTTCTTCTTGGATAGATTTTTTTGGGGGAAATGAAACCACTTAATTAAGAACTATAAACAATAATGATGGAAAATTGTTTGCCATTGTTTCTTCCACGAGGATCGACTTATAGATAAGCAATTAAGACCACTTCATCATGTCGCGATGGAGTGCATGAAAAAATAATCGATTTATAATGTCCATTTTCGATTGGAAAAGCCGATACACTACAAACAGTTTTTAGGCGACTGTTAGGGAGGTTGCGATCCAATGCTAGTTCTTAGAACGATCGTGGTTCTTAGACAAACGATGGAAATGTATTTTGCCGACAAAAAAAGTCAATGAAGTAAATGAGCTCAGTTTCAAACGGTGCTTTGATAAACGATTCCGATTGTTGGGTAATTTGTAAGCAGTTCTATGGTTTCAAACGGTTTTATAATTTCGGAAGATATGATGCTACCGTCTCGATTGGTAGAGACAAATGTCTGAAAGAGTTCTTTGATATTGAAATGCTAATAGTTCCAAGAACGATGATCTATGTTCCAGAGCAATTCTCATCTCTATTTCTTTTCAATAAATTTTGGTGGAACATCACAAAAATACGACGAACTTTTCACCAGTACTAAAAGTTTTTCGTAGTTTAGTCATACAAAATTGCACCTTCTACTAAAATGTACTTTTTATTAATATAAAGTCCTCGAATTTTTTTCAATAGAGCACCGATTCTCGATGACTTGTTTTCATCAAGATTAATTTAATATTTCGAAGTTTTGCACTAATAGGGACTCCCAGTTGGAAACGTTCTCGTGCCATAAATCTTGATTTAGATATAAAGTACTTTTAATATTTTCTATTACCTATTACTTCCCTCAGTTGAGCTATAGTATCCCGATCCAGTTGTGAAATCTTTTTGGCATCTTCTAATTGAGCTATTAGATTCGCCAAATCTTGTTCCAAGTCTTCACATTTTGATTTTTCCAATTTTAAATTACATTTAAAACGATTACTACAAATCACTAAACGTTGTACATTATCGGCATTATTTTGACAGTCTTTTTGGCGTAAAACTTTGGTTATCTTGAAAGTGAAGGTAATATTAGATATATTTAGTATTTCAAATTAAAAATGACTAAATACCTCTGGTATTTTACTTAATAAATCCTTGTAAAATTGTTCATCAAAATCATCGGGTACTAAGGGTTCATCCTCAGAACCTGAACCCTTAGAGTGTACACTTTCATCCATATTACGAATATGTATTTGATTTTAATTTAATTAACTTAATTATCTTATTCTACCTCCCTCCCTCTCTCTCTCACTCTCTTTTAGTTTGTATATTATTTAATAATAATGGAAGTGTTAATTTTTTTACAATTTCCTGATTTAATAAAACAATGATTTTTTATTATTACGACTCTTTTTTGGTTTCATTACAAGTGTTATAAAAAATATTGACTTAATATTTATGCCATAAAATTATCTAAGCAACCATTTCAAGCGTTAGAAGAGAAGAGAGTTTATTACCGAAGTAAAAATAGTAAATTTTTAAACGAAGAGTAAATTTGTTGCATATTTTGTTATTGTTTTATAATGGATTCAATGTATTGGATCGTTTAACAATGTAGTTGTTTGGTAACATTTCCATAGTGCTCTAGGTAATGGTCGAAATTTCTTTGAGATTGCGCAGGAATTCTGTTAAAGCAACAAAAAATGCAACTAGTGCCTTACAATAGTGTTACATTAGAGTCGTTGTTTCAGGTTTCAGATTAGACATACCTTTAGTTATGTTGGAGTGCAATGGTTGGATGAATTGTCGTTTCATAACTTTAAAAAATCTTTGTATTTAATGGAAATAGCAGAGATTTTAAGATACTAAAACTTTTAACTACTTTCAACTGAAAAAATAGCTGCTGAAAGTTTGAAAAATAAAATTAGGGAAAGTTATTTCCCTGCGTTCAGAATCAATGAAATGTGATCCCACTTTTATTATAGTTGAGACACATTGATTATTTTAGTGAAGATGCAAACATATGTAGAAAGATCGGTGAAAAACTATTTTGAAAAGAATGGATGAGAAGCCTTGATTCACAGGCCTTATTAATCAGATGATAAAATTTCTTACTAAGATTTGTTTGTATAGATAGACAACGTCCTTAGAGGTTATTTTTAATAAAATTAAGAAAAGAATTGAATTTTTAGTGAAACTTTGAATTTTTTGGCGAAAATGTGAATTTCTGGCGAAAATTTTCATTTTACTTTTAGTGAAAATTAGTTAAGATTCTAATTCAGATTCTAGTTCAGATTGTAGTTCTCATTTTAGTTCAGATTCAAGTTCAGATTTTAGTTCAGTTCTAGTTCAATTCTAGTTCAGTTCAGTACAGTTCTAGTTGAGATTTCTGTTCAGATTTTAGTTCAGATTGTAGTTCTCATTTTAGTTCAGATTCAAGTTCAGATTTTAGTTCAGTTCTAGTTCAATTCTAGTTTAGTTCAGAACAGTTCTAGTTCAGTTTAGTACAGTTCTAGTTTAGTTCTGATTCAGTTCTAGTTCAATTTTAGTTCTGTTCTAGTTCTGTTATAGATATTTTCTAGTTCTAGTTCTGTTCTCGTTCAGTTCCAGTTCAGATTCTAATTCAGTTTAAATTAATATTCTAGTTTTTATTCTCGTTCAGTTCTAATTCAGATTCTAGTTCAATTCCTAATAAGTTCTAGTATGAGAAAAATGTATCTGTATATTTAAAATTAAAGTCCTCAAATATATAGACTATCGGAGGTTAAGAGATCTTGATTCAAAGCAATATATCACATGATTTCATTAAAAACAATTTCATACCTTTAATACTCTGCTAATTTGCCAATTAATAATTTTTATTTAATTTGATTTTGTTTTTGTTTTTGCATTTCCCTCCAGTTGTTGTAATTGTTTTCATTTTCTTTCCTACACATATTTTATATGAATTTCTGCACCGGTTTTCGTTTTCTTCTTTCATCTTTACAGGTATTTCACACATACACACACATAAAAACAAACTTAAAACAAAATTATGTGTATGAGCAACAACAACAATAACAAAACTAAACTCTTTCTTTCATTTCTTAAATTACATTGTTGTTGTTATCTTTTTGTTGTACATTTCACTTTGTAAGTCTTTCTTCTTTCTTTCTTCATTTCTTTCTATGAATATTGTTGTTATTAATGTTGCTGTTGTTGTTAGTTTTGTATTGCATTGAGAGTTTGCCTTGGCTTTGCCTCCAAACTCTTTGGGCTTTTAATCATCATCATGATGTTAAACACTTTCAGTTTCATTTTCTATTTGTTACATTTCGTGTCGTGTTTCTTTAAATTCGTTGAATTCGTTTTAGAAAAGAAATTAAAAAATTGAAAGAAAATTATTATTAAATAAAAGTTATTGTTTCTTTTTGATGAAACAATAACAAAAAAAAAATAATAAAATAAAATAAAAGATTTATTTTTCTTCTCTCGAATAAAAGAAGTTTCTTTACAAATTTAAGTGTTTTTTTTGGTTAAATTGTTAAAAAAAAAGTTGCAAAAAAACAAAACAAAAATAAAAAAATAAGTAAGAATATTATATTTGGCTATGCCGAATCTTCAATACCCTCCACCACAAATGCTTGTGAAGTAAAAACATTATGTATCGTATATACACCATTACACATATACTACAGTTTTTCTTAACTGTAACACAGAAACAATTGATGAGTCATGAAATTAGCTATATTTATAGCTATAACTTTTTCCTACAGAACCGATTTCCATAATTTTTGGAAAGATGATGAAGTGTAATATAGAAAGATTTCATTATAATGAAAGTTTTTCCCTTGAACTTAGGGGTTGCCACAGTAATCGGACTATATCTTTTAACATACTAAAGATTTCATTATATTTTGTTGATTTATAATTGACAATTTTACAAAAGTTCTTCCCTTAAAGTAAAGAGGTTGTCTCAGATATTGGTCTGTAGCTTTTACATACTAAAGCGATTTAGCTGGTTAAAAAAAAATACTCAAGCCAAATTTCATTGAGCTCTGTCAATTATTGTGGATGTGAGCGTGTCAACAACAGACATACAGACGGACATAGTAAAATCGACTCAGATTTTGATTTGTTGCAAGAATATATATGATAAGAATTATATACTCTCTTCAAAACTTGTTCTGGTGGAGGGTATAAAAATATAAATTTTTGTTGTATTTTTACTATAAATAGTTAATGTTAATATTGTTATTGTTGTGCCAAACGTGTTTAAATTAATTTGTTAAAATTTAGAAATTTATTTTTTTTTGTTAAAAAAAATTAAAATTAAAAAATAAAGTTTTTTAAAAAATAATAAAAATTCGAAATTAAAAAAGAGCAACGCAGGAAGAAGAAGAAGCAGAATAATGGCTCGTAGAAAAGTTTCATTAACATTAACGTCATCTTCGCCATCTTCGTCGAAACAGACCACTTTGGATATTGAAAAAATTAAACGCCATTTTAGTTGGTCCGATTGTGAGACAATGTAAGTTTATTGAACTCCTTTTTTTCTTCTTCTTCTTTTTGTTTAATATTTAATGTTAATAATTATTTTAGTTATTTTTCATATTCATATTTTATTTAAACTTTTGTTTTTGTTTTTGCTTTTGTTTTAAATTATGTTTAATTTAATTTAAGTCGTTTTCATGTTTTGTTATTTATTAAACGGTCGATAACAAATTTTGAATTTTTAACCGTAATTAAGACAAACGAAATGGAAACAGCTGAGTGTTTTTAGTAAACAATATTAACATACCAGTTTATTTTGTTATTAATACTAACGAGGTTCGTTTGAAAAGTGATTGAGAAGTAAAATTAAAAAAGACTTTACATATGTCACTTTGTGTAATTCTGCAACTTTTGAACCGTTAGACTTTCTTAATGTAAATTTGCACTGTTAGAGATGTTTTCGTCTTGATTTGTAGTGAAATCGAAAAATTCTTAACATACATATATGCTAATAAGAGCGAAACCAAAAATTATATGGTTTTAATTTTGTTATTACAATTTAAAAAATATATATTAAAAAATAGTTACAATCACTAGTGATAAAATTTTGAAACTTTCCATTTGCGTTTTTATAGTGCTTTCTGCCTTTTTGCTCCAACAGGTAGTCCATTTCCGTTAAAATCCATCATCAAAGGATACCTTTTTATAGGTGGTTGGGGTATAACTTTGTAACCACCATTTTAGTGTGTACCATTCGATTCGGAATCACTTTCTGAGTAGTTATAACGATGTCCGTTCTTCCGCTTGGCCGGTAGGTCGCATTTTTTCGATATTTCGATGATGGACAATGGAATGCCAAATGGAATTGTTGATGATGGGTTCATTACATCATTTAGCCCCCAAACAAATGTTCCTTCCGGAATGGGGATTTAAGGTTACAAAAGTGTTTTTAATGAAATTTTGCCCAAATAAATCTAAAAATATTCTAAAATAATGTGCCAAATTATATGGGAATCGGACCATTATTTCTCATAGGTCGCATATAACTCCCCTTAAAAATAACACTTCGAAGGGCTCAAATCTCATATATATACGCAAGAATTGTGATAAGAATTGGTCAATTTTAAGTAAATATATGCAAAAATCTATGTACGAAATTTTACGAGGGTCGGTACATAATTTCATCTAGCTCCTGTATTGATCGACTAAAATTTTTATTTGTTTATGTTCTTCAATTCTTTTTTTAATAAGAACCCATTATCTCTCCACTGGCCTTAACTTTGGACAGTTTGTAGGATTTACCCCTCTTGGAACAAACACCATATTATTGTTTTTGTGCTTCATTATTGTCCAAATCAGGCCAAAAATAAGTGGACACATTATGAAGTCTTATGAATGGAAGCTGCTTTTTTGTAAACATTGATTGATCAATTGTTTTAGAGTTCGTTGTAACAAATTATTGGCCTCTTTCGTTGCAACTGCATACTGTTTTTTTTGGAAAATTTTGACCGATTTCATTTATATTATATATATAACTTATTCATGATTGAAGGAATTACAAAGATTGAAAATTTTTCACACAAATAAACTCAACATTTCAATTTTGTGTAAAACACGTTTAAAATTTAAATTTTTTCACTGAAATTATCATCCTGCCATTATAAGGTCCGCTATAACTGAAAGGTAATTGAAAGACGATTCAAGCTTTGCGATATGAGACCTTAACAATGAATCAGCTTTGAACAGGGCGTGTGTAGAGATCTTTGCTTAAAGTTACGATTCTTTATAAAGTAATAAATAAATTATTATGTGTGTGAAGATAAATTTTAAAATTTGACAAAAGCCACAAACCTTTTCACTTAACAGAGCTCTGTTAACCACTTAACATAGCTCTGTTAACGGTTTAACAGAGCTCTGTTAAACAATGCACAATCAGAATACTGACAAAAACCAAGGATTCCACGAAAACGGGACATTATGGGCGGATGAATCCAAGTGGAAATGGTGACTAGTACCTCCAATAATCACACTTCATAGTCAGAATATTTAACAGAGCGAGTTTTAATAGTAAATTTTGAAAAAAATGTTAAATTTAAAATCTCAAAGGATAATCAAGGATTCCAGGAAAACGGGACATTATGGGTGGATGAATCCAAGTAGAAATGGTGACTAGTACCTCCAGTAATCACACTCCATAGCCAGAATATTTAACAGAGCGAGTTTTCATAGCAAATTTTGAAAAAATGTTAAATTTAAAATCTTAAAGGATAATTAAGGATTCCAGGAAAACGGGACGTTATGGGCGGATGAATCCAAGTGGAAATGGTGACTAGTATCTATAGTAATCACACTGCATAGCCAGAATATTTAACAGAGCGAGTTTGCACAGTAAATTTTGAAAAAAATGTTAGGCTGTCCGTTGTAACAGCGCTGGCTTCCGGAATAGCTGTTCTCTGGACCATTTTCATACATCCTTTGAAAGCATGACTTTTGCTTTGTACTTATTGCGATAAGTTTATTGGCGTTCATGACTGGGCAGAATGTAATAATTCATTTCGCATATTTCGCTACTTCTTTGTCTGGTCATCTGCTTTAATAACGATTTTCATCCGCGAATGTGAAAAGTGTCTCAGCCTGTTGTTATGTATACATACATATATTATATGTGTTTGTGAGTGTGTTTACACACATTGTAAGTATATACTTCATAAGCATTTATGGTAGAGGATATTAAAGATTCGGCATAACCGAATATGATATTCTTATTTGTTAGTGAATAAAATAATTTTGAATATTTTATTTATAGCAAAAAAGCTATTTACGTTCAATAATTATTGCATAAACGCAACAAAATTAACAATTGCAAGTTTAGAAGAATTATTTCTATAAATTATCTAAAACTGGATTAGAAAAAAAAACCTAAATATTATAATTCATACTTCAAATGGTTCTCCTTGATATTTATTTTAGTTCATTTCTCTAAAAAGACAAAAAATATCGTTTTTTTTTTCTTCTTCTTAAAGTAATTAAATTCAAAATTTATTTTTAAAACTGATATAAAGTAATAAGGTGTGAGATCGAAAAATTCTTAACATAGTTTTAAATTTTTTATTTGATTGAAATTATTGTTACAAAAAGTATATTTTTATAGTTTAAATCACTAGTGATGAAATTTTAAACCGTTTTCGGAAAACCTTTTACTAACGCTTATAGTGCTTTCTGTTACTTTGCTTCTATCACACTTTTGGACAGCTTTTATGTGTTTTTAATTTTCTTTTAACAATAGCCGGAGCATTAGCTCCGGGCAGTTTGGAAGATTTGTTTCTTTTGGTACAAATACCACATTATTGTTTTTGTACAACTCAAGGCCTTGTTTACCATAGTGACAGGATGTCAATGCAGACCAAAATTAGGTGTCTTATGAAGTCTTATGAATGGAAGCTGTCTTTTTTTGTAAATATTCCTTGATGTTAATTTAGGTATTTATAGAGCCTGTTGTAACAAATGATTGACTTCTTTTGTCGTAACTGCATACTGCTTGCTATACCAAAAAATTCCCTCGAGCATCAGCAATTTTTGCGAAAAATATATGTTTTGTCATCCACTATGCAGCAAGATTATTTTTTAAGAAAACTTGATATCAATTTCCATTTTGTACCAAATAGTTCGACCACTGACAGGGCTGATTATTTGACTTTGGAAACATTATGTGCACCATTCCTTTTACTTGAGGGAGGTTTTCTATCAACCTATAGGGATAGAGATTTCATTGCTTGACCAACATTTTATAGGGCCACATAATTCACAATAACTGATCGAACTGTGTGTTAAGAATTTGTCTATCTCACTCCTTAATAATTCTATTCTAAAATGTATATTTAATATTCTTATTATTATTTTGCATATTTTAATTAGTTTTAATTTTTGTACTTCGTTAATAACTTTAATTATTTATAATTTTTATGTTTATGTCTCAAGAGTTTTGTTTTAACTCATTAATTGATTTAATGTTCCAGGGACAAAATAAATAAAAATTTAATTTCAATTTTATTGTTTTTTAAGTCAATAAGTAAATTTTACTTTTAATTTACGCATCATCTTCCTTGTTATTGTTTTATTTAGTTAATTAATTAAAAATTAATATTGGAATTTTTTCCATGATCTCATAAGAATAAAACATTTTAAATTCACTTTTGATTGTGCTTTAATTAAGAAATAATTTGTTATGGGTTAAGGATGGATTAAAATAATATCAAGTTTTTTGAGAAGATATCGAAGGGGTTCAGGTCAATGTGAATAAATGTTTACAACCTCCACCCCTAACGCTAAGAAGAAATCATCTTAAACCCCTTAATCTATATATTCTCTAATCAAATCGAATTCTGAGCCGATTAAGCTATGACCGTCTGTCTGTTGTTCACATTCTCACATTCACAATATTTGTTATAGTTCTGAGAAGCTTCCTATTTAATATCAGCAAAATCGGTTTAGTATATTAAAAGATATAGAGCGATATCTGAGCCAACCTATAAGTTCAATCAAAAACACTTTTGTAAAATTGTCACTTATAAATTGACAAATTTGAATTAAATTTAAAATAATTAAGCTTTATTTTCTTTATTATCATTCCAAAAGTTATCGAAGTCGGTTCAGGTGAAAAAGTTATAGTCAAAAATATTTCTGATTTTATGAATCATTAAGTGTTCCGTATTATATTTAAGAAGAACTTATATATGTTCTAATACGTTTGTGAGTGTGTGTGAGAGTGTGTATGTACATTTTATTTACACGCATTTGTGGTAGAGGGTATTAAAAATTCGGCATAGCCGAGTATAGCATTTTCACTTGTTGTTGTTGTTTTAATAATTTTCATTTCTACGAAGTTTTTAAGTATTTTCGTTTTCACAATCCGTAATGTGGTGATATTTGTGATATCTAAATAATGGTAGCATAAGAGCTGACAGTTTGGACTTTCAGACATTAAATTGCCAACTTTTTTTCACATTCAATTTTTCTATTTTATATCGCTTGATGTGAAGTTTAAAAACATGTTATCATGTGATTTTTATTTCCTATAATTTTCGAGATGTTTTGATTTGAATTTTCAATTTTTAAAAGTTTTAAAGATCTTGTCAGTTTTTAGTTGATAACCAAAAGTGTTGTAAAAAAAAACAAAATTATTCAGCTAATAAAAAAACACTGAGGTGAAGATATTGACCAAGTCCAAAAAATTTATAAATTTCCATTTCGAAAATTCACAAAACTTATTTTCATCTAAAATTAATTAAAACCTTTGGTGGTGTAGGGTATAATTAATTAATTAATCATAAATAAGGAAATGAAATTATACGAAGATCGTTCATAATTTTTTCGTAGCAGCGATTTCAACCAATAATGTGCTGTAGGGTATAACATAGTCGGGCTTGATCGACTATAACATTTTTACTTGTTTTTTCTTGGAAACGTACATAACTTTTAAATTTTTCTGAAAACTATATTGCATAGAATACTTTAGTTTAAATGCTGTATAGACCCTCTCCGAATTTACCTATTTGAAATCAAAATGTTTAATATAACCTATATGTTCTGAAATCCCAAAGCCTGCATTTTAAAACGAAATGTTGTTTTGAAAACCTTAAAGTGTTTTGAATTGTTTTCTAAAGGCCTTTTTCCAGACCTCCAATAGATGTGAACTCTATAGGCCAAAAATCAAATTAAACCAAAAAATTTTTTTCATATTTCTTCATAATTTGGTAAAGAAAATTTGTTTAATAAAATAATTGTTTTTTTACATTTTAATTTAGAATCATAAGATCATCATTTTCTGAAAAGTTTTCTTTCTTTATTGGAATTAAAATTCTTCGAATTCTTACAAAATTCTAAAAATTTGGTCAAATATCGTTTATTTCCAAATAGTTAATATTAAGTCCAAATTACGATGTTCACAAAATGTATTTTACGTAAAAGATTTTCACAATCTTAATGTCCTTGTCAGACGTCTTGAATTCTCCATGTCAAAATAAATACTTGACGTTCACAAGGAGCATAAGGCTACAGCAAATCTCTCTTAGAAATAATGCGGTAATAATTTAATTTTAAGTGTAATAATTTTGGTTTTATTTCAAGAGTTTTATATTTTTATAAGGAAATTTCAACAGAAGCAAATTTTGAATAAACTTGGGCAAAGATCTGCCTACAAGCCCTTTTTAAAGTTAGTCAATTTTGAAAAAGAAATATGTATATTCTTTTTTCTTTTACACTACGCTGGAATCAACTTTAAATTATTCTCAATATATATCTACATATGTAAGGTAAATATCCGGACGTCCCTTATAATGACAGGATGATAATTTAAGTGAAAAAAATAAAATTTTTATATATAATTTTAAGGGATTGGAATTTTGGGTATATTCGCATAAAAGAATGGGAAATATTTTGATTCAAAACTTCAAGACCAAGTTAATATATAAATTAAAAAATATAAAAATTAAATATAAATTTCATTTTTCAAAAAAATCAAAAAAAAAAAAAATCGAAATTTGAAGTTCTTTCCAAATTTTTGACAGCAAACGACACTTCACTTATCTTGTTTTGGAAAATTGTGAATTTTCAAAATTAAAAATTTTCATATGTACTAAATATCTTATCAGAAGTTTCTTCTAGTTAAATTTAGCCCTTTTTCATAGATTTCTACGTTCATTTCACCTAAAATACTATTTTTGAGGTCAGATAGCTCTTAATTACAAGCGTTTCTTTAGTTAGATGTCAAAAGGTCATCCGTTTGTCGGTGTTTATTTTTCAATGATGTTAATTTGTGTCAATAATTTGAATACTTTGAAGAAAATCGATTTTTTTCAAACGTCTTTTTTTATGAAATTATTTTCCACAAATATTTTTTAATAAATTGTTAACCAGCGTTACCGTTGAGATTTTTCGAAAAGTCGCACAAAAAGGGGATTTTGGAAAATAAAGTCGCATCTTAATGGTGATTTGCGGAACAAAAGTCGTCATAGTTTTAATTCGCAAAACATTAATATTTTTTTGAAAAAAATTTGTTGAAATAATCTTGAAAAAAAAAAAAAAATACGGGGACAAAAAGGGGAAATTTGACAAAGCACCAACGGTATCACTGTTGTTAATTTTTTCTTAAGAATTTTCTTCTAGGTGCTTTCGTACTTTTTACTATTCATATCTTATAGATAGAAATGATTCATATTTTGTTTTTTATAGAAGATATTTTTTTTTTAATATTTAGCGTCCACTTGGAACACTTAAAAAAGTAAACTCTTATCTAAATTTCCACTTAGGGCTCTTCAATTCAAGTAAACTAATTGATATAAATATGTATAAGTGTTTGTGAGTACATAAGGGACTTCACGTTTTTATAAAGCGATTTCAACTTCTCCACACACAGAAAAAGAGCATGAAGCAAAATCAACATTAAACATAGTTAATTTAAGATCGATTTAATTTTTTTCATTTAGTTTAAATTGAATGTTTTTATTAACATATAAAATTACACGACGATAAATTTTTAGATTTACTTTTAAGTATTAAAATTTCAAGAAGTAAAAATTCAAGAATATTCTCAAGAAGAAGAAGAATTTACTGTGAAATTAACAGTTTTTGTCTATAAAACAAAATCATAATTGAAAAAAGTTAAATTATTTTTATTTTAATGAATTTTATATTGATTTTTTCTGTGTGCAGAAATAATTTAGACTTAATTTTTTCAATTCTAAAATTTATAACTAAAAGAGTTCTAAATTCTTATAATTAAATTCGGCTAAGTATCATCAAGCGATGGTATACAAAGATCGGAGAAGAATGAGGAGAAATGATTCATCATTCGAATATTTTTTTTAAGTATTTAAAGATTTTGAATAACGAAAGTTTAATTTAATTTACTCTCAATCTTTTTTATACGAAAGTACTTTACTCAATAAATTTAAGGTGAATTTGTTTAGTGAAAAGAGTAACCCTACGTTCTGTTTGTGGCACAGTGTGATAAATTCCATAAAAATCTTCAGCCTACAGCACCACAGGTGGCATTTGTGCAAAAGTTATAACGGTCAGAAAAACTGTACTTTTTATGTTATCTTGCAGGTTGCAGCTTTAAATATATCTTGATGAAATTTGCCATGATTTTAGCCCAAGAACGATATCATTTGTAATTGGTGATAATGCGTCCATAATTTTATCTAATCCCCATACAAATGTTACTCCAGTAATGAGTTTTTGGCTTAAAGATAAATTTATTTAAATGAAATTTATCACAAATAAGTCGAAACGAAACGTTGCACTAAACTATATGAGAATCGGTCGATTATATCTAATATTTACCACACAACTCACTTTCAAGTTGAAGGACTTATATCTCACATTTACGTTGGTATTATAACAAAATTTGGTAAAATTCACACTTAAAAGTTGGATTTCACCGACTGTTACATTCTTACTTACGAATAACGGTTATAGCTCCCATATATGATCACTTTTCCGAAAAAAATTCATAAATATTACTCTTCATAGAAGATCTTCCATTGTTGAACATTCATTTTAAAAAGTCTGCATTCAAAATTTAATCTTGGTACCAAACATAATGTAATTGGTGGAGGGTATTTAAAATTCGGCACAGCGGAATATATATCATTCATAGTTGTTCAACTAACCTTAGTCTAATATTTTAAATAATTACTACTGTTGTAACTTGTAGTGTTTTGTTTAGTGTTTCATTTCAGTTATTAAAATCTTGTTGAAATTTTTTATTGACAAATTCATTTCCCTAAAGATAAGAAATATTTTCTTTTAAAAGTATTTTTATTTCAAAATAAAATAATTATCGAATTTATTCTTAAAAATACTTTGAAAATAGCAACAATTATTTTTCTAAAATCTAAACAAATTTTTTAAATATAAATAATTGATTTTTATTAAAAATATATCATCCGAAAACGTGTAAAAATTTAAAATCAAAAAACGGAAATAATAAATATTTTCAAAACATTTATTAAAAAAAGCAACAACAAACAAAACTATTTTAATTTCCTGTGAACTATAATTAAAAAAAAACTAAAAATATTTCAACATGTCTGATGAAATATCGATTTGGTGAGTTTTTTGAAAAGATCTTTTTACACCCTCCACCACCACAAATGATGAACAGGGTTTATGTAACGCTAAGAAGGAATCATTTCAGATTCCACAATTTATGTATAAAAAATTGGTTGTGTGTATATATGTGTATGTATGGTATGTATTTATGTATGTATGTATGTATGTATGTATGTATGTATGTATGTATGTATGTATGTATGTATGTATGTATGTATGTATTTATATGTATGTATTTATATGTATGTATTTATATGTATGTATTTATATGTATGTATTTATATGTATGTATTTATATGTATGTATGTATGTATGTATTTATGTATGTATGTATGTATGTATGTATGTATGTATGTATGTATGTATGTATGTATGTATGGTATGCATGTATGAATGTATGTATGTATGTATGTATGTATGTATGTATGTATGTATTTATGTATGTATGTATGTGACGTATAGACTCTAATTTTGATGAAATTTTCACAGAATGATCTCAATATACTCTCAAGTAACAAAGACTATTAAAAATTTTTATAGGTCCAGGGGAAAAGGGTATCAAAGGAAATATTGATTATCTAATATTTAAAGAATTTTACAAACGAAAGTTTTGAAATCATTTTCTCAGTGATCTGTTTTAAAGGGAAAAATTTAATACGGATAGGACCAGGGTATCAAAGATATTTAACTGGACAAAGTTTTTGGGCGGATTGGATCAGGGGGATAAATAACCCCCATTTAATGCAAATATTCATTATCGAAAATTTTCAAATTTGATGCAAATAATTTTTTTAATCACATCGTGATTTGTAAAATTTCTTTCGTGCTTTAGGACGGTGGGAATTTGTATGCAGTAAAGCGCATCGGGTAGAAGCCAGTGTATATATATATATTTGCATCAAATTAAAATTTGAGTCAATTTCGCTATGCTCGCCTGTCTGTATTTGTTATAGTTCTGTTTAAAACCAGAAAAGGCTTAGTATATTAAAAAATATAGACCGATATCTGAGGCAACCTCTAAGTTCAAGCAAAAAAAAAGCTTTATTAAAATTGTCACTAATAAAATGGACAAATTATAATGAAATTTTGATATAACATTAAGCTTTATTACTATTCCAAAAGTTATCGAAGTCGGTTCAGGTGAAAAAAGTGGGGGATATTGAAGATTCCGCATAGCGGAAACTTATTATTTATTCAAATTATTTGAAATATATTAAAAAATATTTCTCTCTTTTTAATATTTTTAATATCTTCTTTATTATTTATATTTTATGAATTTATACATTAAATTATTGAAAATTAATTTAAATTATTTTTCATCAATTCTCACATTCATTAGTTTGTTCTTTAATAACCGTCAATTTACAGTTCAATTTTTATATTCAATTTATCATAAATTTATTAGATTCAATTAAAATCCATGTTCCATATTTCATGGCAAGTGAAAAATTCCCCCTCCACTAAAACAACAACAGTTAACATGGCATTTTACCACAATTAAAACTGGTCAAATAAATCAATTCGATCACTCAGCTCTCGGTCAGCACCTGTTAATGACATCAAAAAAAAAAAACAAAACCTACATTAACCTCCAGAGTCAATAATTACAATTATTGCACAAAAATTCGCTTGAAAACTTTAAAAAAATATAAAAAATCAATATTACAACAACAAAAATACAAAAAATAAGAAACTGATAATTTTTTTGTTTGACTTCTTTAATGGAATTCTGGCAAAAATTAAAAAGAGAAACAAAAACAACTTTTTAGTTTACAATGTTTATGCACGTACATAATGTAAGCGTGTACAAAGAGTTGCCAGATCTATAGCAACTTTTTTGGGATTAAAAAAATTGCGAAATTTTAAAGAAAATTATTATTTTTAGTGAAAATTTTCATTTTTAATAAAGATTTTAATGAAGTTTGATTTTCTATAGAAAAGTTAACGATAACTTTGATTTTCTATAGAAAAGTTATTGATAACTTTGATTTTCTATAGAAAAGTTATCGATAAATTTGATTCTCTATAGAAAAGTTATCGATAGCTTTGATTCTCTATAGAAAAGTTATCGATAGCTCTGATTCTCTATAGAAAAGTTATCGATAGCTCTGATTCTCTATAGAAAAGTTATCGATAACTTTGATTCTCTATATAAAAGTTATCGATAACTTTGATTCTCTATAGAAAAGTTATCGATAGCTTTGCTTTTCTACAGAAAAGTTTCGATAGCTTTGATTTTCTATAGAAAAGTCATCGATAACTTTGATTTTCTATAGAAAAGTTATCGATAACTTTGTTTTTCTATAAAAAAGTTATCGATAACTTTGTTTTTCTATAAAAAAGTTATCGATAACTTTGTTTTTCTATAGAAAAGTTATCGATAACTTTGTTTTTCTATAGAAAAGTTATCGATAACTTTGTTTTTCTATAGAAAAGTCATCGATAACTTTGATTTTCTATAGAAAAGTTATCGATAACTTTGATTTGCTATAGAAAAGTTATCGATAACTTTGATTTGCTATAGAAAAGTTATCGATAACTTTGATTTGCTATAGAAAAGTTATCGATAACTTTGATTTGCTATAGAAAAGTTATCGATAACTTTGATTTGCTATAGAAAAGTTATCGATAACTTTGATTTGCTATAGAAAAGTTATCGATAACTTTGATTTGCTATAGAAAAGTTATCGATAACTTTGATTTGCTATAGAAAAGTTATCGATAACTTTGATTTGCTATAGAAAAGTTATCGATAACTCTGATTTGCTATAGAAAAGTTATCGATAACTTTGATTTGCTATAGAAAAGTTATCGATAACTCTAATTTTCTATAGAAAAGTTAAACAAATTATCGATATCATAAATTTCTGTAAAAGAATTATCGATATCGAAATTTCTTGAGAACATTTTAATTTTAACATTTTTATCATCTGGCAACACTCGTTGATAATTTTTAAATCTGCTGGCAAAAGGTGAAGTGGACACAGTTCATTACAAACTATCAAAATATTCGTTGCTGTTGTTATTGTTGTTTGTCTTTGTTAGTGATATTTTATTAATTTAATAAACAATAAAAATAATAAAAACAACATCAACAACAACTGCAATAAAAAAGCTCTTTTGTCTTCTTTTTCTTCAAAAATTAAAAAAAATGTGTATGAGTGTGTGTGTTCGAGTTTAGTTGGTGTGTAAGATTTCATCAGAGTTTAGGCATTGAAAATAAGTTTCAAGTTCAGTCACTAATTTTGTTAAAAAAATTAACATTAATTTATTCTGCAGCAGAGTAAAAATAATGACACACACACATACAAACTCACTCATACATATTTATGCACACACATATGAAAACGTAGTTTAATAGCAAAATGTCAGATGGACGGTGGGAGGGACAGACGTTTAAAATGAGTGCAGTTTTGTTAAACCTTGTTTAAACTCTCATACAAAACCGTCCTATTGTTTGTGTGTGTGTATGTATGTGTGAATGTAAATGTGATACTATTTTTGGTTAATATTATTAATATTTATTTATGCCATTAAATGGTTGACATTTTTTTTATTTAAATACGAGAAAAAAGAAACAATTTTTATGCGTTTCTTTAGAGCCCTTTTTATACCCCTACACCACTAGAGGTGGTTGAGTTAATATGCGTTTGTCAAAAATTGCAACGAATAGAAAAAATTGGGTTTCCACCACTTTCAAGTATACTGTTCGACTCAGGAACACCTTCCGAACCGATTTAACGATGTTCATTCGTCCGTCTGGCCGGCCGGCTGGCTGACTGTTTATGTAAACCTTATGAACAGAATGCACCCTCAGGGACGATGCCTATTGAATTTGGTCATGATAGGTACATTATTTCATTTGGCCCTTATACAAATGTTCATTAATTTTCCTAGCTACCACTTATAACCAACAATGTGGTGTAGAGTATTAAATAGTCGTGCTTCACCGACTATAACTTCTTAGTTGTTTATCACATGTTTCTTATTTGTTGGTACTTTTCACATTAGGGAAATTTATGACTTAAAGTACCATAAATATGCAATCTGGTACAAAAAACTTATTAAACATTTTTGTTGTTGTTGTCGGCAAAAAAATTAAAATAATGTTGAGATTATTTTAAACAAAGATGTGAATGTGATATGAATGTGAAGAGATGCGATGTGAAACATAAATGACATTGAGATTCAAATGAGCTCAATTGTCACACACACTCTCGGAACTATTTGTCCATTTCATACCATTGTTTTCTGGTCCATTTTTTTTGTTTTGTATTTTTACTAATTTGTGTAATTAATTGATAAATTAAGGAAAAAAGAAATGAAAGATAATGGAAGAGATAAATTTGCGTAAACTATTAAAGAGATGAAAAGACATCGATATTATGATCAGTAATGATCGGTAGAAAACAGGAAGTTATTAAACTTCCTCTGATCATAACTGCCAATGTTATAAATGACGATAACTTTCGATTTATATAAAAATCATCGGTAATATTAAATGGCCTCAGAAAAGTTATCGATAATTTTGTTTTTTTTTAGAAAAATGTTCGATAGCTTTAATGACGTATAGACTTTAATTTTCTATACAGAATTATCTATATCTTTAATTTTCTACAGAAAAATTATCAATTACTTTGATAAACTATAAAAAAAATTATCGATTATTTTAATTTCTTTACAAAAGTTATCGCCAACTATAATATGCAATAGAAGGGTTATAAAAAATTTACTTTCTATAGAAAAGTTATCGATTTTCTATAGAAAATTTATCGATAACTTGGATTTTGTATAGAAAATTTATCGATAAGTTAGATTTTCTATAGAAAATTTATCGATAACTTGGATTTTCTATAGAAAATTTATCGATAACTTGGTTTTTCTATAGAAAATTTATCGATAACTTGGATTTTCTATAGAAAATTTATCAATAACTTGGATTTTCTATAGAAAATTTATCAATAACTTGGATTTTCTATAGAAAATTTATCGATAACTTGGATTTTCTATGGAAAATTTATCGATAACTTGGATTTTCTATGGAAAATTTATCGATAACTTGGATTTTCTATAGAAAATTTATCGATAACTTGGATTTTCTAAATTACGAAAATTTATCGATAACTTGGATTTTCTATAGAAAATTTATCGATAACTTGGATTTTCTATAGAAAATTTATCGATAACTTGGATTTTCTATAGGAAATTTATCGATAACTTGGATTTTCTATAGGAAATTTATCGATAACTTAGATTTTCTATAGCATATTATCGAATTCTTGAATTTTTCGTAAAATGTAAATTTTTAGTGAAAATAAAATTTTAATGAATTTTTACTACATTTTTCGAAATTGTGAATTTTTATAAAATTTTCAATTTTCGGAAGAAAATTAACTTTTTAGTGAAAATTTTAAGTGAAAGAGTGAAAAAAGTTTAAAATATGGATTTGGAATTTTCGATGAAAATCTGTATTTTTACAGAAAATTTTAAATTATCGATAACTTTTTTATTTTTAATTTTTAATGAAATTAAATTCACGCTTATACAAAATTAACTATTGAAATCTCACTTTGAATAACTTTATTTTTCAATTTTTTCATTAATCACCGTGAGTGTTTTGTGATTTACGTCTTAAGTTTTTGTCTTATTTCATAATAAATGATGCACAGAATTGGCAAGTGCCTTGAAGTGACTAAAATCTCACTCCTATTTCTAAGTGGTAAAGTGAAATCAATTTTTGAAAACTAAAAGAGAAAATAGAAGATACAAATATGAATTTATTTTTGGTGCTTAATTAAGTATGTGTCTTACTCACCTGAGCATCTTCTCAGTCACGCATCCAACACTGCAAAAATAATTTTACTTTTATTATTTTATTTTTGTAAAATTTATGTTGTTGTTGTCTGGTATGCATTTGAAAAATGAAAAAAATCAAATAAAAACAATCAAAATGTTATAGTCGGTCAAGCCAGACTGTGTAATACCCTACATCACATTGTTGGCTATAAATGACACCTACGACTTTCCCTCGTAAAATTTGCTTTTCTGTTTTATGATTAAGTGTGAAGTACATCAATATGATACTAAGATTTATGTAAAATTAATGTGTTTGAAAATGATTTTTCTGGGGGTTATATTGGACCTAGAAGATATGATGTGTCGATCCTTGTATAATTTCAAACATCAATTTTTGATTGTATATATCTTAATTTGATCAGTTGTTATTATAATGCCAACGTAATGTGATATTTATGACCTTCAAAGTGATATGTAGAAGGGGGATTGCATGGGACCTATGGGAAGTAATGGATCTACCCTCGCATAATTTGGCACATTGATTTAGAGACATATTAGTGTTTAATTTCGTTAAAATCGCTTTATTAAATATAATTATGTAATTATAAGCTTAAAAGTCCATTCCGGGAGGACATTTGTATTGGAGCTATCTGAAATATTGAACCGAATGTGACCAATTTCTATAGGCTTCAACCCTGAGAAAAATACATGTACGAAATTTCGTTAAGATATTTTAAAAATTGCAGAGTGTTCAAAATGCTTACATTGACTGCCAGCCGGACAGTCAGACGGACGGATGTCATTAAATCGACTTAGAAAGTGATTCTGAGTCGAAAGGTATATTTAAAGGTGCTTGTTACACCTCTGTTTCTGTATGTTACAAACATCAGCACAAACGCATTATACCTTAACCACCTACAGTGGTGTAGGGTATAATAAAATTAGATTTTAAATTTTGTTACAGCATTGAATCGTCGTTTGATTTGTAGGATCTGACGCAACTTCTTGTCCACCTTTTTTGTTGTTGTTGTCTATTTGATTCAATGTATGTATGTTTAGGCCAATAAACTAAATAAACGCATCAAGTTAACATATTTAACATTTTTACCAAAAAAGAAAACGAACAAACAATATTTTCCGTCATCTTTGAGTTGAGTCTTTTTTTTATAAAAACAACAAAAACAACAAATATAGTATTTGTTTAAATATTTTGGAGATGTGTGAAGATATTTCACAGATTGGCCTAAAAACCAAAACTACAACAACAAAAGAAAATCATTTAGCAATCGGTTTTTTATTATTCATCTTTCGCTACAAACACTTCAAACGTCAAAAAATCTCCGAGATTAAACGAATTTTGTCAACTAAATTAATGGAAGAAGAAGAAGCAGTTGACGGATGCATTATTTATTTTAACATTTTGTAAAAATGCTTTTAATGTGTGAAATTTATTTAAAAATGTTTGTCAGTTTCCTTAAACAATTTTTATATCAATGTCGATGGTTAATCGTTGAATGAAACGCAACGAAATGACCCACAAAAACTATCTGTATTATTATAGTATGAGTCATTGTTTTAATTTTAGTTAATCGTATGATAAAATTTATTTTTTTTTTCTCAATTTAGTTTTTATTTTTTGTGAGAAAATACTGCAATTGTAGCTTTTTTTACTTTTAGGCCTTTAAATTAAATTACTTAATCAGTTACTAGTGTTACTTTGTACTACTTAACTAATTAATTGTTTGGAGTAAATAATTTAAGTGCAATTACAAATGATTACATAGAATTATGAAAAAATGCGCAAAAATAATAGAATTTAAATAAACTTGAAAAATAATAAACAAACAATAAAATTCGAATGGAATTTTAATTATAAAATTTATCGATAACTTTTCTAATTTAAGTTTGAGATAACTTTTCTTTAGAAAATTAAAGCTATCGATAACTTTTCTATAAAAAATTAAAGTTATCGATAACTTTTCTATAAAAAATTAAAATTATCGATAACTTTTCTATAGAAAATTAAAGTTATCGATAACTTTTCTATAGAAAATCAAAGTAATTGATAACTTTTCTATAGAAAATCAAAGTAATTGATAACTTTTCTATAGAAAATCAAAGTTATCGATAACTTTTCTATAGAAAATCAAAGTTATCGATAACTTTTCTATAGAAAATCAAAGTTATCGATAACTTTTCTATAGAAAATCAAAGTTATCGATAACTTTTCTATAGAAAATCAAAGTTATCGATAACTTTTCTATAGAAAATCAAAGTTATCGATAACTTTTCTATAGAAAATCCAAGTTATCGATAACTTTTCTATAGAAAATCCAAGTTATCGATAACTTTTCTATAGAAAATCCAAGTTATCGATAACTTTTCTATAGAAAATCAAAGTTATCGATAACTTTTCTATAGAAAATCAAAGTTATCGATAACTCTTTTCTTGAAAATTAAAGTTATCGATAACTTTTCTGTAGAGAATTAAAAGTATCTGTTCAAGAAAATGTATTTATGTATGTTAAAAACTTTGACTCACTTGTTTCTCTCTATTTCTGATTTAAGTCTTTATTGTTTTATTTACATTTAGACTTTACTATTTCTTCTTCTTTTTCTTTTTTGGCCTCTGCTCTGTTGGCTGCTTAAATTATTTCTTTTGACTATTTCTTTGACTAAAAAAAAAGAAAAAATTAAATTTTAGTTTCATGTTTTCAAGGTCAGTCATGCGCTTAACTTATTTTTGTTGTTTTGCGCTGCTGTAGCAGCTGTTTAAGTTGCTGTTGTTGGTATTGTTGTCGGCTGTTGTAGATCTCTTCAGTTTTTCACTAAAATAGAAAAAAAGACATTTTAAGGCTTTTTAAAATGTTGATGGCTTTTTTGTTTGGCTTAATGAGTGACTGACTGGCGAATAAATTGTGTTACTTAAATAAAGTTACTTTTTGTTGTAATTACAAATATTTTGCGGCAAATTAAAAA
The DNA here is from genome assembly GCA_004302925.2 of Cochliomyia hominivorax. Taxonomy (NCBI): domain Eukaryota; kingdom Metazoa; phylum Arthropoda; class Insecta; order Diptera; family Calliphoridae; genus Cochliomyia; species Cochliomyia hominivorax. The sequence goes on along the minus strand of PYHX02000467.1, from coordinate 112,042,521 downwards.
AAAGAAACATTTTATTGTTTTTATTTTTGGTTTTAAGGAAATTTAGCAATAATTTTGAAATATCTAAATGATAAATTTTATTTAAAAAGAAAATTTAAAAATAAAACTTTGTTCTATAAAAATCTTAATGTTTAATTGATTTTAAACTTTGTCATTTTTAATTAAATAAAAATTTAATTGACTTAATTAAATGTTTCGATCAAATTGGTTTAAAAACTTCTGTTAATTCTATTTTAAAATTAATAAAAGAAAAAAATGCATGGAAATCAATTAATTGTTTAATAATTATTTTTACTTAGAAAATCTGATATGAATAATTTAATATTTCAATGAATATTTAATAGAATCAATTAAATTCTTATTTTCTATAACTATAAATATATTCAGGTTATTTTTATATAAAAGGAACTTAACACATGATTTTTATTTAAATAAGATCTTAAGAAGATTTTTTTTTTATGTGAGTGAGTGAGTAAGATCGACGAATCTTTTGTACCCTCTACCACAAATGCTTGTGAAGATAATGCATTATGTTTTGTACATACACACTCACACATACACTCACAGATGTATACAATATATAAAAGTTGTTCTTAAATATAACACGGAACACTTAATGAGTCATAAAAATAGTAATATTTTTCCTACTGAACCGATTTTAATGAGTTTTGGAATGATAATGAAGTACATATAAAAGTTGCCTTAGATATCGGTCTATATATTTTTAATATATTAAATAGGAAAGTTCTTTAAACTCGAATAAAATAACCAAGTTAAATTTCATTCAGCTCTGCCGATTTTTGTGGATGTGAATGTGGACATTATTGTCCTTGAACCACTTAAAGGCTTATTGTTCTTTTACCACTCCAGGGCTTGTCAGTCAGACCAAAAATATGTGGACACATAATGAATTTTTGTGAACGGCAGCATCCTTTTGTTGTAATAATTCCTTGATGTAAATTCCGGTATTTATAGAGTCCGTTGTAACAAATTTCTTTGCTTTGTTTTTGGCCTCTAAAATTTTCAGTAGCGTTCCTGTCGCTAACTTTTTGACACCTGCGTGTTTTTAAACCTGCATTTGCTTTAATTTTTCATACCAAATATTCCAAACACTGAGCTAACTGGGCTGCCTTCCTACCAGATGTGTTGGTAGCGCTTTTTAAAATGCTTTCATTTTTTAGCTTTAGAAACATTTTTCTACTTGAACCAGATTTTCTATTCAACGAACAAGTTCTCACGATGCTGTATATTAACATTGGAGGCAGTTTGACGACAGACCTTTGAAAGCTTGGCCAACTTGTTGACAAACCAAGTTGAATTTTGTTAAAAATATATTCTGGTCACTTACCCTCACCTCACCCTTCACTACCACATTCCACTTTGTCATTCCATGTTTAATACTAAGAAGGAATCATTTAAGACACCATAATGGATATATATTCTTGCATCAAATCAAAATCTGACTCGATTTAGCCATGTTTGTCTGTCCGTTTGTCTTTCTGTTGTTGGCGCGTTTACATCCACAATTATTGACTTTTAAAGATTCGAAATACACGAAAATAGAATTCTTATTTGTTCTTGGTTTAAAAGCGTCAACAACTCACCTTTTAGCCATAAACCTTCAAACAATTGTGGGTTATTTAACTCGATTCAAAATAAACTTTTATGTCAAGTTTTATCAAAAAAATCAAGCACGTGCGTAATAAAACTAAAGTTATTTTTTTATTTTTTATTTTTAGCAAATAAATTTTATGTTTAACTTTTAGGTTGAAAATATTCTAACAAAACCATCCGTGTAAATTTTTCACCTTTTTTTAATTATCTTAGAAGAAGATGAAGAAAAAAAATGTTAATAAATGATATTTGTACTTTAATCCATTTCATCAACAATTATCTTTAATTTAGGCGTATTTCGTAAGAACTTTTTAATCGTTTAACTCGTTAAAAATTATAAAACAAATAAATTAAAAATGAAATAAAATAGTTTAGAGAGAAAAAACCTTTTAATTTGACCGGAAATAACTTTGTGACTTTTTGTTTTGTAAAAAAATAAAATAAACAAATTAAAAAAATTAATAAAATAATGATAAATAAATATTTTAATATTTAAGATTTTGTAAATAAAAGATAAAATGGTTACAATTCTAATTAAGATTGAAGTTATTTAACAAAAATAATACAAATTATTTTATTAAAAAATCTAAATTTTACTAAAAATTTAAATTTTCATTAAAAATTCAAAATTTTCACTAAAAATTCAATCAAAATTTTCACTAAAAATTTAAATTTTCACTAAAAACTCGAATTTTTTGTGAAAATTTAAATTTTCACAAAAAATTTAAATTTTCACAAAAAATTCAAAATTTCACTAAAATTTTCGCTAAAAATTCAAATTTTCACTAGAAATTCAAAATTTTCACTAAAAATTTAAATTTTCACAAAAAATTCAAAATTTCACTAAAATTTTCGTTAAAAATTCAAATTTTCACTAAAAATTCGAATTTTCGCTAAAAATTCAAATTTTCGCTAAAAATTCAAATTTTCGCTAAAAATTCAAATTTTCGCTAAAAATTCAAATTTTCACTAAAAATTCAAATTTTCGCTAAAAATTCAAATTTTCGCTAAAAATTCAATTTTTCACTAAAAATTGGAATTTTCGCTAAAAATTCAAATTTTCACTAAAATTTTCGCTAAAAATTCAAATTTTCACTAGAAATTCAAATTTCACTAAAAATTTAAATTTTCACAAAAAATTCAAATTTCACTAAAATTTTCGTTAAAAATTCAAATTTTCACTAAAAATTCAAATTTTCACAAAAAATTCGAATTTTCGCTAAAAATTCAAATTTTCGCTAAAAATTCAAATTTTCGCTAAAAATTCAAATTTTTACTAAAAATTCAAATTTTCGCTAAAAATTCAAATTTTCGTTAAAAATTAAATTTTTCACTAAAAATTGGAATTTTCGCTAAAAATTCAAATTTTCACTAAAATTTTCGCTAAAAATTCAAATTTTCACTAAAAATTCAAAATTTTCACTAAAAATTTCAATTTTTACTAAAAATTCGAATTTTTGTTAAAGATTGAAATTTTTCTATTGAAAGTTATCGACAACTTTTTCATAGAAATTGAAAGTACGCAATTACTTTTCTATAAAAGTCATGGATACCTTTTCTATAGAAACTAAAAGTTAACTTTTCTATAGAAATTGCAAGTTATCGAAAACTTTTCTATAGAATTTGAAAGTTATCGATAACTTTTCTATAGAAATTAAAAGTTATCGATAACTTTTCTATAGAAATTAAAAGTTATCGATAAGTTTTTTATGGAAATTGAAAGTTATCAATAAGTTTTTTATGGAAATTGAAAGTTATCGATAACTTTTCTATAGAAATTGAAAGTTATCGATAACTTTTCTATAGAAATTGAAAGTTATCGATAAATTTTCTATAGAAATTGAAAGTTATCGATAAATTTTCTATAGAAATTGAAAGTTATCGATAACTTTTCTATAGAAATTGAAAGTTATCGATAACTTTTCTATAGAAATTGAAAGTTATCGATAACTTTTCTATAGAAATTGAAAGTTATCGATAACTTTTCTATAGAAATTGAAAGTTATCGATAACTTTTCTATGGAAATTGAAAGTTATCGATAACTTTTCTATAGAAATTGCAAGTTATCGATAACTTTTCTATAGAAATTCAAAATTTCCTTTTAAAGCTCAAGTATAGAAAAAAATGTCTGGTAGTTTTAGTTAAATTTTGTTGTCCCAATTATTACACAAACTCCACCGACTTACTGACTGATTGAGTTATACAAACAAAATAATCCAGGAACTAGGATTTCTTGGTTTATCGTTATAAACTGCAAAACTAGTTTTTGAAATCTTTATTTTGAATTTGAAAATTTGTAAAAATTTTTAAAGTTTTTTTTTTTTATTTTTAAAATTTAACTGAAAAAAGTTAAGTTTCCAACATAAAAGCAGACGATTTCTAAAAACAATTTTTTTTCTTTAAAATACTCAATGACTTTGCAAGAAACCACGTAATAAATGAAATGAGCAATAACATTAAAAACAAAAACAACAAACAATTTAACACAATTTAAATGAAGAAGAAGAAAAAACACTTATTACTGGTTCTCAATTATTTAATAAAAATTAAAAGAAAAAGAAACCAAAAGTGCATTTTTAGTTGTTTATAAAATGTAAAAAAAGGGGAGATTTTAGTGGTGTCTTTTCTCAAAAGAGAGCAAAAAAAGAGAGAGTGTTGAGTTGTTGAGGTTATAAGAAAAAAAAAGCTTTTTTCTTTTGGGAAGAAATATAAGAGAATTTTTGTAAAATTTAGTTTTATAGCTTTTACAGACTAAACGTGATAAAACTGTTAATTAATTTTATTTTTTTTCGTTTTTAAAGGAAAACGAGAGTAAATTTTATAGTTTGCAATTGAACTATTTTTATTTTGTTTATCAAAAAGAAATTTAGGGATTTAGTGGATACAAGAAATTCATTTAAGGTTTTTGAAAATGTTCAGAGGGGATTTAAAAATTTTCAAATATTTTTTGGAGGTTAACAAGTTGAAAACAGCTTTTATTTTTTGTGGTAAAAAATTAATTTTACTGAGAACTTTTTTTATTAACTTGGTTAATTTGTTTGTTTTTGTCTTTTTTTTAACAACAAAAAAGAGCTTGAATTTTTAAGCTGTTTTTGGTGGATTTTGTACTCTACCAGTTGAGTTTTAACTTTTGAGCATTTAAGTCGTTTTATTAGCGGTTTCTTTTAAGCGAATAATTTTTTTTAATAAACGTGTCTTAATAAACAAAAAAATAAAATAAAATTTTTAAAATTTTTTGTTAGTGTAATTTTAAAAGCGGAAAAATAAAGGTACAAAATTAAACGAATTTAAATGATTTTTGGATTTTTAAGTTTATGAGTTTTAGGCTAAAATTCACAAAGAAAAACATTAAAAAAACATAAATTTTTTTTGTTTAAATAATTTACATTAAATTTGTTTTTGTATAAGACTTATTTTAGAGTAAAGTAAAGGTGTGTAAGAGAATTTTTTATTTAACAGTGTATAAGTGTTTGAGGAGTGTGTAAAAAAAAAAAATAAAAAAAACAACAAGAAACTTAAGGTGGATTGCACACTATTTGTTCATAGTTAAATGTGAGTGTAAAGTGCGAATTTAGCAACAAACGACAAACGTCAAGAAATATAATAAAAAAACAAACACATACATACACACACACTTACCTTTTATATTAACTTAAGTTTGTTTGTAAAACTTTAATACACACACTCACACACACTCTCAAAAAAGTTTTATAAAAAAATTATAACCTACCAAACATTAAGAAATCATTATTATTATAAAGTTAACGTTAACAGCGACGTTAACAGCGTCCAACAGCGTTAACGTCTAAAAGCGACATTTTGAGTTGGTTTAACATTAAAACACTTCAGATTTAGTACCACTTCGTCGTTGTACTGAAACACATGGAAAAGTAAAGCGTAAAAAAAGTTTTTAGAAAAATATTGAAAAAAATCTCAAAATAAATCTTTAAAAAATAAAAAAAAATTTAGCAAATTATTTTAAAATTTGCTAAAAATAATAGAAAAAAGATTTATAGTAAAAATAATAGTAAGTGTTGAGTAATTGAAGATAAAAAATAAATCAAAAGAAAATTTTGTAATAAAAAATAATAATAAAAGTTTGTGTCTTAAGTCTTTTGTTTCTTTGAGAAGAAAAATATCGAAACCAAAAAATTTAATAAAACTTAATGGGTTTTTTAATAAATAATAAATAAAAAAATTATAAAAATTTATTAAAAAATAAATAAAACTTAAAAAATGAAACAATTTTAACGTGAATTAAAAAAAAATACTTTTATTGAGCAAAAAAGCTTTTGTTTTGTTAAATAATTTTTAAATAAAATAATAAAGCTGCAATTTAAATAACGTTAAAAATATAAACAAAAATTTTTTTTAACAAAATTATAAATAAATTTTGTGTAAATTCAGAGCAAAAATTTATTCAAACCATTTTTTAAGAAATTTGTGGAATTTTAAAAAAAGGTGAGTTTTTTTTATAAAAATTTTAAATTTTTTAAAAATAAAAGCAACAAACTATTACATATTTGAAAAGCTTCTGAGAGTAAAAAAGCAAAGAAATTTAAGTTAGCAATATGTTTTTATAGTTAATAGTTTATGAAAAAATTTAATCGTTTAAACTTAATTTTTTTTTAATTAATTTAAATTTATTTTATTTTAAAAATAAATTTATACAAAATAATTTTTCTTATTAAACTAAACCCAGTGTTGTTTATAATCAGAACTATTCTTTTTCGTATAAATTCGCCTCTTAAAAAAGATATAGAAATTCCATTCAAAAAATGCTTCAGATACTGGAATATTTTTACGGAAACCTTCTTCCATTTCTACACTTATGCATATTACTATAAATGCATTTATTTTCTAATAGCATTATCAATGTAAACAAACATTCTTGGTGCTATTTTATGTGGAATATTTTTATAAACGCAGCCTTTTTCACGTCAGCGTTTATAGAAATATAAATTAAAAATTATTATTAAAAATAAAATATTATAAATTTTTATTTTTTATAAATATATGTATATTGTTAAAGACAATATCTCAATTTTACTGAAGAATTTTCTAATTCAGTCGATAAATTTCATAACGTTTGAAGATGCCCAAAGATACTTTTCTGTAGGTTTGCAGTGCGGACTTTAAACTACTGATCAACTTGTGCATGTGCTTTTATAGTAATATGCATCAGTGTATATAAATATGTTTTATAAACATGTGATTGGAACAGAGTTATAAGGTTCATATGGCCCATATAAAATTTAAAATTTTCTATAACATGAAATATTATCGAAAATTAAAAAATTCATGTTCATAATTAATTTAAAAATTTTCAAATTTTTTGCTAATTTTTTATAAAATTACATTTTTTGATTTATTTAATAATTAATTGAAATTAATTTATCTTAAATTTTCTTTGTTAATTTTTTTCTATTTATTTCATCTAAATTTCAGTTCATTAATATTTTTCAATATATTATTATATATATTATTATATTTCAATATATTATTATTTCAATATATTATTATATTATATTATATTTTTCAATAATTTTTTCCAATTTTTTTCTCTAAATTAAAATCATTTTTGCATATAAATTACTTCGTTATTTTTTTATTTTATTTTATTTATTATTTTTTTCTAAACTTTTAGCACTTTAGAATTTTTAATTTTTTTTCTATCATTTTTGTTTGTTTTTCCTCTAAAAAGTCTCTTCTAATATCGTACGACTATTTTGAGTGAAAAATTAAAAAAAAAAGCTTTTTGGAATTTTAATTATTATTATTTTTATATAAATTAAAAAAAAAATAAATTAAATTTTATAAACATTTGAACAAATAAATTTAATAAGAGATTCATAATTGTTAAATAGAATAAAATAAATCATAAAATTTCACACTTGATATTAACCCTTTAAGGGGGGTTAGATTATTTTTTTTTCTGAAATATAAATTAGAATTGTTTATTTAGTTTTTAAAATAAATTTAAAAAAACACGTTTCTTTTTTCCTCTTAATTTCCAGTTTTATTTTTAGGATTTTACCAAAAATCATCTCATGTTTTTGCCACACTTTTAAGGGTATAAATATTCAACAATTTTTTTTGTCAATTTGTTTATTCATTATAATTTATACAATTTAAAACCATTATTTAGTTATAAACCAGTTTTTAGAAAAAAAGCTAAATTAAATAATTTAAATACAAGACAATCTGCAAAATATATAATGTATTTTTGAATTTAAATAATAAAAACAAGAGAGACATGACCTTAAACTAAATCTTTTGGATTAGTGAATGAATATTACAACTTTTTGTTCAAATTGTAACTAAGAAAAGTGTTTATTATGAAATTTTTTGTGAATTTAATAAATTTTATGGTTTAAGTTTAAAGATATTTGAAATTATTATATCTAAACTCGAGTTTAGTTTATAAACTAAACTAAACTAAACTCTAGTTTAGTTAATAAACCAAACAGTAGTCCAAACTGGTCTATAAAAATAGCTCAAGTTTTACCCAGTTTTACTTTATTCTAGTTAAGTTATTATATTCGGGTCTAATTTACAAATAAAACCTTAGTCTTAGTTCTAATTTTGTTTATAAACTTAACTCTTGAAGTAAACACTTGTCTAGTTTGTAGGGTAAACTCTAGTTTAATTTATAAACTAAACTTTAGTCTAATTTATAGACTTAATTCCAATCAAGTTTATTAACTAATCCCTAGTCTAAACAACAGTCTAGTTTATAAACCAAACTCTAGGTTAAACTAAACTCTAGTCTAGTCAATAAACTAAACATTAGTGTGGTTTTTAAACTAAACTTGTCTATAAAAATAGCTCCAGTGTTACCCATAAACTGAAATCTAATCAAGTTTTTAAACTCTGGTCTAATTTATAAATAAAACCTTAAACCTTAAACTAAACTCTAGTCTAGTCAATAAACTAAACATTAGTGTGGTTTTTAAACTAAACTTGTCTATAAAAATAGCTCCAGTGTTACCCATAAACTGAAATCTAATCAAGTTTTTAAACTCTGGTCTAATTTATAAATAAAACCTTAGTCTTAGTTCTAATTTTGTTTATAAACTAAACACTTGTCTAGTTTGTAAAGTAAACTCTTGTTTAATTTATAAAGTAAACTCTAGTCTAATTTATAAACTTAATTCCTATCAAGTTTATTAATTAAACTCTAGTCTAACCACCACTCTAGTTTATTAATCAAACTCTAGCACACTATATAAAGTAAACTCTAGTTTAACTGATTAACTAAACTTCAATTTAGTTTATATACTAAACTCTAGTTTAAATCATATAGAAAACTCTATTCTAGTTAATAAAAAGACACTAGTTTAATCTCTAGTTTAGTTCATAAACTAAACTATAGTTTCGTTTATAAACTCAACTCAAGTCTGGTTGATAAACTAATTTCCATTAGTCTTCAAACTACAATTTAGTCTAGTTCATAAACATAGCAGTAATCCAGTTTATTAAGCTTAATTTAGTTTAATTAATGAACTAAACTTTAATTTATAAACTCTTTTCTAGTTTATAAACTAAGCTCTGGTGTAGTTCATTAAATTAGTTTATAAATTAAACTCCAATTTAATTTATAAAAATACTCTAATTTAGTTTGTAAGTTAAACTCTAGTTTAGTTTATTAAAATAATTCTAGACTAGTTTATAAAATAAAAGTTTAGTTTAATTTTTTAAAGTAAATTCAAGTTTAATTACTCTGGTTTAGTAAATAAATTAAACTTTCGGGCTAATTTTTAAACTAAACTCTAGTTTAATTTATAAACTGACGTCTAATGTAGTTTATAAAGCGAACTTTAGTCTGATTTATAAAATAAACTCTGGCTTAGTTTAAGAACTGAACTCTAGTTTAGTTTATGAATTTAACTCTAGTTTAATTTATAAAAACTAAATTTTAATCTTATGAAAAAACTAAACTATAGTCTAATTTGTAAATCAAACTTTAGTCTAATTTATAAAATTAAATAAACTAAATTTTAGTCAAATTTATAAACTAAACTCTAGTCTAACTAATAAACTGAATTTTGATCTACTTTATAAACTGGTATACTTAATAATAAAACTCTAGTTTAATTTATAAACTAAACTCTAGTGTAGTTTATAAAATTAACTCTAGTTAAGTTTGTAATGTAGTCTTGATTATTTTGTAAACTGAATTCTGATATACTTTAAAAACTAAACTGCAGTCTAATTTATAAACTAAACTCTGGTTAATTTCTAATGTAGTTGAAAAACTTAACTCTAGACTCTAATCTAGTTTATGAACTAAGCACTAACTTAACTCTAGTTTATTACTAGAGTTCTAGTTTTCAAAGTAAACTCTAGTTAACTTTACAAACTAATCATTATTTTATAAACTTAACTCTAAATTGGATTAAACTCCAGTTTAAAGGATAAACGTTCTCCGCAGAATGTATAGAAAAATCTTATCCAGCTGTTTTCATTTAACCTGTAAATCCACTTAGCAATAAGTTTCCCTTTAAAACTTCTCTTGCAATTGCAAAAATGCACATTGCAATATAAATGATTTCATTATTTTCTTTTTAATTAATAATCATTTTAAATTTTTTTTGCTCTAATAATTACTTGTTTTTCCATTCATTTTGTCTCCTTTTGACTTTAATTATTATTAATATTTTTATTGTTATTATTCTGAAACTTGTTAATGTTGTATAATTAAAAAAAATATATTTAATATTCTTAACAAAGTTTAAAGTCCAGTAAAATTTAATTTCTACAAATACACATACATACAAACATTCATAAGTGTAATTATTTTACTATAATTTCAAAGTAAGAAGAAGAAAAAAGGTGAATTCTTGTCTTAATTATTCTATAAATTAAATATTTGTATAATAATTTTATAGTAGCAAATGTCAATGGCTTATGAACTTTAATAATTTAGACAAGATTATTATTAAACTGAAATAAAGGGAATTAAAGTTAAATATATATATATTGTCAATAAAAATACTGACATTTTTTAGATTTTTCATTCCTCTTGAAACAAAAGATTAAAAAAGAAATTTAAAATATGATAAATTGTAACTGTCATTTATTTCATCTTACAGATACATTAAAATATGAAGTGAAGTATTTGAAAAAAAATAAATATTTCATAGTTTAAAATTCCTGAACCATAATTAAATTGCATTATCTTAAACACATATTAATTAAGTTAAATACTTAATATAATCCACCTTTTAGAACAAAATTTATGTTTGAAAAAAGAAATTATCTTTTAGTTTAAAATGTATCTGTCATTTAATTAGAATGAAATTATCTTTTAGTTTAAAATGTATCTGTCATTTAATTAGAATAGAATTGTTTTGATTTCATAACGTAAATACTTTAAACTTATGACGTTTAACGACTGCATAACAACTATGATTAAATATTAATTTAACTAAATTATAGTAATTTTCAAGGAAAATTATTATTATCACAACCACACGAAGTTAGTTAAAATAATCATTAAAAAAACTAATAAAAAATAAGTTCAAATTTTGACCCTTGAAAATAAACTGTAGTTTCCTTATTTTATTAAAAATAAATTAAAGCTTTTTTGAAAAAGTAATGTCTGTAAAAAAGGGAAAAACTAAAATGAAAGAGAGAGATTAAAATGTTAAAATCATAAAGACTTTAAATGCAAAAGATTTAGTTAAATTTATAAACTAAATTATAAACTAAATTAAAATTGCTAATGAGCTAAACTCTAGTTGAAAGCACAAACTAAACTCTAGTTTAGTAAATAAACTTAAATCTAGTTTAGTTTACAAACTAAACTCTCCTCTAATCTAAATACTAAACTCCAGTTAAGTGCACAAACTAAATTTAAGTCCAGTTTATTTTAAAAACAAGGCTCTAGTTTAATTTACAAACTAAACTGTAGTTTTGTTCAAAAATAAAACTAAACTCTAAACTATAATTTTGTTTGCAAATTAAAATCTGGTCTAGTATATAAATTAAACTCCAATCAAGATTATAAAATAATAATTTTAAACTATAGTTTAGTTTGCAAACTAAGCTCTAGTGTAACTTATAATAAAATTTTTAGACCAGTTTATAAATTAAACTTTAGTTTAGTTAACAGACTATATTCAGTATAGTTTATAATGTAAAGACTAGTTTAGTTTAAAAACTAAACTCAAGACAAATTTACAACCTAAACTCTGGTTCAGTTTACAGACTGAACTTTGGTTTAGTTTACAAACTAAACTCTGGTTTAGTTTACAAACTGAACTTTGGTTTAGTTTACAAACTAAACTCTGGTTTAGTTAACAAACTAAACTGTGGTTTAGTTTACAAACTAAACTCTGATTTACTTTACAAACTAAACTCTGTTTTCATTAACAAACTAAACTCTGGTTTAGTTTACAAACTAAACTCTGTTTTAATTAACAAACTAAACTCTGGTTTAGTTAACAAACTAAACTCTGTTTTAGTTTACAAACTAAATTCTGGTTTAGTTTACAAACTAAACTCTGGTTTAGAGTACAAACTAAACTCTGGTTTTGTTTACAAACTAAACTCTGTTTTAGTAAACAAACTAAGCTCTGTTTACAAACTAAACTCTGGTTTAGTAAACAAACTAAGCTCTGTTTACAAACTAAACTTTGGTTTAGTTAACAAACTAAACTCTGTTTTAGTTTACAAACTGAACTTTAGTTTAGATTACAAACAAAACTCTGGTTTAGTTTACAAACTAAACTCTGGTTTAGTTTACAAACTAAACTCTGGTTTAGTTTACAAACTAAACTCTGGTTTAGTTTACAAACTAAACTCTGGTGTAGTTTACAAACTAAACTCTGGTGTAGTTTACAAACTAAACTCTGGTTTAGTTAACAAGCTAAACTCTGGATTAGTTTACAAACTAAACACAAGTTTAGTTAACAAGTCAACAAGAATTTTATAAATCACATAAAACTTTGTTTTATAAAATAGACAAAATCTGAATTTATAAATTAGACTAGAGTTTTTTGTAAACTAAATTATAGTTTAGTTCATAAACTAGACTACACATTAGACCGCAGTTTAGGCTATAGACTAGAGTTGAGTCTAGATTATTAACTAAGCTCTACTTTAGTTTCCAATTTAAACTCTGTCTGATATAAAAAATTCAAATCCATTCATATTTGTAAACTTAATCGTAGTTCAAGAACTCAACTCTGGTTAAGTTTACAAACTAAACATATTTTTCTCTTCTTCTTATTTTTGGTTCTTTCCCCTCAAAAATTATCTCAAATAAAATGACACGTTTCTTGTCTAGAATTTTTGAATAACAAAACCTCAAACAAATTTTTTTCTTTTTTTACATAGAAAATGAAGAAATTCTACATTTTGCTGATTTAAAGTTTTGTTAAATATTTAATTTATTTTCTTATTGTAAATTTTTAATTAAGATTTCTGTGTGTTGCCAGACACGTTTTGAATATCAAATTATTTTATAGCAAAAAAGAAAAAAAGCTTTTAAATATATTATATCAGTTTTTTGTCTAGTTTTTTGTGGAATGAAATTCAATTTAAAAAAATTTTAATTTTTATAAAAAAAAAATAAAAATAATCTTCTGTAGTTGCAAAAAATCTAATAAAATTCTCTTTTTCTAATTTTTAATAATATTTTTTTCTTAGATTTTATCACTGGTAATAAAGATTATTTAATGAATACCTTGTTTGGCATTACAGCTGTCAATTATGACAGTTAAGTGTAATTAAAAACAGGCAGCTTTTCAATAAAAATATTTTAAAACATTTTTGATTTTTTTTAATAAATAAGAAAATACGCAGCAGAAGATTTTAGAAAAAAATCTAGAAATTATATTCCAAAAATGCTATAATTTTCAAAGGAATGCTTACAAATCGATCGCATTATTTGGAATATTTAATCCGAAATTTTCCAGTTCTGTTTTAACAATTTATTTATTTATTTATTTATTTATTATAAAATATTAAACTTATTTAAGTATTATAACTTCATTTAGCGATAACTATAATTTCTTGAAACTTAGTTTTATTTTGTATAATTTTATTGTCACGTTTTGAAATTAATTGATCAACTTTAAAATCAGACGACTTTGATATAATAAGAACACAATTTACAATAGTTATGTAAATTATAGATAATTTATGTAAACATTTAAATTAAAACGATTAAAGTTAAATAAAACAATTAAAATTACTTTATATGACAAAGTCGAATCTTAGATACCTTTCACCACATAACGCTCATTTGCTGCAAGGATGTCATAAATCAAAAAAATGCAAGTTTTAATTTAACATAATCAGTTCACAAATGAGAAAATTATTTATATATCTGACAGGATCGGCTCAAAAATATCAAGTGTTTATATATATAATTTATTGATTATTGCCGGAAACAAAACAGGATTCCGGAAGCCCTTTTTATAAGAGTAAGTTAACATTAAAATAATTAGAAAAGCTTGGGACAATATTTGTTCCCTTAATGATCTGTCCAAATGAACTTGATGTAATGATTATCTGTATTATCAAACTTCTTTTAAATCTGTTTAATTTAATTTTTTAGCATATTTGAAAATTTCTAGGCTCTAATATCGGTCTATAATATTTTTCTCAGATATCGTTATATAACATTTTCTCTACTAAACTAATTTAATTTATTTAAAATAGAAAACTTCTGTGAAAAAGCAACAAATAATCTGACCAAGTTCCAGCTTAATGAAATAGCTTTAAGGGCCGATAGATACTCATAATTAAATCGGTTCAGATTTCAGTTTGGCTTAAAACTATATAGTTACATTCCTACTTTGTGTCACACACAAACTGACAAACTTAGCATACAATCACTTAAAGATTTGTGTAAGTGAAGGGTACAACAATTATAGTTTTAATAAATCAATGGATAAGTGTTAACGATAACAACCTCAGGGTTCAGAGATAAGTTTTAAAAATGTCTTAATATTTAAATTAATTATGAAATGAATAGAACAAAAATTAATAGTTTAAAATACTGCTGAGTTTAGGAGTAAATTTTTAATGTAATTTTTTTATAATCGATTTAAAAACAGAATCAGGGTTCGAAAATAAGTTACGGATAAATAAGGAAATTAAATTAATTGTTAACACTTTTTTGCGAATAAATTTTTTGAGAAAGAATTTTTAAAATTTAGTTTTTAACCTTATTTGGACTCTAAATTAAATAAAGTCCCAATTAAAATAAAAGATCAGGGAGAGAGGTAACTCCATGCAAGAGAATTAGTTATCAACTATCTAAAGAATTATTAATGTGAGAATATTAAGATTCAATTTCAATTACTTTCCCAAGGAATACATACTTTTTAAGGGCGATAAAGAGCAACATTACATTGAAAACAAATTCTCAGGGTTCGGAAATAACTTTTGCTTTGATATTTAATAAATATATATTTTTTATTCATTAAAATGGTTTCATTTTAAAAAATTTTCCAGTTATTATTTTTCATATTTTTTTTAGAATTTTTGAAATCTTGTTTTCAAAGACCCCGAATTAATATTGAAATTACAATTGTCAGTTAATAAATTCCAGTTTTTTGTTATTTTCAAATCTCTTTATCAAATTGTTAATTTGATTTGAAATAAAGTAATGAAAAGAAAAAACTAGATTTTGTTATTGACTAGAAATAATTTGATTAATTGTAAAATAAATAATTTAATTAATAACAATTAAAATTTTCATAATTAACAAACAATAAATTTATTAATTAAATATTCAACTTTCAACTGAGATGATTTAATTTTTCATCAGAGAGGAAGGCAAAAAGGGTTTTATTTGTAGTCATAATAATTTTACTTTTGTTCTAATTGTTCATTTTTTTGGAAATTTTGAATTCCATTTATAAATTTGTTATTGTTGTTAATAACAAAAATTTTCCATTTATGTTTTTGTTGTCTTTGTTTAATTATTGAATAATCTTATGATATTTAAATTTTTTATGTCATAAATTACACTTCAATTACACTAGAGCCCCAACTTACGTCGTCCCTATTTGCATTGCTTTTTAGGAACTAAAATTATTCGATTTGCATTGTTGCAATTTCAAGTTGCGTCGGTCCGATTTGCGTCATTGTGATTGCGACCTTAAGAAGAATACTGCATTTAGTAGCAACGAAAATTCTAATGATTTCGAAACCAGCAAATGTTGGTTGAACTTGTCTTTTTTTATCAGTCACTAGGTAAGACCCGGTGCTCTTTGCCGAACTTATAAAGTGGGTGATACCTCTCCCCATGGTCCTATCCATCCTACATTCGCTTATACAGTTCTTTAGATATTCGATAATAAATATTTGCCTTGATCTTACCCGTCCTTTACTTTGATCAGTAAAACAAATTCTTGAGAAAGTGATTGGGGTCGAATTTGAGAACGATTGCTGTTATAGTTCTTTAGATATTCGACTATTAAAATTTTTATTGATTGGGGGACACCTATTTCCATGATCCCATTCGCTCTTCATTCTGTCCAGTAAAACAGTTAATTGAAAAACTTATTGGTATCGAATTTGAATATTCTCGGTGAAGTGGTTCTTTAATTTTCTTTATATGGAGGCCACCTCTCCCCCTGATCCTATCCCACCTTCACATGATAAAGTGGTTGGGATCAAATTTAAAAATTCTTGCTGTTATAGTTCTTTAGATTTTCGACGATCAAAATTTGCTTTATATGGGGGCTACCTCCCCCCCTAATTCTATCCACCCCACAATTTATCTTGCAAAATAGTTCCTTGAAAAAATTATTGGGACTAAAATTAAAAATTCTTGATATTCCATGATCAATATTTTTTTTGTATGGGGGAGAGGTTCCCCTGATCCTATCCGTCCTAGATTTTGTCCGATAAAGCAGTTTCTTGAATAAGTGACTGACACCAAATTTGAAAATTTTTGCTGTTATATTTCTTAAAACATAATCAATATTTCCAGTGTATGGGGGGGTACCTCTCCCCCTGGTCCTATCTAATATACACACAAACACAAATTCATTATATTATACATAAAAACAAAATTAATATAATGAAAATTTCTCTTAATGAATAAAATTTCAGTGGATTTGTATGGAAAATTTTGATTTGATTTTCATCCCATTTTTCCGGTCCCCATTAACAGCGCAATTCGGGGCTCTAGTGTATTCAACACAATTTCAATATTTTTTTTTAAAGGAAATGACTCATTATATTTTTCCTATTTAGTTTTTTGTATTAATATTTATTTAATTTTTTTTTTTTTTTTGAAATTAAGAAATTTTTCTAAGAAAAATTCCAGTTTTAAAGTTCGAAATTTCTAATCTTGAAATTCGATTTGTTTTCGTTCAATATTTGTCAACAAATCAACCTTAAAATATATAATTTTAAATAAATATCGTGTGTGTGTGTGTGTTTTTTTTGTTTTTAGTTAAACTTAAAGTTAGTTAATATTTTTATTTAGTTATATATTAAATACTTATATGAGATGATAAATATCATTAACTGGTTTATGTTTATTTGCCAAAGAATTGCTTAGTTAATCGCTAAACGTTAAACGTAATAGTCAACCCCACTGTCGGTTAATGTGTCTACCAAGTCCATGTATATGTGTTTAATATATTTTTTTTCTCTTACATTGTAACTTGATTTTTAGTATTATCTAACTAATTCACGTTAAATATTAGTAAAACACAACAAAATTTTAAACTCACTTTTTTAGTTTCTAAACTCTTAAATGTTATAACTTGTTTTTTGCGTTTTTCCATGACGCAGGCACAGTGTTACGAACAAAAAGGAAAATTTTGAGATAAAAAACGATCAAACTAATTTTTATTTTAAACGAAATTATAACATTTTGGAAATAAATTTAAAATTTTACAAACAAGAATATTATATGCAGCTGTACCGAATCATATTGGTTTATTACTTTTTTGTAATTAACGGATTTTGTTTATATTAAATATCAAGCTGTGTAGGACTTTTTATTTTTTTGAAAATTCATTTCTAAGAAAATCTGACTCGATATGTCGAAAATAAAATCAGAATCTGCTTTTATTTTCCCAAGACTCTTAGATTTCTATATATTAATTTTATGATCTTATTTTTTATCAATATTTTATATTTTTTGAACCTTTAAAAACTTAAAAAGAAATTTGAACCGATTTTTTATCAGTGATGTGTGAAGGGAAACTACATTTTGAAAAAGTTTTAAGTCTTTAAAATGGTCCCAGCACAATCTAATGCTGTTTTTAGTGCAATAAAATAAATGTATGTGACAATTTTCAGAAAATTATCTATAAATCGCGATCTGTTTGACAAAATGATTTTGGGGTGTATCAAAATTTCATATATTTTATCAACCTTTTTTCTACTGTTCCGATATTTGGAATCGACAATGAATTACTTGTATCTATGCTTAATGGATTAAATTCAGTTAAATCCAATTAGTTTTTAAGGATGCTTCAGATATCGGTCAACAATTTTTTCCTGCTAAAGTGTTATTGCCAAATTGAAGAGGAAATATAACAAACATCAAATTTCGTAAGAATCGGTTCATTGATGTGGGAGTGAGTGGACTTAGTTTTCGAGTCAATTTTTAATTTGATGCAACAATAAATGTTATAATACTGGAATCTTAGGTGCTTCTTTCTTGGCACGAAATGAAACAGTTAATCGATCTTCATTATATCTTGAGATATTGGAGATTATGAAAATCGAACTTATTTTGAAATTTGTGAAAAACTAATTTTTGTATTACAAAAAAATCAGGAAATTTTTGTTTAAAAAAATGTCTTTCATTTCCCTGAGAAGTTTAAAAACACTGTAATGCGTGACACTTTAATGGCTGAGAAAATTTTTTGAAAGAAATAAAAAAATTACTTTTGTTTTTAATAGAAAAAAAATTGTTGTAGTAATTTTTATTTTCTGACCACTCTAAACGTTATAACTAAAATTAATATAACAACTAAGATAACTGCAACAACAACAAAAAAAAAATGGGAAAAAAATAACGAAAATCTTAGTTTTTACTAGAAAAATGTCTACTAATTTTGTAAACTGGTATTAAATGATTGCAAAACGCAATATTTATATATCAACAAATAAACAAACAAACATATATATATATATAGTTATAGTTAGATATATAATACAATATATTAGTTATATATGTATTTGTATTAAATATAGTAATTGCTGTTTGACTGCTGTTTTTAAAGCTTTAGATTAAAAGTGTGTTAGTAGTTAGTTAGTTAGTTAGTAAGACAGTTAGTGAGACAGTAAGAAAGAAATAGATATTTAGTTAAAAAATCTTTAACTCGTAGAAGTGTAAAGTTTAATATCTCTTGTTATACCCTACACCATCATAGGTGGTGGGGGTATTATAAGTTTGTGCAGATCAGATCAGAAAAAATCGTTCTACGATTACTTTTAAGTATACCGTTCGACTCAGAAGCACTTCCTGAGTCGTTTCAAGCATGTCCGTTTGACTAACTGTTCATGTAAAGTTTAAATTTGGCAAGTGTAATTTTTTTTAGCCCAAAGGTTCATTATTTCTTAAAGGTCCCATACAAATGTCTCCCCAGAATGGAGTTTTTAGCCCATAAAATTCCCAAATGTCAAATATCACTTTGAAACTCATAAATCACACATAAATGTGAATATTGTAAAAATATTAAGTCATATATGAGCTGTGCAAAATTAAACGAGGGTCGGTACATATTTTTTCTAATACCCATATAACCCTACAGGAGAAATTCACTTTAAAACGCATAAATTTCACATAAATGTTATAATAAGTAAACCAAAGTATACGAGGGTCGTTCATAAATTTTTCGTAGCAGACATTCACAGGTAATAACAATGTGGTTTAAGGTATTAAATAGTCGGTTTTGAACAAGCATTACATTTTTACTTGTTATTCATATGTTTTAGTTTTTGTTGTTGTTGTTACAGGTTTTATTACAATTTAAAGTCGAATTTTTTTATTACAACTTAAATATCGCATGTTGTAGTGCGAAGTCGAGTGGCATGCCTCGTGCAAACTGTTGCTAGTTTTTTTTGTTTTTTCTTTTTTAATTTTAATACAAGTTCGTTTGTATAATTTTTTTTATTATTTTTTTAAATATATTTTTGGAAATATTTTTAAATGTAACGCATTTTATGAAAATAACAAAAATAAAAAAAATTAAATAAATTTATAAAAAAAGTTGTTTATTATTTAATCGGAAGTTTAGGTCAATTTTATGATCAAAATGCAAATGAAACGCATGTTCGAAACGGTTAGGATTTCGCAAAATTAGTTAATATTAAATACACTTAAATAGTTAATAATAGCTGTAATTTAGGAAACTATTTTAAATGTTTTTGTTAAGTTGTTTTCTGTTAAACGTTTTATTTTGAGACGCTGTAATTCTAGTTTAACGCAATTTCCGCTTTATAATTCTTATATAATAACATATGAGGGCCAAGCAAAATGAAATGTTTCAATTGAATGATTACATCGATCAATAGTGATCTCTTAATATGGATAAATCAATATCTAAATGAATTAGAAGACTTTAAAGATTAAGAACTCGCTTTTAGTTTTTTTCATATCTGTTCAGTTTTTTCCCTGAAGATATCGTTTTGTTTGTATGACGTCACAATTTAATTGAGATTTGTTATTGTTACAATTGGGCGACGTTATTTTAAAGGATCTTTTAAACCGATATCGCAATATTAAAGTTATCTGCTGCAGAAGAAATTTGTCAAACATTCGCAAGTGGTTTGGTATATATAAATGAACGATATTTTCATGACTGTGATTTAATCATTATGATTGGTTAATCACTGGTCACTACAGTGACTGAAATTATGAAATAACACTTATTTATTATTTCGTTCTTTCCTTTTCTTTCTTTCGTTCTTTTCTCTTTTGTTGTATAATCAAATGTATTTGTTTTTATTTTGTGGTAAAAAAATACTTTAAGGTGGCGTTGAGCATTAATTCATGATTCATCTTTAATTAAAATGATCCTTTTCCTACGGTGCACATTTTAAACTCTTTAGAAAGTCCGTGAGTCATTCTTATGTTTTTTTTTTGAAATACCGCGATCACTGTCATTGTTTTAAAGAACGGTGATTTAAAAGTCACTTTCATTGGCAACGACGTAATTTAAAAATCACGATATCGATCTTCTCTAGTTTGGTATGATAAATTTTTTTCACAATTTGGACGATTTCGGGCACTTTTGTTCGATCATATCGATCAAAGACATCAAAAAGTAAAATAAGCTTTCAATTGAAGGCTGAGTCACATAATTAGCATCGTTGATGAAAATAATTTTTTTGCAATTTTTTTGTCAAAATTTTTTACCAAAATTAATTTTGATGAAAATTTTTAATAAAATTTTTTTATGGAAAAACTTGAATTTTTTAATTTTTGAAGAAAATTGAATTTTAAAGAAAAAAAATAAAATTTTCTGAAAAAAATCATAAAATTTATAAAAATTGTATTTTCTAAAAAATGCCGAAAACGGATTTCACAAAATCCATTAAGGAAATTTTTTTAAACAAACATTTTGACAAGTTCAAATTTTACCCAAAAAGAAGTCCCTGTGAAAGGTGAAATTCTTATCTTTTTCATACCAGGAAAAAGGGTAACAAAACTATAATCGGTTTCTAAAAGAGAGATATTTTTAAAATCCACTTTGTTTTTCAAATTCATATTTAAAATCATACTTTTATATATCGATATATAATATATATCTAAGGCGAAAGGTATTTGATATTCGGTTGCAATACCTTGCATTCTCACTGCCAAAAGAAGCGAAAGTGGAATGTGTTAAGTGTACTCTCTCTCTCTCACTCTCTCTATAATATTTTCCTCTCTTCTTGTAATGTAAACAAACATAATAATTAGTAATGTCGTCTTTCTATTTGATATGACAGCGATTGGAAAAAGTAAATATTATTGATTTTTTTATTAAATTAATAATTAATTAAATAATTAAAAATAATATACACAAGACTCAATTTAATTATTATATTAAAATTCTCATGGGAACTTTTGCAATAAGTAGAAATTTTATAAAAGAAATAGTTTTACTAATTTAGAGAAATGTTTCCAAAGGAAAGTGGAAAATTAGAAAAATTAGGGTTTAAATTTGAACAACAATTCGCTTGTCATATTAATTATTGATTGCGTTAATACAACAATCTTTTTTATGAAAACGCAAAGCAAATATGAATCAATGAATATAAAAAGAACTATTCCAAAGTCTTAAAATGTTGTAGGAGTTATGCTACACATTCACCGGTAAAATATGGGACGGAAGGAATCAAAGCAAACGTAAATAATTGAGTATCTGAAGAACTATAACAGTGACAGTCTAAAAATTATGCAGCAAACATGCTTTTGAAAAATAACTTTATTGAGGAAAATATAGGAAAGATAGGATCAGGGGGAGTGGTAGCTCCCATACAAACCATATATTGATTATCAAACATCTAATGAAATTTTGCTGCATTCATGCTAGGAAATTGCTTCACTGGTAAATATAAAGGACGAAAAGGATAAGGGGGAAAGATTGCACCTATATAAAGTCAATTTTTATTATCGCATATCTAAAGAACTATTACAGCGAAAATTTAGTCCAAATGATATTCTAAAGAAACTTTTTTACTGGACAAAATGTTGGACGTATAGGACCAGGGGGTGAGGTACCACTCATATAAAGCCAAGTTTGATTTTTAAATATCTAAAGAACTATTACAGCGAAAGTTCTATAATGAAGTCTAAATCATTTTTTTAAAAAACTTTTTTACTGGACAAAATGTAGGACGTATAGGATCAGGGGGAGAGGTACCACTCATATAAAGCCAAGTTTTATGTTAGAATATTTAAAAAAACTATTGCAGCAAGAGCTCTATAATTATATAATTTATTTCAGATCAATTTTTCAAGAAACTATTTTACTGGACAAACTACGTAGAGGACGTAGAGGATCAGGGGTAAAGGTCATCCCAATGGAATGCAAATATTATTTAACAATTTTCTATAAAATGATTACAGCGGAAGTTAAACATTTTAATTTCAATTACAATTGGGCAAATCTATGTTGCATATCTATGAATTAAATCTTTTTAGATTTTTTAAATAAATTATTCGTTATATTAATGAAATATTTGATTAAAACATTAAACTTAAATTTATTTCAATAAATTAAGTAACTGTTTACAAAAACAATTACATTATTATATATTTAACCTAAATATAACATAATAAAACTATTAATAATATCTCTCATTACCTTGAAGCCCTATAAATAAATAAAAATCCCCCAGCAAACAGCACCCCTCCCCCTGTTGATTACAAAAAAAAACAATAATTCAGCAAAATTCTTCCAAACTGGCTTTTTAAATTTTTATTTTATTTCATTTTATTTTTTGCTTTAGTTTCAGTTTTTTTACCATAATTTTATATATTTTTTGAAATTTAGTTGTTGCTGGGTTTTGGCCGCTTTTTTGTTGTTGTTGTTTTGGTTTTAGCCCAATAAACTTGTAACTCTCGTGTTTGTTCCCATTGCCTACCTCAATAATAATTGTTGTTACTTTTTTTTTGTTTTTTTGCATATATCAGTTTATGGGTGTATGTGTGTATGTGTGTCTATATATTACTGAGTCCATAACTGTGAATATGGAATGGATGGACAGACAGTCATCATCATATGAAATACTGTAACACTAGAGTAATATTTCTTGAAATTTTTTTAGTCTTTTTTTTGGTTTTTCCGATGACATAATTCCCCAAATTGCACAAAAAAAGCTTTTGGTTGGTTTTCTCATTACTTTAAGTCTGTATGTTTGAGTGGAAATTAAACGAACCACATTGAGTGTTTTCTTGAAATGAGTGGAAATTTCTTAAAAAAGCTGGATTTTTCTGTAATTTTTTATGAAAAAAAAAAACATAAAATTTATATTTGATACTACAAACCCCATTTAATTCCTGTATGATTATTGTGGTTTTAGCAATAGGTGATCGGTTGGTCGATTAATCGTTTGTTAGTGTTGTTAAATCAACTTCTTTTCTTGTCAAACTGGTGATCATGTAAACAAATTATATCCAAAATTTATACAATTTTCAAAAATATCACTCTCATTGAAATGTAGGCGAATGATCGAATTTGATCATTAATTTAAAAAAAAAATAATTTGGGAATATTTAATTTTTATGTTATAATTTCTTAGTAAAAAATCTGGGGGTTTAAATCCTGTTTATATTTTTAATATTGTTTCATATATCATTTCTCTCTCTCTCTCTCTCCTTTATCACAATAATATTTTTAGAATTTTATAGGAAAACTGTGTCATATTTTTAATAAACTTTATATCCTACATTAAGACCACTAACCAAAAAAAGGATTGAAAAACAGGGTTATATCTCTGAAACTATTACAGATAATATACACATATAAGCCCATTTCTATAGTGATTTATAATGACTACATAATGAGGCCAACATTGGAGGGTCATCGACTACGTCCTGTATTACTCTAAATCAACTCGAAAGTATCTCCCCAATGGTTTAGAAGTTACAGAATTATTTCCTTTTCTGCTTATAAACATAATTTAAAATATGATCCATTTTCCGGATACAGTGTTATTTATGTCTTCTTTAGTTTTAAAATTTCTAAAAAAATCTTATATGAAATTTTAGACTTTCGTCCACTCAATACTCAATACCTTAGCGTTGTCAATTTAACAACGTTTGTAATCGAACTGATAACTTTTTATGGTAATTGAATTTTTATACCCTTCGCCTAACTACGTCACAAGTGTATATATGGGTTTGTCATTCCGTTTGTAATTTCAACGATTTTCGACTGAGACCTCCAAAAGTATATACTTTTGGGAGTCTAACTCGTGTGTCAATTGAAATCAAGTTTATTAAGCCGACCTACAGTTAACATATATGATATGTATATCAAACGATTAGAAACGCCTTCGGGAATCTTGCTATTGAAATCCAGAGAAATTGATTTTTAAATGGCTCAGATATAAGCAAACAACTGAAGGTACCTCAAACTTTTTTCGGTTTTGGATACTTAATTTTTCACAGATTGATTTCAATAAATTCAGCAGATTTATGCCCTGAAGACATGAAATTAATTAAACTATTAGTTCCTGAGTTATAGGCAAAAACAATATTTTCCTATATTGTGAATACAAAATTGAGTCACTTTTGGCTCTGAAAAGATTTCAATTCATAAAAATTTTTATGTAAACCGGCGCTCGTCTTAAACCTGTTGCATGCTGCATAAACAAATTACAAAAACTAAAAATCGAAATTAAAATCGAAAACTAAAGCTTTTTTTCTACTTTTGTTGTTGTTTTTGTTTGATCCAATGATTTGTCCATTTGTAATGGTTTTGGTTCAAGATAAAATTTGCAACTGGTCTTACCACTTTTCATATGTTAAGGCTTTCAATTTCAAAAGCTTTAGAAACAAAGAGGCAGCTGCTGTAATATTATTGTTGCTGTTGTTGCACTGTTGCATGTTTATAAACATTTGTAATGTAATCAAAGAAAATAAACAACAAACAGCTGAGGTTGCTGCCACAATTGCAACTCATTTATTGAGTGATTACAACATTTTCTAATTATTGTATAAGTATTAGTATTTTTTTCTTTTTGAATTTTGTTTTAAAAAAATTAACAACAAAATTTGTTGTTTTATAACGGGTTTGTAAGAACTATTATTTTGTTTTGTTTTTTATTTTCATTTCATTTGTTTTTATTTTTGCTGACTTAACAAGAAATTTAATAATTTTTTTTTATAAATTTAATTTTCTTTTGGTGATTTTGTTGTTGTTATTTTGTGTTAATACTAGTTTCTATCTTAAACAATTTTTGTCAAGTAATGTTGCACAGTGTGTTCAAAACAATTTTAGAAATATAAAAAAATAAGTAAAAATGTTTTGAGGAAACCTCGTTTATGTAAGATTTTCAGCCAAGTTTTACAATTTTTCCATAAGAGTTTGGTATCTATGAAAACGTTAGATCAAGAGTATTCAAAATTTTTGAACGAAAAAAATAAGTGAAATGTTATTTAATGTCAAAAATTTATAAAGAACTTGAAATTTCGAATTTTAGCTGTTTTTTTTTAGAAAAATAAAATAAATATTAAAACTTTAATAAAATTGCAACGAATAACGATGTATATTTGAAATTTCAGAATGATATACATAAACTTGTCTATAAATCAGGAAATTAAAAAGATGCTCACTTTCCCATTTGAAAATATTTAAAATCATAATCCGTATAAATTATGTTTAAAATGTGAGTTTTTTCATAGAAATAATCACCCTGTCTTTAAAAGGGTCGTCCGATAGAACGACCGGGGGTATGTACCTCATACACGCAGCTTTATATTAAAAATAATTTAAAGATCATTCCAGGTTTGTAATTTGTGAACTTTGCGAAAGAATTAAAAAAAGAATTTAAAAAAAGGAATTTAAAATTTACCAAAACTTGGATGGGGCTTGTGGGCAAATATTTGCTTCAAGTCCATCCATAGTTTGCTACATGCATTCCCATCAAATATTCTTCATGAAGCAATAAGAAAATTATAAAGATCAGAACAAAAAATTGCTTTATCAGTGAATAAATGTTGCCACCTTTTTGGAAAAAATTCCCAAATTAGATTTTTTTAAGTTTCATTTAAGATAAAATATAACTTTTGAACGGATTGATGAATTTATAAAGTTATTGCAATAATATATATATAAAGAGAACTTTGCAGGGAATCCGATGCATATATATATATATACGGTAAATCAAGGCTAAAAATGGGTTAAAAATTTATTTATTCTTAAATATCTCTGAAACTATAAGAGATAATCTGTACATGTCAAAGTGTTTTTCCTCAAATCATTAACGGAATTTTGGTGAAGTTTGAAAAAGACCACATACCCGAGGTGGCCAATTTTGGAGGGTCCCCTGATTAGAAAGGTGCTTGAACTCGAAAACACCGCAGCTCCTACCAAGTACTTTAAAATATCTCTAACTTTTTAAAAGTTGAAGAATTATTTCCAAAAAGGAACGATTTGAACACACTGTAGGTTGTTGTTTTTGGAAATCATTGAGGGGGATTTTCATATTTTTGTTGTCATTTTGCTTATTTTTGTTGCAATTTAAAAATTTACTAATTATTTTTTATTTGTTTATTTATTTTATATAATAAATTAATTTGAATATACAGTTTTATTTGCAAAATAATAAGGAATTGTTGTTATTGTTATTTTTTATTTATCTAGTGAATAATTGTTTTTATTTAATTTTGAGTTTTAATGGAATTTTTTTGAAATAAATTTTTGAAATATTTTCCATTTGTGATTTTTGAAAAATTAATCAAATAAATTTGACCAACTTGTTTTTGGTTGATTTAAAAAAAATCCCGTTTTTTTAATAGATTTTTTTGAAAACAATACTGTAACTTTTAAACCTTTGGAGTTACACATAGTTTGAATGAATACTGATGACTATCTGATCAGGGGCCTAATTAGTGACCCTCTAAAGTTGGTTGGCTTGGATACAACAAAAATTCATGTATTGAGACAAGAGGAATTTTGTACATATAAAGTCCTTGTGAATCTCTATAAAAATATGCTTAAGTGTTTACATTATCTCTTATAGTTTCAGAGATATTTCAGTCGAAATAAAATTTAAACCTTTTTATCCTTGTTTTTCTTAGAACTTTTAAGGTTAACGATCTTAATATATGTCCTAAAATTTACTACAAATATATATCAGATTCGCTATAAAATTCTAAAAAATCTTGCTTTATCGACCTTGTAAGTTCGAAAATTCGTTAAAAAGTTATTTTAATCTGAATTTGGAACTTTGAAAACAATCCAATTTTTTAGGGGATTTTTCCCCAAAAAGTCGTTTTTTTCTTCCGGACTTTTAAAGAAATCTTAAATTTGTGCAAATTTAAGTCGGAAAATTTCAGGCAAGATCGACTTACTGAACCCATTCAAAATGCAGTATTTTGTTATAAATATTTAAAGTTCATAAATCGCAATATTAGAATCATCTTTAAAGTATCTTTATTTATCCAAAGTGAATTTTCTGCCGGAAGTCCCTTGACGGGTTAATCTTTTCAATGAAAAAATCGAATTCTAAACGGATTGGGATTTTGGGTATTTTCATATTGAAAATTTAAAATCTTTTTAATTCCCTGATTTATGGACAAGTTTTTATACATTAATTTAATTTTAAATCGATATCGTCAAATGTTAAATTTTATTAAAATTCAAATATTGAAAAAAAGAAATTTAAGTTTCTCATACACAATTTTGACACTAAATAATATTTCACTCCCTTTTTTCTTTAGGAATTATGAATCTGACTGGAAATGAGCTCTAAACTGCTCTTTCTCTAATCAAATTTACCTCTTTCCCATACATTTCCCTGACAATAGTATGATTACAATCAAACATATTTTCCCATAAATTTTACACATTTTACTATTAAGTATTATTGTTTTTTATTTTTCCTCTTTTTTCCCTCATTATGCCATAAATTCTTCAATTTATTGCCCCAATTTAATGAAAAATTATTAATTTCGAAACCTCTTGTTGTTGTTTTTTGTTTCACTTTTTCATTTTTTTTCAATATTTCGTTCAAGTTGATTACAATAATTTTAGTTTAGTAGCGCCTTATAAACTTTAGTAATTGATACACACATATTTACATTATTTACATTAAATTCATGTTAAATTCAAATATTTTTTTTGTGAATGTAAATTGTTATTGTTGTTTCTATTTCAGGTAGGTCTTTCTATATTGCTGATTTTCACAAAATTGCCTTGTAATTTTATTTTCGTATATATTTTTTGAGGTTTTCTTTTTTAACTGTTATTTTTTATTGTATTTTATTGGTCAATATAAGAGGGAACACTGTAGACTTTTAAATTTTCAAAATTATTCTATTATTTGAGAGTCAAAAGCAATATTGAAAAGAGCGTTTTTAATCGATTTAAAGATATTTGAACTTTTGTCAATCGGAGTATTACTTTTTTACCACTTTAAAATGAAGTCATTTTGACTGCTGTAGTTCTGCTTGGTATAAATGTATTTTTATTTGTTTAAATGTTTTAATTATTATCTCAAATTTGCTATAATAATTTCTTGCTATAATTGTTTCCATTACTTATTCTAATTGGAAACAGTGTAAAATATTTCTTTATAAATAAATTTAATAAATAATTTCAGATTTTGTTTTATTAAATTTATTTTAAATATTAAAACTCTTGCAAGAGTTTTATTTTATTATTATTTTTTTTTTTTGATTATTAAATTGTTATTGTTGTTGAAATATATAATAACAAGTATAATAAAATTATAACTTTTTGTTGTTTGTTTATTTGTTGCTAAAATAATTTATTATAATAAATTTTATTGCGAAACATTTTTACACTTAATCTACCGGTTTCAAGTCTCCTCGAAATGTTGAAAACAAATCAAAATAATAAATTTTTGAAAATAAAATAAAAAAATTAAATTTAATTGTAAAAAAAGTAACAAAAAATTAAAAAAATAAATAAATAAAAGAAGGAAAACATAAAAAAGAAATAAAAATATAAAAATGTCTGTAAACGTATCGAAAGGTAGGTCAATTTGTTATAAAATGGGGTCGCGTTATAGTACATAGTTTGTGGAGATTTTTTCAATATAAAATATAAAATGAAAGAAACAACTTAAAAAACAAGTAGTATATTTGGCTATGCCGAACCTCAGTACCCTTCACCACAATGCCTTTGAAATAGGATCAGGGGGGAGGTAACCCCTGTACAAAGAAAATACTAATCATCAAATATTAAAGAACCATTTCAACGAGAATTTTCAAATTAGGTCCCAATAACCTATTTCAAGGTACTATTTTATAAGACGGATAGAATCAGGAGGGGAGGTAGCCCCCATGCAAAACAAATTTTGAACATCGAATATATACAAGAACTATAACAGCAAATTTATTTTTTCAAGAAACTTTTTTACGGGGTAAAATGTGAGACGGATAAGATCGGGGATAAGACGGATAAGATCCCCCATACTAGACAAATATTGGTTTATCGATTATTTAAAGAACTATAACAGCGAGTATATTCGAATTTGGTTGAAACCAGGATCAATAGGTTGACTCGATACAAAAAGAAAATGATAGATAGGAGGAAAGGTAGACCCATACAAAGAAAATTTGAAATCATTATCCCAATAAATTTTTGAAGTAACTGTTTTACTGGACAGAATGAAGGGCAGATAGAATCATGGAAAGAAAAGAAAATACTAATAAACAATATCTAGAACAGCATTGGTCTCAAATTCGAGTCCAATAAAAGATTTGTACTGGATCAAAATATGGACAGGTAGGATCAAAAGGTACTCCCACAAAGCAAATATTACTTATCGAATATCTAAAGAACTATAAAAGCGGGAGTATTCAAATCGGTTCCAAATACTTTCACAAGGATCTTTTTGACTGACCAAATGTAGGACGATAGGATAGGACACTTTATAAGGGCAAAGTGCACTGGGTCCAAGCCAGTAATATAGGAAAGTTTTTCTTAAATATAACACAGAAACACTTAATGAGTTTTTTATACTGGACCGATTTTGAAAATTTTTGGAATGTTTATGAAATATTTATAACTTAATTTTTAATTTTTAGTTTTTTAAAATTGACAATTTTTACTGAAATTTTGAACTAAGCGATTACTTCAAATATCGGTCTATATTTTTCAAATATACTATA
>PYHX02000467.1:111710090-112012017 GCA_004302925.2 Cochliomyia hominivorax | reverse complement strand
AAACTAAAATTGGCTCTAGTTCTTAAATAAGCCTCCATCAAGAATCTGAGCATAATCTGTGATCATTTTTAAAATTTTATAAAATAAACCTAAAATTGGCTCTAGTTCCTTAAATAAGCCTCCAATCAAGAATCTGAGCATAATCTGTGATCATTTTTTTAATTTTATAAAAACCTAAAATTGGTCTAGTTCCTTAAAAGCCTCCAATCAAGAATCTGAGCATAATCTGTGATCATTTTTAAATTTTATAAAATACCTAAAATTGGCTCTAGTTCTTAAATAAGCCTCCAATCAAGAATCTGAGCATAATCCTGTGATCATTTTTTTTTTTTAAATAAGCCTCAAATCAAAATCTGAGCATAATCTGTGATCATTTTTAAAATTTATAAAATAAACCTAAATTGGCTCTAGTTCCTTAAATAAGCCTCCAATCAAGAATCTGAGCATAATCTGTGATCATTTTTAAAATTTATAAAATAAACTAAAATTGGCTCTAGTTCTTAAATAAGCTCCAATCAAGAATCTGAGCATAATCTGTGATCATTTTTAAATTTTATAAATAAACCTAAAATTGGCTCTAGTTCCTTAAATAAGCCTCCAATCAAGAATCTGAGCATTAATCGTGATCATTTTTAAAATTTTTAAAATAAACCTAAAATGGCTCTAGTTCCTTAAATAAGCTCCAATCAAGAATCTGAGCATAATCTGTGATCATTTTTTAAATTTTGTAAATAAACCTAAAATTGGCTCTAGTTCCTTAATAAGCCTCCAATCAAGAATCTGAGCATAATCTGTGATCATTTTTTTAATTTTTATAAAAAAAACCTAAAATTGGCTCTAGTTCCTTAATAAGCCTCAATCAAGAATCTGAGCATATCTGTGATCATTTTTAAAATTTTATAAAATAACCTAAAATTGGCTCTAGTTCCTTAAATAAGCCTCCAATCAAGAATCTGAGCATAATCTGTGATCATTTTTTTTAATTTTATGTAAAAAAAAACTAAAATGGCTCTAGTTCTTTTAATAAGCTCCAATCAAGAATCTGAGCATAATCTGTGATCATTTTTAAAATTTTATAAAAATAAACCTAAATTGGCTCTAGTTCCTTAAATAAGCCCAATCAAGAATCTGAGCATAATCTGTGATCATTTTTAAATTTTATAAAATAAACCTAAAATTGGCTCTAGTTCCTTAAATAGTGCCAATCAAGAATCTGAGCATAATCTGTGATCATTTTTTAAATTTTATAAAAAACCTAAAATTGGCTCTAGTTCCTTTAATAAGCCTCCAATCAAGAATCTGAGCATAATCTGTGATCATTTTTAAAATTTTATAAAATAAACCTAAAATTGGCTCTAGTTCCTTAATAAGCCTCAAATCTAAGCATAATCTGTGATCATTTTTAAAATTTTATAAAATAAACCTAAAATTGGCTCTAGTTCCTTATAAGCCTCCAATCAAGAATCTGAGCATAATCTGTGATCATTTTAAAATTTTTGTAAAATAACCTAAAATTGGCTCTAGTTCCTTAAATAAGCCTCCAATCAAGAATCTGAGCATAATCTGTGATCATTTTAAATTTTGTAAAATAAACCTAAAATTGGCTCTAGTTCTTAAATAAGCCTCCAATCAAGAATTGAGCATAATCTGTGATCATTTTTAAAATTTTGTAAAATAAAGCCTAAATTGGCTGCTAGTTCCTTAAATAACCTCAATCAAGAATCTGAGCATAATCTGTGATCATTTTTAAAATTTATGTAAATAAACCTAAAATTGGCTCTAGTTCCTTAAATAAAGACTCCAATCAAGAATCTGAGCATAATTGTGATCATTTTTAAAATTTTATAAAAATAAACCTAAAATTGGCTCTAGTTCCTTAAATAAGCCTCCAATCAAGAATCTGAGCATAATCTGTGATCATTTTTAAAATTTTGTAAAATAAACCTAAAATTGGCTCTAGTTCCTTAAATAAGCCTCCAATCAAGAATCTGAGCATAATCTGTGATCATTTTAAAATTTTGTAAATAAACCTAAAATTGGCTCTAGTTCCTTAAATAAGCCTCCAATCAAGAATCTGAGCATAATCTGTGATCATTTTTAAAATTTTATAAAATAAACCTAAAATTGGCTCTAGTTCCTTAAATAAGCCTCCAATCAAGAATCTGAGCATAATCTGTGATCATTTTTAAAATTTTATAAAATAAACCTAAAATTGGCTCTAGTTCCTTAAATAAGCCTCCAATCAAGAATCTGAGCATAATCTGTGATCATTTTTAAATTTTGTAAAATAAACCTAAAATTGGCTCTAGTTCCTTAAATAAGCCTCCAATCAAGAATCTGAGCATATCTGTGATCATTTTAAAATTTTGTAAAATAACCTAAAATTGGCTCTAGTTCCTTAAATAAGCCTCCAATCAAGAATCTGAGCATAATCTGTGATCATTTTTAAAATTTTATAAAATAAACCTAAAATTGGCTCTAGTTCCTTAAATAAGCCTCCAATCAAGAATCTGAGCATAATCTGTGATCATTTTTTAAATTTTGTAAAATAAACCTAAAATTGGCTCTAGTTCCTTAAATAAGCCTCCAATCAGAATCTGAGCATAATCTGTGATCATTTTTAAAATTTTGTAAAATAAACCTAAAATTGGCTCTAGTTCCTTAAATAAGCCTCCAATCAAGAATCTGAGCATAATCGTGATCATTTTTAAAATTTTATAAAATAAACCTAAAATTGGCTCTAGTTCCTTAAATAAGCCTCCAATCAAGAATCCTGAGCATAATCTGTGATCATTTTTAAATTTTATAAAATAAACCTAAAATTGGCTCTAGTTCCTTAAAATAAGCCTCCAATCAAGAATCTGAGCATAATCTGTGATCATTTTTAAAATTTTATAAAATAAACCTAAAATTGGCTCTAGTTCCTTAAATAAGCCTCCAATCAAGAATCTGAGCATAATCTGTGATCATTTTTAAAATTTGTAAAATAAACCTAAAATTGGCTCTAGTTCCTTAAATAAGCCTCCAATCAAGAATCTGAGCATAATCTGTGATCATTTTTAAAATTTTGTAAAATAAACCTAAATTGGCTCTAGTTCCTTAAATAAGCCTCCAATCAAGAATCTGAGCATAATCTGTGATCATTTTTAAAATTTTGTAAAATAAACCTAAAATTGGCTCTAGTTCCTTAAATAAGCTCCAATCAAGAATCTGAGCATAATCTGTGATCATTTTTTAAAATTTTAGTAAAATAAACCTAAAATTGGCTCTAGTTCCTTAATAAGCCTCCAATCAAGAATCTGAGCATAATCTGTGATCATTTTAAAATTTTGTAAAATAAACCTAAAATTGGCTCTAGTTCCTTAAATAAGCCTCCCAATCAAGAATCTGAGCATAATCTGTGATCATTTTTAAAATTTTGTAAAATAAACCTAAAATTGGCTCTAGTTCCTTAAATAAGCCTCCAATCAAGAATCTGAGCATAATCTGTGATCATTTTTAAAATTTTGTAAAATAAACCTAAAATTGGCTCTAGTTCCTTAATAAGCTCCAATCAAGAATCTGAGCATAATCTGTGATCATTTTTTAAAATTTTATAAAATAAACCTAAAATTGGCTCTAGTTCCTTAAATAAGCCTCCAATCAAGAATCTGAGCATAATCTGTGATCATTTTTAAAATTTTATAAAATAAACCTAAAATTGGCTCTAGTTCCTTAAATAGCCTCCAATCAAGAATCTGAGCATAATCTGTGATCATTTTTAAAATTTTATAAAATAAACCTAAAATTGGCTCTAGTTCCTTAAATAAGGCCTCCAATCAAGAATCTGAGCATCATCTGTGATCATTTTAAATTTTATAAAATAAACCTAAATTGGCTCTAGTTCCTTAAATAAGCCTCAATCAAGAATCTGAGCATATCTGTGATCATTTTTAAAATTTTATAAAATAAACCTAAAATTGGCTCTAGTTCCTTAAATAAGCCTCCAATCAAGAATCTGAGCATAATCTGTGATCATTTTTAAAATTTTGTAAAATAAACCTAAAATTGGCTCTAGTTCCCTTAAATAAGCCTCCAATCAAGAATCTGAGCATTATCTGTGATCATTTTTAAAATTTTATAAAATAAACCTAAAATTGGCTCTAGTTCCTTAAATAAGCCTCCAATCAAGAATCTGAGCATAATCTGTGATCATTTTTAAAATTTTATAAAATAAACCTAAAATTGGCTCTAGTTCCTTAAATAAGCCTCCAATCAAGAATCTGAGCATAATCCGTGATCATTTTTAAAATTTTATAAAATAAACCTAAAATTGGCTCTAGTTCCTTAAATAAGCCTCCAATCAAGAATCTGAGCATATCCTGTGATCATTTTTAAAATTTTATAAAATAAACCTAAAATTGGCTCTAGTTCCTTAAATAAGCCTCCAATCGAGAATCTGAGCATTATCTGTGATCATTTTTAAAATTTTATAAAATAAACCTAAAATTGGCTCTAGTTCCTTAAATAAGCTCCAATCAAGAATCTGAGCATAATTCTGTGATCATTTTTAAAATTTTGTAAAATAAACCTAAAATTGGCTCTAGTTCCTTAAATAAGCCTCCAATCAAGAATCTGAGCATAATCTGTGATCATTTTTAAAATTTTATAAAATAAACCTAAAATTGGCTCTAGTTCCTTAAATAAGCCTCCAATCAAGAATCTGAGCATAATCTGTGATCATTTTTAAAATTTTATAAAATAAACCTAAAATTGGCTCTAGTTCCTTAAATAAGCCTCCAATCAAGAATCTGAGCATAATCTGTGATCATTTTTAAAATTTATAAAATAAACCTAAAATTGGCTCTAGTTCCTTAAATAAGCCTCCAATCAAGAATCTGAGCATAATCTGTGATCATTTTTAAAATTTTATAAAATAAACCTAAAATTGGCTCTAGTTCCTTAAATAAGCCTCCAATCAAGAATCTGAGCATAATCTGTGATCATTTTTAAAATTTTGTAAAATAAACCTAAAATTGGCTCTAGTTCCTTAAATAAGCCTCCAATCAAGAATCTGAGCATAATCTGTGATCATTTTAAAATTTTATAAAATAACCTAAAATTGGCTCTAGTTCCTTAAATAAGCCTCCAATCAAGAATCTGAGCATAATCTGTGATCATTTTTAAAATTTTATAAAAATAAACCTAAAATTGGCTCTAGTTCCTTAAATAAGCCTCCAATCAAGAATCTGAGCATTATCTGTGATCATTTTTAAAATTTTATAAAATAAACCTAAAATTGGCTCTAGTTCCTTAAATAAGCCTCCAATCAAGAATCTGAGCATAATCTGTGATCATTTTTTAAAATTTTTATAAAATAAACCTAAAATTGGCTCTAGTTCCTTAAATAAGCCTCCAATCAAGAATCTGAGCATAATCTGTGATCATTTTTAAAATTTTATAAAATAAACCTAAAATTGGCTCTAGTTCCTTAAATAAGCCTCCAATCAAGAATCTGAGCATTATCTGTGATCATTTTTAAAATTTTATAAAATAAACCTAAAATTGGCTCTAGTTCCTTAAATAAGCCTCCAATCAAGAATCTGAGCATTATCTGTGATCATTTTTAAATTTTTAAAATAAACCTAAAATTGGCTCTAGTTCCTTAAATAAGCCTCCAATCAAGAATCTGAGCATAATCTGTGATCATTTTTAAAATTTTGTAAAATAAACCTAAAATTGGCTCTAGTTCCTTAAATAAGCCTCCAATCAGGAATCTGAGCATTATCTGTGATCATTTTTTAAATTTTTAAAATAAACCTAAAATTGGCTCTAGTTCCTTAAATAAGCCTCCAATCAAGAATCTGAGCATAATCTGTGATCATTTTTAAAATTTTGTAAAATAAACCTAAAATTGGCTCTAGTTCCTTAAATAAGCCTCCAATCAAGAATCTGAGCATTATCTGTGATCATTTTTTAAAATTTTTAAAATAAACCTAAAATTGGCTCTAGTTCCTTAAATAAGCCTCCAATCAAGAATCTGAGCATAATCTGTGATCATTTTTAAAATTTTATAAAATAAACCTAAAATTGGCTCTAGTTCCTTAAATAAGCCTCCAATCGAGAATCTGAGCATTATCTGTGATCATTTTTAAAATTTTATAAAATAAACCTAAAATTGGCTCTAGTTCCTTAAATAAGCCTCCAATCAAGAATCTGAGCATTATCTGTGATCATTTTTAAATTTTATAAAATAAACCTAAAATTGGCTCTAGTTCCTTAAATAAGCCTCCAATCAAGAATCTGAGCATTATCTGTGATCATTTTTAAAATTTTGTAAAATAAACCTAAAATTGGCTCTAGTTCCTTAAATAAGCCTCCAATCAGAATCTGAGCATTATCTGTGATCATTTTTTAAATTTTTAAAATAAACCTAAAATTGGCTCTAGTTCCTTAAATAAGCCTCCAATCAAGAATCTGAGCATAATCTATGATCATTTTTAAAATTTTGTAAAATAAACCTAAAATTGGCTCTAGTTCCTTAAATAAGCCTCCAATCAAGAATCTGAGCATTATCTGTGATCATTTTTAAAATTTTATAAAATAAACCTAAAATTGGCTCTAGTTCC
This sequence comes from Cochliomyia hominivorax, assembly GCA_004302925.2. Lineage (NCBI taxonomy): Eukaryota > Metazoa > Arthropoda > Insecta > Diptera > Calliphoridae > Cochliomyia > Cochliomyia hominivorax. Next base: position 112,005,409 of record PYHX02000467.1, on the reverse strand, counting down.
TTAAATAAGCCTCCAATCAAGAATCTGAGCATTAATCTGTGATCATTTTTTAAATTTTTAAAATAAACCTAAAATTGGCTCTAGTTCCTTAAATAAGCCTCCAATCAAGAATCTGAGCATTATCTGTGATCATTTTTAAAATTTTATAAAATAAACCTAAAATTGGCTCTAGTTCCTTAAATAAGGCCTCCAATCAAGAATCTGAGCATTATCTGTGATCATTTTTTAATTATTTAAAAAAAACCTAAAATTGGCTCTAGTTCCTTAAATAAGCCTCCAATCGAGAATCTGAGCATTATCTGTGATCATTTTTAAAATTTTATAAAATAAACCTAAAATTGGCTCTAGTTCCTTAAATAAGCCTCCAATCAAGAATCTGAGCATAATCTGTGATCATTTTAAAATTTTATAAAATAAACCTAAAATTGGCTCTAGTTCCTTAAAAAAGCCTCCAATCAAGAATCTAAGCATAATCTGTGATCATTTTTAAAATTTTATAAAATAAACCTAAAATTGGCTCTAGTTCCTTAAATAAGCCTCCAATCAAGAATCTGAGCATAATCCGTGATCATTTTTAAAATTTTGTAAAATAAACCTAAAATTGGCTCTAGTTCCTTAAATAAGCCTCCAATCAAGAATCTAAGCATAATCTATGATCATTTTTAAAATTTTGTAAAATAAACCTAAAATTGGCTCTAGTTCCTTAAATAAGCCTCCAATCAAGAATCTAAGCATAATCTATGATCATTTTTAAAATTTTGTAAAATAAACCTAAAATTGGCTCTAGTTCCTTAAATAAGCCTCCAATCAAGAATCTGAGCATAATCCGTGATCATTTTTAAAATTTTATAAAATAAACCTAAAATTGGCTCTAGTTCCTTAAATAAGCCTCCAATCAAGAATCTGAGCATAATCCGTGATCATTTTTAAAATTTTATAAAATAACCTAAAATTGGCTCTATTTCCTTAAATAGGCCTCCAATCAAGAATCTGAGCATTATCTGTGATCATTTTTTTAATTATTTAAAAAAAAACCTAAAATTGGCTCTAGTTCCTTAAATAAGCCTCCAATCGAGAATCTGAGCATATCTGTGATCATTTTTTAAAATTTTATAAAATAAACCTAAAATTGGCTCTATTTCCTTAAATAAGCCTCCAATCAAGAATCTGAGAATTATCTGTGATCATTTTTTAAAATTTTATAAAATAACCTAAAATTGGCTCTAGTTCCTTAAATAAGCCTCCAATCAAGAATCTAAGCATAATCTGTGATCATTTTAAAATTTTATAAAATAACCTAAAATTAGCTGCAGTTCCTTAAAAAGCCTCCAATCAAGAATCTAAGCATAATCCGTGATCATTTTTAAAATTTTATAAAATAAACCTAAAATTGCTCTATTTCCTTAAATAAGCCTCCAATCAAGAATCTGAGAATTATCTGTGATCATTTTTTAATTATTTAAAAAAAACCTAAAATTGGCTCTAGTTCCTTAAATAAGCCTCCAATCAAGAATCAGAGCATTATCTATGATCATTTTTAAAATTTTGTAAAATAAACCTAAAATTGGCTCTAGTTCCTTAAATAAGCCCCCAATCAGGAATCTGAGCATTATCTGTGATCATTTTTAAAATTTTATAAAATAAACCTAAAATTGGCTCTAGTTTCTTAAATAAGCCTCCAATCAAGAATCTGAGCGTAATCTATGATCATTTTTAAAATTTTGTAAAATAAACCTAAAATTGGCTCTAGTTCCTTAAATAAGCCTCCAATCAAGAATCTGAGCGTAATCTATGATCATTTTTAAAATTTTGTAAAATAAACCTAAAATTGGCTCTAGTTCCTTTAACAAGCTTCCAATCAGGAATCTGAGCATAATCTATGATCATTTTTAAAATTTTGTAAAATAAACCTAAAATTGGCTCTAGTTCCTTAAATAAGCCTCCAATCAAGAATCTGAGCATAATCTGTGATCATTTTTAAAATTTTATAAAATAAACCTAAAATTGGCTCTATTTCCTTAAATAGGCCTCCAATCAAGAATCTGAGCATTATCTGTGATCATTTTTTTAATTATTTAAAAAAAACCTAAAATTGGCTCTAGTTTCTTAAATATGCCTCCAATCGAGAATCTGAGCATTATCTGTGATCATTTTTAAAATTTTATAAAATAAACCTAAAATTGGCTCTAGTTCCTTAAATAAGCCTCCAATCAAGAATCTGAGCATAATCTGTGATCATTTTTAAAATTTTATAAAATAAACCTAAAATTGGCTCTATTTCCTTAAATAAGCCTCCAATCAAGAATCTGAGATTATCTGTGATCATTTTTTTAATTATTTAAAAAAAACCTAAAATTGGCTCTAGTTCCTTAAATAAGCCTCCAATCAAGAATCTGAGCATTATCTGTGATCATTTTTAAAATTTTATAAAATAAATCTAAAATTGGCTCTAGTTCCTTAAATAAGCCTCCAATCAAGAATCTGAGCATTATCTGTGATCATTTTTTTAATTATTTAAAAAAACCTAAAATTTGCTCTAGTTCCTTAAATAAGCCTCCAATCAAGAATCAGAGCATTATCTATGATCATTTTTAAAATTTTGTAAAATAAACCTAAAATTGGCTCTAGTTCCTTTAACAAGCCTCCAATCAAGAATCTGAGCGTAATCTATGATCATTTTTAAAATTTTGTAAAATAAACCTAAAATTGGCTCTAGTTCCTTAAATAAGCCTCCAATCAGGAATCTGAGCATAATCTATGATCATTTTTAAAATTTTGTAAAATAAACCTAAAATTGGCTCTAGTTCCTTAAATAAGCCTCCAATCAAGAATCTGAGAATTGGCTCTAGTTCCTTTAATAAGCTTCCAATCAAGAATCTGAGCATAATTTTTGATCATTTTTTTAATTTTGTAAAATAAACCTAAAATTGGCTCTAGTTCCTTAAATAAGCCTCCAATCAAGAATCTGAGCATAATCTGTGATCATTTTTAGAATTTTATAAAATAAACCTAAAATTTGCTCCAGTTCCTTAAATAGGCCTCCAATCAAAAATCTGAGCATAATTTTTGATCATGTTTTTAATTTTGCAAAATAAACCTAAAATTGGCTCTAGTTCCTTAAATAAGCCTCCAATCAAGAATCTGAGCATAATCTGTAATCATTTTTAGAATTTTATAAAATAAACCTAAAATTGGCTCCAGTTCCTTAAATAAGCCTCCAATCAAGAAGCTGAGCATTATCTGCGATCATTTTTAAAATTTTGTAAAATAAACCTAAAATTGGCTCTAGTTCCTTAAATAAGCCTCCAATCAAGAATCTGAGCATAATTTTTGATCTTTTTTTTGATTTTGTAAAATAAACCTAAAATTGGCTCTAGTTTCTTAAATAAGCCCCCAATAAAGAATTTGAGCATAATCTGTGATCATTTTCAAAGTTTAAAAAATAAACCTAAAATTGGCTCTAGTTCCTTAAATAAGCCTTGAAACAAGAATCTAAATTAAATCTGTGGCACAAATCATAAAGTCAAAATCTACAACGGTTGACACATAATTTTTCATTCCAAAATCCAGTTGTGGTTTGATGTCTTACTTATATTTGGTTTGCGGAGAAAGTGTTGAAATGAATTTTTTGGTGAAAATAATAAAATTTCGTTCTTTTCTCGCTACCTTAATCTTTTTGAGAAGGAACGTCTCTTTATTGAATTTCTCTTTAAGGTCCATTTAAAAAATGGAGTATTTTTTAAATTAGTTTAGCTTTTAAAATTAATTAAATTCATTAAATTTGAAATTAAATGACAGAATGTATTTATATTGAATTGACATTTTCTTTCAATCGATTGTCTCTTTGATTATTGGTCTTGTCAATTACATTGCATTCACTGGTTTTAGTTCCTTTTTCTGTTTTTTATGTTTCTCTCTTTTTTACTTCAGTTACAAAATTCTAAACTTCAATATTTAATTGAAAGAAACTTGATTTGTTGTTAAATGTTTGAACATTTGTTGACTTATTTATACACATATATATGTGTATGTGTATATATGTGTATGCATGTGTAAATGTTTCTTTTGACTATATTTTTCTATCTTTCTTATTCTAAATGTCTATTTTAGTTAGAGAAGTAGAACATACGTTCATAATTGAAGTATATGGGGTATGAATGTGTATGTGCCACTTTAAAAGTGTGTAGGTGTTTGTGTGTGTGAATAAAATTTTGCTCGATTTGTTCGACCAAACTCTGACAGTTTATGTCCGCTAGCAATTTGTTGCTAATAGAAACCTACAAATGCATACACATCCATACATATATCTAAGAACATTAGGGAGACTTTAAGAATTTTTGATGAAAAAATTGAAGGTATACTTTTAGGCTGAATTATTCATTTACCATTGAAAAGTTAAATGCTTTATTATATTGCCATTTCAAACTTACTTCCGTTTCCTCTAGACCATCCTAATAACTTGTTCATTTGTATTAAACTATTGTAAATACACGGATATTTAGACTTTTATAGTGTTACATACATACTTACATGTGATCTCTATTTATTATAGTTTAATATGTTTGTCTGTCTGTGTGTTTGTTTTTGTTTGTATGTATGTGTTTTTAACAAATGTTTGTATTTGTCTAAGTATTTGTAAGACAAACATTTTCTATTATTCATTTATTTCTGAAGTTTGTCAGTTGATGTCAGTTGGGTTTTTTGTTGTTGTTGTAAGTTTCTGTTTAACTGTTTGTTCATTTACTTAATACGAATTTACGTATGATTGTGTGTGTGTGGGAGTATGTTTATATTATTAGAAATGTATTTGTGACTTTCAACAAGTCGTCGTCTATTCATTTCCTATTCGTAAAGTAGTTATTATTAGTTTTATTTGCTCTTAGTATTTGCTTAAGTAAACATTTCAATTGAGCAATCACCATTCACTCACTTGGTCCAACATTTTCCTCCAGCATCAGTTTTTGTAATTCTTTTTAACTTCTCTTCTCATATTTAACTGAGGAGGTGGCGAACAGTGGGGATAAATAATAATTCTAAAACCTTAATAAACTAAATTTAACATGAAATTTTTGAAAATACTACTGGATAAGTAAAAATTTAACATATGATCACAAATTAACGTCATTTTTCCAATGTTTATATAGCTAACTTCTATCAAAATCTCTTTTTTTTGTAAAAAGTTTTTATTGTAAAAATCGACTTTTATATCATCCGCAGGTGATGAAGAAGGTATATTAACTTTGTCATTCCGTGTGTAACGCTAAAAAGGAATCATCTCAGAGTCAAAAATGTATGTATATTTTTGCATCAAATAAAAATCGGATTTATGTTCCGCGTTATATTGAAGAAATACTTTTATTTATTGCATATCTTTGTGAGTGTATGTGTGAGTGCGTATGTATGAAGATTCAGCATAGCCAAATATAGATTTCTTACTTGTTCTATTTAGAATTTATTTAGTGTATTATAACCATAATTCAAAATACAAAATATTATTTTCTCATCACAAATAATATTTTGAATAACTTAAAATGATCAGGTTATCGTCTTTTTATTCTATTTATTTCGGAATAATTAAAAAAAAACAAGTATTAATGTTATAGTCGGCCAAGTCAGATAATGTCCTACCCATAACCACAATGTTAGTTGTAAATAGTAGTTACGAAAAACTAACGTACAAACACTCGTTTAATTTAATATTCTGATTTATTTAAAATGAATTTTTGTTATAGACCGAACTTCGTATAATTTTGCACATCAATTTTTGCTCATATTTATTTTAATTTGACCAATTCTATTTACAAATGATTTATGCCCCTTCAAAGAGGACTTATATGGGGCCTATTAGAAATATTTATGACCTCCGTGAACTAAAAATCTCATTCCATGGAGATATTTCTATGGAAAGTACAAATGGACCGAATCAATTTCCATAAGTTTCGTCCATGGGTCAAAATAATATGTACACAATTTCATTAGTATATCTCAAATATTGCGAGAGTGTTCACAAAGTTTTCATGGACTGCAGGCCAGACGGATAGACATACGATGAATCTGAGACGAACGATATACATATTTTCAGTATATTAGAAACATAAGCCCAAACATATAACACCTAAATCACTTATAGTGCTTCAGGGTGTAATCACCGATTAACGTCCATTAGTGTTTTTATATTTATTTTAAGAAAAAAGTATTAATTTATAAAAATATCTTTCCATATTTTTTTCAAGTGCTATTAGATGTGATCACCAATTGACAGCTCACATATAGAAACTATATTGAGTTAAAGTCATTTATAATAAAAGTAAATGTTTTTGATCAAAAAACCACATGAATTTAAGTTGGTTTTTCATTGATGTTGCTTTCTATTTTAAGATCTATAATATTAATCAATGGTTAATATGAATTTGTAAGTTGGGAATAATTTTAAAATGAATAATTTTGTTTAAAAAAAAATTTAAGAAAATAATTATTTTCTTATACCCAAACTCCGTTAGACAATTGTCTTGTCAGAGGATGAAATATAGTCGAATTTATGATTCTATAAGTCAACCGTTTAAATCTTTCAAAGTGACATTAGATTTTGGGGGTTATATAGAAGCTCGGATAATTAAGCTCATCTCTGTAAATACAAGGATAACATGGACAGCCTGCCAGACGTACGGATGGAAGAATATCGCTCAATCGTCTCTTAAATCTATTTTGATTCTAACGTTATACATAAAAGTGATATTAGTATTAATTCAACATAAGTGTAATTTATCCGAATAATACTGCAATGCCAAGGTATGAGTGAGATATTAGGAATTGAAATGTGGAAGTATAAAGAGTGAAATGAATGCATTTTCATATGAACACATTTTCACATAATTTAGATGATCACTTTAAAGTACAGACTATTGGTTAATCTGTATGCGTAAAACTGGTTGTAACATTATCATCTTCCATCACCACAAGTGGTAATAATTGTAATACCAACAAGTAAGAAGTCTTAAAAAAAGTTTCAAATCATCTACAATCATTTTACTGAAACAAATTTAATATTATTAATAATCATTAGCAAAGACCACAGCTATTATTTTCATAAACAAAAACCAGTATGGACTTTTAGAATCAAAAAAAAAAAAAAAAAAGAACTTAAATGTTTAAAGATGAAAAATTGCCGAAAATCGTTTAACAGAAAAAGGGCATTAGTGTTAGTATTAAAAAATCATATATTTATATTCATTTTCTATTTTTCTACCACTGTATTTCAGTTAAAAATGATTAAAGAGTGTTATAGAATGTTTATTGGTATGTGTATGCAAATAATCCTTTAAAGATGTTATTTTTACTAAAAGGGTATTGCAATTATATGAAAAAATGTATTTTTCTCTTTTTCAGTGATTTATGTCTGAAAAAAAGATCAGACATTCTTAGTTTGTAAAACAGGCATTATTTGATGTATAAATAAATCAAAGTGATAAAAATATTATATTAAAGTCTTTTGAATAAAAGTTTCAACATTTTTAAAGTTTTTTTCTTAAAGTTAAGTAAAAACAAGCAAGAATGCTACATTTGGCTGTACAAAATATGGCTCGATAATTGTCACACAGTTACAAAAATTGTATCAAATTGATCTTTATTAAACAGTTTTATAAGATTAAAATCTCCTTGTGAGAAGGGGCGTTATATGGGAGCACAAGGCAGTCAGAAAACTAAGTGTAACGAATTTAAATAGAATTGATATTTAGTTACCAGTTTTATAAACTCAAGATTCTTTTCCGGGAAGGAACATTTTATGATAGATATAGCAAAATATGATTCGACATTAATCAAATTAATAATATATTTTTAAGACACTGAGAGAAGTGTTTGTGCCGAATTTCAATAAGATTGAACTTTATATAAGCTTAAACCCTTTTTCCGGGAAAAGGGTTCCTATGGGAACGATATCAAAATAATGTTTGTGAAATAAGTAACATGTATCGAAGACAGTTAGAAAAATAGATATTCCGAATTTCAATGAAATCGGTTCATATTTAAGAGTTTTATTAGCTCAAAACCGTTATCCGGGAAAGGGTTTCCTATGGGAACTACAGCAAAATAAGGACCGATGTTCGTGAAATTAGTAACTTAGATCGAAGACAGTTAGAAAAATAGATATTCTGAATTTCAATGAAATCGGTTCATATTTAAGATTTTTACAAACTTAAAACCATATTCCGTGAAGGGGTCTTATATGGGAGCTTGGTCAAATAATGGCCTTAGCACATGTTTAAGTTAAGTTGTTTTTTATAGTTTTATTAATATAAGTACCTCTAATCTTAAAATAAATATCAAATTTCGATATAACACACACATACATACATGCATACATTTGAAAAATAAACATGTACTAGTAATTTGCTTTAGTTAAGTACTTTATTTTATTATATTCTACCATTTTTTCTGTCATATTTTGTCTTTTTAAAGGAAAATTACTCAACTTTCACATAAATGAGTAGAACTGAAAAAAAGGACAAAATCACTAAAACGGAAGTTGAAAACCAAAAGCCAGATTACTCATACACTCGTACTCATGTGATGAGAGTGTGGTGAAGAATATTAATAAGTTTCTCTATGATATAAAATTTAAAATGTAGAAAATATTATAATCTGTTTGGGGAAAATACAAAACGACTTAACTCACATAATAAAAAATTGAGAAAAAGTAATAAAATTAAATTTTTTTTGGTAATTTTACTGATGGTATTTTTAAGCAATATATGGATTAAAAGAGAGGAAGAGGGAAAAAAGAGAAGTTTCTTAATAACAGCTAAATATGTCAAGAGGAAACCTAATTAAGGTTGAATTTCCAGCAAAGTTAAAAACTTTTAAGACAATTATTTGGTATCTTATAAAACGTAAGAACATAAAGATTTACAATTTGTCAAGAAAAGTTAAGTGGAATATTTTTTCATGATTAAATTTCTTGAAAAATTAAAATTTCTTAATTTTGCTGTATTTTTTAATAAATTTAATCTTTAGATGTTTACAATAAAGGTTGCTTTCATTCATAAGAGCTCATAATGTGTCCACTTATTTTTGACCTGACTTGGGTTAGATTTTGCAGAAGGTTCAAAAAATTTGGTGCTTGAAAGTGAGTGGTTTAGTCCTACAAGCGAAGATACGTGTGATCGGGGCATGTATTGTCTGGACTAGGGAGAATTTGGTCGATATTGATCTTTTTAGATATTTAACGATACGGGCGTTAGACACGCCTGTCCAGGATTGCAAAGAGGATATAAACGATTTCTCGATATATTGAACGGTACACATTACATGGCAATGAGGGGGTAACTCAGGCAAATTAGCTACGAGTCAAGATTGTTGCAGAGTGTGAGAGTGGAAAAACCAATGCCTTTCATCGCATCGGACAAGAGGGTTATAGAGAACTATGACGAATACCGTTGATAGAACACCTAAATCTGTAAAAACAGATTTAGTAAATCACATAACAATCACTTTTCACATCCGGAATACATCATAAGAGCTCATAATGTGTCCACTTATTTTTGGCCTGACTTGGTTTAGATTATGCAGAAGGTTCAAAAAATTTGGTGCTTGAAAGTGAGTGGTTTAGTCCTACAAGCGAAGATACGTGTGATCGGGGCATGTATTGTCTGGACTAGGGAGAATTTGGTCGATATTGATCTTTTTAGATATTTAACGATACGGGCGTTAGACACGCCTGTCCAGGATTGCAAAGAGGATATAAACGATTTCTCGATATATTGAACGGTACACATTACATGGCAATGAGGGGTAACTCAGGCAAATTAGCTACGAGTCAAGATTGTTGCAGAGTGTGAGAGTGGAAAAACCAATGCCTTTCATCGCATCGGACAAGAGGGTTATAGAGAACTATGACGAATACCGTTGATAGAACACCTAAATCTGTAAAAACAGATTTAGTAAATCACATAACAATCACTTTTCACATCCGGAATACATCATAAGAGCTCATAATGTGTCCACTTATTTTTGGCCTGACTTGGTTTAGATTATGCAGAAGGTTCAAAAAATTTGCTGCTTGAAAGTGAGTGGTTTAGTCCTACAAGCGAAGATACGTGTGATCGGGGCATGTATTGTCTGGACTAGGGAGAATTTGGTCGATATTGATCTTTTTAGATATTTAACGATACGGGCGTTAGACACGCCTGTCCAGGATTGCAAAGAGGATATAAACGATTTCTCGATATATTGAACGGTACACATTACATGGCAATGAGGGGGTAACTCAGGCAAATTAGCTACGAGTCAAGATTGTTGCAGAGTGTGAGAGTGGAAAAACCAATGCCTTTCATCGCATCGGACAAGAGGGTTATAGAGAACTATGACGAATACCGTTGATAGAACACCTAAATCTGTAAAAACAGATTTAGTAAATCACATAACAATCACTTTTCACATCCGGAATACATCATAAGAGCTCATAATGTGTCCACTTATTTTTGGCCTGACTTGGTTTAGATTATGCAGAAGGTTCAAAAAATTTGCTGCTTGAAAGTGAGTGGTTTAGTCCTACAAGCGAAGATACGTGTGATCGGGGCATGTATTGTCTGGACTAGGGAGAATTTGGTCGATATTGATCTTTTTAGATATTTAACGATACGGGCGTTAGACACGCCTGTCCAGGATTGCAAAGAGGATATAAACGATTTCTCGATATATTGAACGGTACACATTACATGGCAATGAGGGGGTAACTCAGGCAAATTAGCTACGAGTCAAGATTGTTGCAGAGTGTGAGAGTGGAAAAACCAATGCCTTTCATCGCATCGGACAAGAGGGTTATAGAGAACTATGACGAATACCGTTGATAGAACACCGACATACTTTAGTCTGAACCAAAGGAAAAGAAGACCTTAGATATTTTATACTTGGGGAAGAGCGAGCTTAGTAGGATGATGAGCGTCCTTACTGGACATTTCATGCAACGGCAACGCCTAATGCAGTGCATTTAGAGAAAACACTGAAATTGTGGAACATTTTTTTCACTGTCCAAACTATGCAAATAAGAGATCCTGATTTCATAAGGAATACTTTACTCAGCATGTTTTGTCTTAAGGGCGTTAATTGTAGGAAATTAGGGATTAACGTACATGACGGGGAATTTCTATAGTCACATGTTTGTGTGCCAATGGGCATGATATCTTTATGGTCTCCTCTCTACACCTGCTTACCTACCAATGGAGATCAACTATTGCCATATTTTTGCAAAAAAATTAATTACTAATTTTAATCAAGTTTCAATTTCAGTTTAACGGATTTTTGAAGAATTTTCAAAAAATCAAAAAATTCAAAATGTAATTCACGAAAACTCTTCAGCTTTAACTCAATCTAAATCATTGAGTTAAAAACTCTTTTCTTTTCTTATAAACAAGAACTATTTCCTTTTTATAAAAAAACACCAGTTAGTCCTTTTTGTCATTTAATCAAAATAGTTACATTTTATATTTTCCATCTTTTAAATTATTTTGTACAATTTCCATTAAAATATATGACAAAAATTTACAAGTGTGTGTGTGAACTCACGAGAAAATATATTATGATCCATGAGTAATAATTTTGAATTATACTCTCTTTTTGAAATTTTAAGAGAGTGTAATTTAAAATACAGACAGACATACGAATGGTTATTTAAATTTAGTCAGTTAAATCAACTCAGATTTAAATTTTATGTAAAAATTATGTTTTCGCGTTGCCACATTTTTTAGAAAAAATTCTATAACTTTTGAACCGTTGGAGATATTTTATTTTCTGGCAGATCTTAGGAGCGTAGTCGGTGGTACTCAGATTTTGATTTGATGTAAGAATATATATATATATATATATATATATATATATATATATATATATATATATATATATATATATATATAATATATATATATATATATATATATATATATATATATATATATATATATATATATATATATATATATATATATATATATATATATATATATATATATATATATATAAATAACATAATTTAAAATATTTAAAAACCATTATTTATGTGAAAATTCAATAAATAAAATTTTGCTAAAACTTTTTCACTAAAATTTCATTTATTTTTGACATTACAAGTGGTGAATGAAGCACACTGTGTTTAAAACCACCACAAGTCGTTATGAAGGCATATTAACTTATATATATATATATATATATATATATATATATATATATATATATATATATATATATATATATATATATATATATATATATATATATATATATATATATATATATATATATATATATATATATATATATATATATATATATATATATATATATATATATATATATTTATGGGGACTGAGATAAATTCTTCTTGTCATTATACATGAAATGATAAAGTTAATATGCCTTCATAACGACTTGTGGTGGTTTTAAACACAGTGTGCTTCATTCACCACTTGTAATGTCAAAAATAAATGAAATTTTAGTGAAAAAGTTTTAGCAAAATTTTATTTATTGAATTTTCACATAAATAATGGTTTTTAAATATTTTAAATTATGTTTTTTCCACTAAATTTAAAAAAGTACATATTTTGTCATACATTATTAAGAATAAAATTATACATTTTTTAACTTTTTATTTCTAAATTTCTATTGGCATTTTGGGATCTAACAAAAGTGTAAAAACAGATTTAGTAAATCACATAACAATCACTTTTCACATCCGGAATACTTCATATATTTGTACTATTTTGCCCTTTTCTTCTGCCAGTTATGCTCTTAGACTAACGAAGTGGAGGCAAAAAAGGGTTATTTAAAAGTGATGTCATTTAAGTGGTTTTATTAGATTTTAAGTAAAAAAAATATATTTCCACAAAATCAAGTTTCGAATTAACTGCACACAGTATATCTTATTGAAATACATCACCTCAGGTCTTGGTGATATTTAATTGATTGGGTGAAATAAAAAGGCTATCTTGTCCGTGACCACCTTTGGCATGTTAATTTTCGCCAAAAATTCATTTATAAATTTTGACAAAACAAATTTCTTTAAATATTGTCCTTGTAAATCTTTATATAAAGTTGAAATAAACTCTCTTTAAGTTCTTTTTAGTTGAAGGGCTTAATGTAGGTCTAAAAATATTCTAAAAATAGATTGCGCAGCTGAAACAGCCGGACGGTTCACAAAATGACAGGGCGATTATTTAAGTGAAAAAAAACAAATTTTGAAATATTATTTATGCGGATTGGAATTTTGTTATTTTCGCATAAAAAAGTGGAAAATCTTATTTATTTCCTGCTTTGTGAACAGGGTTATATACATCATATTCAAATTTAAAATAAATATTTATTAAAGTTAAAATATAAATTTTATTAAAAAATTCAAATTTTAAGTTCTTTATGCATGTTTGACATCAAGTAAAACTCCACTTATTTTTTCTTCCAAAAATTGTGAATCTTCATGGTCTAACGTTTCATCGAATACCAAACACTTGTGTAAAAAATGTACACCTTTACTAAATATGCAACCTACACTATGCTTCCTCTAGTCAAATTTCCAACCCAGTAAGCACCTCCCCTCTGACTTGTTAGGACAACTAATAAATACCATTTTTTCTAACAATGAAATATAGCTTAGATATTACCACTAAACCAAAAGATAATTTTTGACACACTATGCGTTATTTCGTTACTTAGATGCGTATGATTAATAAGTAATTTAATTATTAGTATTAAAATATTAATCATACGTTTAGTATTTCAAAAACTTTTGTATATAAAAATATTATAAAATTTAAATAATTAACATTTTATTTTGCTTAACTCTTTTAACAATTGGAAGTTATATGTTAGTCATACTTTGTTTGTGGCGTTAAAGTCACTTATAGTTTGGAATATTTTATATAATAATAAAGTTAGTCAGTCACTCATTCATTCAAATGTTAAACTTGTCATCGGGTTATTTATATAATACAGCAACAGCAACAACAATAACACAAACAATCACAGCATAAAATGTAAAAGCAACAAAAAACAAACCATGACAAATATAACCCTAACTATTGCTGCAACAACAATAACAACAATAAGCAACAGCAACAAAATGCCATCAAGTGGTACAAATAGCATATAAAAGAGAAATAAATATCACACATACACGTAACTTTTAGCACTTACTCTCTTCTCATACAATTCGTATTCATATAACGGAAACGGAAATAAAATAACTGCCGGGCTAAATAGTTACGTGACTAGAAAATAACACAGATTTATTATTTTCATATTTCTTTTTTTTATATTTTATATAAATATTTTAGTGTCTCTTTTTTCTTTCATGGTGTGCAACCTATATTTTTTTTGTAATATTCCTTTTATTTTTGTTGTGTATTGGTAGTAGTATGTATGGTTTGTTGGAATTATTTTCATACCACTTAAGAGATAACGAAAGAAAGTTATCTTAAAAGGATTAATAAAAATATTTTTATTTTCTATATTCAACAACTTTTCTTTCCACCCTCGCTAGTTTATGTAAATACAAACAAATTCTTTAACACATTGACATAACACTTTCACACATTTACTTTATATCTTAGAAATTCTTTTATTTTTCTCTTTTTTTATTTTTGGTCAGTTACGGAACTAAAATTGAACCAGACTATAAAAACAAAAACAAAAAAGTAAACAGATTTCAAAAGAAAAACTTTCGCAGACATATAAATGAGGCTACAACAACCACAACTAGAACCATCATCCATATATTTAGGTACTTAAATGATCATCAGTTTGACTATAATGATTAGAAAATGTAGATGATTTTTGCTTTACAACCTCCATAGAAAATCCATGTATGTATGAGTATGAGTGCTTTATGTATCCCTTCATTATTTATAGTCATACAAGCTAACCAGCCGCTTTAACAGAAGCTTAGTTTAGATAAGAGGTGTACGAAAGCGTATATTTACTTTGTAATGTGTGCTTAAATAATTCGTAATCACATAGACAAACAGGATTAAAAAGGACAACATTTTATAAAACTTTTTCTCTCTATCATACATACATTCACACAGTCATTGGCATAGAGTATAGATTATGTAGCTGGATAATAGAACAGATAGAGTAACTACTGAAGACAGTTAGAGGCAGTAAGTGTCTTTTTAAATATATTGATGGTAAAGAAGAGAAGAGTTAAAATTTAAATTATAGTTGTAATGTGGATTATTTGAAAGGACTTTTTAGATGTAATTGTAAGAAAATATAAATTCAAAGGAAATTCTATTTAGATAATATTCAAAGTCAAAGTATATGATTTATATAAAGTTATTTTAAAATTCATACACATTTATTTCGATTAAGAGAAAATAATTTAAAAAAGAGTGCTTTGCATCAGACTAAACATAAAATAATCGATAACAGAAAGGCTTTAAATATGACAGTTTTAGCTGAAATTGTCACAACGCTCCAATCTAAACAAGATACTATAGTACAAAATCCCTTATTGTTTAGGATGGAATAAGCGAAAAATGTCACTGAGCAATGACGAAATGACAAATAAAGCTTATTATATCAAATCCGACCTGAATACAATACAGCATATAGTAGTGACGAAAATTCTGATGATTTCCAGCAACGGTTGGATTTTCTTGTAGTTTTTGAATATTTTTTTCAATCAATTAAATTTCAGTACGTTTTTCCGTTCCCCATCAATGACGCAAGTCGAAGCTCTTGTGTAATTCAGTTAATGAACATAATGTTAATATCGGAAATTTGCCCGGATATGATTAATTAACATCTGGCAAGGATTTGACGATAACATCCAATTAGCCTACTGCCCTGTTTGTCAAAAGTATTTGAGAAAATATGTTAAGGAAAAATTATACAACACTTGAATAATAGAAATATCATCACAGTACATAAATTTAATTTTCGGGAAAAGCACGGAATTATCGAACAGGTAAACAGTTTAAGTGGAAAGATAAGAAAATCTTTTGAATTAAAAAAGTATTGTTTGGCAATATTTTTGGATGTCGCCCAAGCATTTGATAGAGTATTTCTTATACAAAATTAGAATTCTGCTGTCACCATGTATTTATAAATTGTTTGGATCCTATTTGCATGATCGGTATTTCAAAGTAAAATATAATGACCTTATAAATATATAACTCTGTATAAATGCTGGTGTTTTTCAGGAAACTGTTCTAGGACCCACCCTTTACTTGATCTTATGTGATGATCTGACAATTTCAACATTTGCTGATGACACGAAAATTCTCATACATACGAGGCACTTTACTGAGCTTCACGTACCGCGGACATTTATCTAAGAACTTTGGAAACATGGTTGATGAATTGACTTTGTAAGCATGTCACTTATCCTCATAGAAGAGGAAACTTACAAATTTCTCTTAATGGTTTTAACGTACCTTGTCGTACATGGTGCCGCTCTATAGAAACCAATAAAGCTCATATAAAGTTAAAAGCCTTTAGTTTACATTAGTTAATAAATTGGTTTCATCGAGATGGGGAACAGTCTGTTAGAAGATTATTGATATTGTACAGAGGGCAAAATCTAAAATCTTAACGATTTGGATATTTCGTATAAGGAAGAATCTGGAAAGGAATATATAAAAGATATATAACAAGGCTGAGGACTCATCCTAATCAATTTTCAAAACGTCTTGTGGATATGCAGACAAGTTCAAGGTTCTGCCAGTATGATGTAGAATTAAAATCTTCCTAGATAGTAAAATTTAAATATAGTTACTAAGATTTCTATAAAGACAGGCAGATTCAATAAATAAGTCCCAAAATCATAAAGTTGTAATCGTCTTTAGTAATCATAAATATGCACTGGCGCATATTCCAATTAACGCACATAACTTTTTTCTAAAGAATTAGAAAAATTTCATAGTTGGCCGACTATGTAAAACCCTACACGACAGTGTTGGTTATTAATAGTCCTTACAATAAATTAATAAATACACTCGTATTATTAATTCTTGCAGTTTTTAATTTGACCAGTTAATTTTTCAATAACGTATACGTGATATGTATTCCCTTCAAAGTGATATTTGAAAGAGAGCTTGTATGGGACCTATGAGAAGCAATGAACCAACCCTTTTTTGGCAGATTGTTTTAGAATATCATACATCTTATTTTTGTCAAATTTAAAATCCCTTTATTTTTAGGACTTTTATGAGCATAAAACCCCACTCCGGAAAAACTTTTATATAGGATGTACCCGAGAAATTGGATCGAATATGGTAAATTTCAATTCATTGAGATATCTAAAAAAATGTAACCTGTTGAGTGTTCACAACCTTTACATGGATTGAAAGACGGACACACAGACTAGGAACATCGTATAATCGACGCAGGAAATAATTCTGAGTAGAACGGTATTCTTAAATGTGCTTGTATGGGTGGATGATCTCTTGTTTTGGATTACCTGAAAAATACGGTATTCACCGCTTTTTTAAAGAAGATCAGAATCAATTTCCTCCTAAAATTGCTTTGCTTTTAATTTAATCTCCATTAAAGTCATTACGCTTTTGTTTGGGCATTATTTTAATATATTAAGTTTCCATTGGTTTAAATCGTGTCAATATATTTTGTTACAAAAAAATACTTTTTACTTTTGTGCGAATTTTTGACGATTTTCTTTATGTTGTTTTTTTTTTAGCATAGAACCACTGTACCTTGTGCTGTTTAGTGGGTCCTCCCTTCATAACAATAAAAAAAATTGTTATGAAAGCAATTTTAGGATGGAATTGATATTGTAACAAATTGTAATATTTACCTTTTCATCTGTATCCTTAAAAGAATTAAATATATTTCCAGAATAAAATATTTTTTTTATATCATGACATTTTTGTTAAACATTTCGTACAGAAAATAAAAAAGAATTTAATACTCTTTCCTCGTTTCCTGGTTGATTTTGGTATCACATGTTAAATATATATAAAATTCCATAAAATTTTCTCTTATTTTTCTTTTAAAAAATAATTTCAATGATTGATAAAGGCGGTCTGAGTCTGGCATTGTGTTGAGTGGTTGTCATAAACATTGACTGGTCAAAAACTATATATAAATAATGTGTCAAATACAACGGGTCATTGACAAGGGGTCAAGTGTATATATACATTTATATATTATATGTATGGGGGTGTGACCTATATAAATTGACAAGTTTTGGTTAAAATAAAAATTATATTAATTTTATATACTTTTTTCCTGTAAAATAAAATTTTGTTTAAAAAAGAATTAAATTTCAAAATAATTAAAAATTTAATTTATTTAAAGCATTAAATTCTCATATTTTTTTATTTTATTGTGGAATTAAAGAGTTAGTAAAAATGAGTTATTAAATAATTTTTATTTAAACCAATCTAATGGTTTGGTCTCTGGAAATATGTAAGTAATATTTGTACACGCAGAGAAATGACATTTCGCAATACTTATATATTCGCGGCAAACATTTATTGTTATCACCAACATGTTTATTGTTACATATGTTTTACTTTGATAATAATTTCGTTTCTGTTATAAAATTATTTTTATTAAATAAAAATAATATTTTCGTAATATGTTTGACGGATCACGATATTTATTGTTATTAAAAAACCTGTTAAAAAAACTATTGTTATTAGGACAAAATATTGTTTTCAATTTACTGACCTCTGAATATGAACAAATATTTCTTTTATATTTTTTTACAATTCGTGTTATGATGGAAAACATTTTTGAATTAATATTCTCATTATTTATAAATGAAAAATTTGGCAATTGAAATAAATGAGAAGTATATATAAGTAGATTTAAGGGCTTGTAATCTAATGAATGTAATAAATGAAGTAATTCAAATAATTCAGAATATTAAAGTATTTCATTCGAAAATATAGAAATATTTTCGAATGAAATATTTTAATATTCAATAACAAAATAATGCGAAAAAAAATTTTTATTGAAATTACAATATTTTTTATTGGAATAACCATATTTTTAGTGACGACAACAATTTGTTTAGTGGCGACAACAATTTGTTTAGTGGCAACAACAATAACTAATAACAATGCAAATAAACACATTTTTATTGGAATAACAATAAATTTAGTGCCGATAACAATAACTATTCTTACTAATACAAAATCATAATTTGAATGAACAAACTTTTTATTACAATAAAATCTTATTTGTTCGCATTATGATAATTATTATTTTATTGAAATAACAATATTTTTAGTGATGATAACAATGACTATTAATGCAACAGTTTTAGTTACGGTAACAATATCTCATAACAATAGTATGCTGATTCCCTTTTATGATTACCGCAAACATATGTTTTCTCTACGTGCATATATGGCTGCCATTTTTCTATTCAATATATTAAGACTTTAAGTAAACTTGTTTCATGTAAAACCAATTTCTACTTAAATACTTGTATTTATTTCTAAGAGCAATTTTAATAAATTCTATTTTATTTTTATAAAAATATTAATTTACACAATTTCCTTTAAAAACTTAATATGCATATAACTGGACAAACACATAATACCCGAATCATCTATGGTTATCTTAGGTATGTTAGTTTTTTTAAAAATTTATTAAAAATTCATTTATGATATGACAGAATCCTTGTAAAAAAGTTTAGGTTAAATCTAATATTTTTAGAGATATTGACGACTTATTATTTAGATTTCGTATAAATTTTTAAATAATGAATCTGAAAAGATAATAAAAATATATAAAAACGTTAAATCTAAAGTTTACAAATTAATTGTTTAAGGAAGAAGCCTCATTTTTCTTCATCTTCTTATTATAAGACTCGCCTGGTATCTATATATTAAGGATAATATAAAGTTTTAAAGCTTTGCGATTTGAGAGCATTACAAAAAATATACATTTCTTTTTTTTAATAAACCAGCTTAAGATAGGGCTTATGCACAGATCTTTGCCCCAAGTTTGTAAGAATTTAGTTAACACCCATTTTCCTTAAGACTCCTTTTTAAAACAATAGAAAAAGTTTAAAACACTTATCATCTCTTGGAAAAAATCCTAAAAAATATTTTTTTTCAAAGTTTCAATTTATATTATCATAACTTTTAAATGTATTCATAGATCTACAAGGTTTCGGAAGGAATATTATTTAAAATTTTATAAGAATATAACATTTAAAAAAGGTACAGACGTATTGACATTAGAAAATGGAAAATAAAGAATAATACAAGACTTAAATCAAATAAACGTGATACGAGATGGCTAACTTTGAAGTTTAACCACTATCGCCATGATTATCTGGGAATCTGCAATCTTCCAAATCAAATTCAAAACTTCTTATTTATAACTATATTGAATTCCAATTAGATACATTAACGATACAAAAGTTTACAAATTCTTTATGGACCCATCTGAAGTGATCAAAAGTTAAAGAAGTTTTCACTCTTGTTTTATTTGGGAGTTAGAGTACTTACGCGGGGAGGGGTATTAGCATAAATGAGAAGAGGTTTTGAATAATTTTATTTTATTAAACGATTTATTAAAAAGTTTTGTATATAATTAACAATTTAATGTAAATATGGTAAGTATATGTAATATTACTTTAAGGTTATGGGTTTTGTGCAATTTTTAGGGTAAATATTTTAGGTTCAATTAACAAAGTTTAAAGGTTCGTTGTTTTGCTAAAAGATTCTCATTTTAAGAAACTATGTACTATTTAAGTTTTGTTTCATAAAAACTCAAACCCCTTAAAATCAACTTGTTACGTGTCTTTGATATACTAGAAGTACATCTCTGCACCATGAAATAGTAACTTAATTAAGTTTTTTAACAAATTTTATACCGAAAAACTATTCTAAAAGGTCTGTGAAAAAATTGGATGGAACACACACGTTCAAAAAGTTCATCAGCATCTGGTAAATCGTTAAAAAGATTGTGAAAAATTGTGTGAACATCGATCACAACTTATTACATTCAGGAAGGGACAGTCAAATCTTTCATTACTACATGGGGTACGGTAAGGAAATTTAAAATGCGAGTATACCTTTTGTCTATTGTAAAGTCATTCTTGAAAAGATAATATGTTACTTCTCAGGACAAGTACATATTAATATTACTAACCGGGAGATAAGTCATCTCAAAACTTAAAATCAGTTGATTTATAGTTTAAAAATTTATGAAAGTTCTTTGTTTGAATTTAGAGGTTATCTCATTTCATAATATCCAATATCTTTTTATTTACTGAACCGACTTTGCGGGCTTAAAATAGCAAGTTGCTTAGGATAATTAACCATGACGAAACCTAATTCAATTGACTTTAAACCATTAGTTAGAATGCGAGAGTGCACAAAGGATACGAAGAACGGATCGAGAAGTGAATTTAAAAATTAATTGGTTTTATCTAAGTTTTATTTCAACGGTTTTTAAAGGTAAAGAAAGTGTCAGATTCACCATAACATAAATAACATTTAAACATATCGTATGGTAATGTCAAAAAATTTAGAGGGCGCTGTTTAATATAAAAATCTGTAAACATCACCTAATTAAAGAAGTTTGCCTGATAGTTAGGTTCACCATAAAAGTAGTCTTATATATACAAGCTTATATTTAACTAGCGTTACATGCGAAATACTAAAGTTGGTAAAACTGGTGTTTAGTAAGTTTACGTACGTTTCGACTCAAACCCTTTTTCTAAGTCCATTTTATGATTTTCTTTCATTTTGGCTGACTGTCCATGTAAACGTTGTAAACACTGAACAGATCGTAATTTGTTTTAAACCAAGTGTGAAGTCTATGGAAATTAATCAAGTTTGGTCCAATATTTCGTGTAGTATGAGAATCGGCTCATAATATTCTAAAGTCCTCATATAAACCCTACCTATGAATATGAGGAAAATATTTTAAATAAATGTATTTTATACAAGAAAATGTTTTCACTTGGTCTTAAATATTCTCAAAAATTTTTTCATATCAGTTAGTTTAATCAAATTAGTGATTTAAAATTTATTTCATTAAAATTTCATTGCATATGTTCTCCTAAACACAAAAGTATGCAACACTGAAGACAATGTTACAATTATGCTGCTATTGATAACTTAAGCCACCATAGGTAGCTTTGGTATTATGTGTTAATATATAGATGTTTGTAGCTCTGTTGGTTTATGGATGTCTGTCAGTCCATCTGCTGGCTTATTAAAAATTTTCTATATGTGTTACGGGCGAAGGCTTTTGAAATTGGTGATCAGTAACTCCCACACAAATTTCGATATCGTTAAATTGATTGAGAAAGTGATTCTGAGTTGAACGGTATTCTTAACAGAGGGTGTAACACCATTTTATTTTGCATGTAACAAACATCAGCACAAAAGCATAATACCCCAAACACTTTCGGTGGTGTTTGTTTACTCGTACATGATCCCTTTAACTCATAAGTATGCAACACTTTTACATTAATTAAAACAGAAGTTAATATTAAAATTTAGCTGCTTGTTTTTAATAAAAAGAATTTTTTACGAAACTATTTCATTAGTTATTGTTTATTTTCATTGAAAACAAAAATCAATTAAAAATTTTTAATATTTATTCCCCCATAATTTTGATAACGTTTTTAATTGATTTTCAAATCAAAACGTTATTTAAAAAATTTCAATTGAAAATGGTATAAAGTAAAAAAAGGGAACGATATTTTTTCTTTCATAAATTTCTCCATTTTCCTTTTTTAGTTTTACACATTTTCTATTGAAAATCTGTTTGTTATTGTAGGCTGCCCCAACAACACACATGCAGGAACCAACCTTAACTAACAAATATTTGAGTTTTAATGTTTGTTTAAATGTTTGTTTGCGAGTGTTTGTTTGAGTGTATGTATAAGTAGAAGTAAATGTGTGTGGATGTATTTGTATGTGTCTCTGTTTTTGATTGTATGTTTAAATGTGAATTCACCATGTTATTTCTATTGGGTTTTATTTTATGTATTTTGCGTTTACGTTTATGTGTTTATATGTGAGTGTATGTTTGTGGGTGTTTGTAAAAGTGTGTTAGTGTGTATTTATGTTTTTGAAATGCAAATATATCTATATGGTTATATTTTTCAATATAGTTTTTTATACATTATTTTTTTTTTTTTGCATTTAAATACAGTTTTATCTATTTTCATATGCATTTGTTGTTTATAGAGCGTATGTGTATGTTTATATGAATATGTGGTAAATTGCATTGAGAGCAGAGAGTTAGAGAGTAGATCGCTCGGTTAAGTCTGTTGGTTGGTTACGGTTTTGGTGTAGTGTATTACAAACTATAACCTGGAGTATTAAAACCAAAGTTTACTGTGGTTTTCCTCTACACACACACATACAGACATCCACTTAAATGATTTGCATGTGTATTAGTACATATATATTAGTGACTACTATAAATATGTTTTTTTCTTTTGCCTCTGTATTTTTGTATGTGTATGTGTTCGGTAGTTGCATATGCAATTGCCTGTTTAAGTGTTTGTATGTTGTATTAAGGTTTTTTTGCCTTTAGACGAGTTTATTTTCCATAAAGTGGAGAAAATTCTAGATTTTTATTTTGCAATTTGAATTTTTCAATTCTTTTTTTGCAGCTTAAAAAAAGATAGTTAGTACGCGTCTCTGTGTATGTATGTGTGAGTGTTTGAAAAGAAACAAGTGCTAATACTTGAGTGTTTTGATACAAATGAAACAGATTTTTTTCCTGTTGTAGGTTTTGCAATATTACTCTCATTGTGTTGGCAGTAGTAACAGCAGTAAATGCAACAGTTTTTAAAATTGACCATAAAGTCAATTCTCTATGAAATTTTACGAGGGTTGTTGAAAAATATGAATGAAAAGTTATATAAATAACAATGAATTACAAAGTCTTCTTGAAGACATACCTCGTGGTTTTATGTGAAGAAATGATAATCATCCGCCAACAGAAGTTTTAAAAATGAATAATTTTTAAAAAACATGTGTTTTCATGTTCAATTTATTCACTTTATTAAAAGATCAGAAAATCTATAAATGAAATATTTTATAACACACTCAACTATTTTAAGGATATAAAAATATCTTATAGAGTTTAAAATTTAATTAAATAAATACGCTGTGATACATACATGCAAGTATATAATGCACATTGGGGCAAAATCGATTTTTTCTGAAAATAAATTTAAAATTTTTGTTCGATACAGAAGAGAATATTATTATGACTTTGATGACAACTTTTGAATACATGATCACACGTATTATTTATATCTAGTTTTCAAGTTACTTGCATATGAATTTTTAATATTTAATTAAAAATTTAACTTAATTCTTAAATATAGTGAATTATTTAAATATATATGCAAAAGTATTATATCCCCACCTCCGAAAAATATCTCTAATTGCATAGATCCCTAAAACATGTGAGTAAGAGAAATTATTTTAAATGAATGTAATTTATACAAGATCAAATTGTAAAATCAGATTCAACGTGGTTTGGTCCATAATTAATAACGTAAGATGGTCGTAATAGTCGTTTCTAATCGACTATTACACTTTTACTTGTTTTATCTAACAGTTTGTTTGCTCAACATGTGTCAGTTAAAATGCATTTTATTGCATCGACCTAAAGCTAAAGTATTGAAGACACTCTTTAGTTCTAGAGTCAACTGAATCATAATCAGATAAAACAGCGTTAATATGAGTTTTATGAATACTAAATAAGTTTTTTATACAAGTACATATTATAGAACCAAATTATATGAGGACCGATATATTATTCTTATGCCTGCGACATGGTGTAGAGTATTTTGTAGTCTTGACCAACCATAATTATTTTCTCTTAGATCCAATAAATTCTCTAAAATGACATTAATTTATTCATAAAAGAGTTAGGGATCACTATTGGGCGTATACTTAATATTTAGCTATCATATTATGCATACGCTTTTATGGCAATTGAAAAATTCTTAACATACATTTCATTTTTTAATTCTTTATTTGATTAATTGAAATTATTATAACAAATAACAGAAAAAATATTTTTATAGTTTTAATCTTCAGTGATGGAATTTTGAATCTTTCGACACTTTTTTGTGCTCTTCTATTCTCCTTCAACAAGAGCCCACTTTCTACATTATTGTTCTTGTACTACTCAAGCTCTTGACTGCCATAGTGACAAGATGAAAAGTCAGGCTAAAAATAAGTGGACATATTATGAACTGTTATGATTGACAACTGCATTTTTTTGTAAACACTCCTTGTTAGAAACTTCTGTTTTTAATTAATTGACTTCTTTTCCCTTAACATATCGTATATTGCTTGCCATACCATATTGTTTGGAAAATTTCGACTGCTATATTGAGTTCTAAACTTTTCTTAAACATTACATTGCCAGAATATAAGTTTCGTTATCCGCTATTTTTTATATATTTTGTTATTTTGACTTCCGATTGTGATGTCTAAATTTTAAACAGCGTTCCTGTCAGGACCTTTTTGAGCCTTGTATGTTTTTAAAACCTGTTTTTACTTTCCGTACCAAATAGCCCAAGCACTAAGCTTATCGCGTTGCTTTCCTACCGGATCTGTTTTTTGGAAATACTATTTTTTTTAGAAAACATCATGTGAACCATTCCTTTTACCTGAATCAGATTTTCAACCAACGGACAAGTCTTCTCGTAAAATTACAATGTTTTATAAAGGTAACTTGAAAAAATTAAATATCACTTGGACCAAAATTTTAAATGAATAACATGTGTTAGGAATTTCTGGATCTCACACCTTATTAAGATTTTTTAAATTTATTTAAATATAGTTTTTTTTGCTAAAATTCTTATTTGGTTCGAATTATTCGTTTTTAAGCAAAATCTCAAGGAACCCATATTTCACTAATCAAATGAATAAAATTAAATCTTCATTTTACAATAAAGAAAATTTCCTTGTTTTAGTTTTGTATAAATTAAAACTTTTTACTTAATAAAAAGTCCATTAAACAGGTAAAAACTTGCTTTACTTAAAGTTTTTCTCTTTCTCATGACATCAAGGAAATCAAGAAAGAAAATCATAATCTTTTCAAAAATACAAAAAAAAAACTTTATCTCCATCAAATAATACACAAAAGGATTTTGGTAGTTAATCTCCAACATTGTATTGTAAATGGAGAAATAATACATAAAAATGTATTCCCCGTTTGTGTTAATGTTATAAATGCATTACACAAACACAACCATATACACACATACATAAACAGTCATATAAATAAATTCACATGTTAAATGTGAATTAATATTACTCATACGCCAAAGCTGCTTTTTCCTTCTTCTTGATCTTATTTTTTTGATACAATTTTAAGCTTTTTTTCTTACTTTTTAAAATTCATCTTTTCTTAAAATTTCTTTATGTTGTGAATTTCTTTTTTTTCTTTCTTTCTTTTTCGTTTTTTGTTAGTTGTTGTTTGTTTCAAAAAATTTGACATTTAAATTCTTCTTGTGCATAAATTAAGATTATCTTGATTATTTTCTACTTTTTTCATTTTCTTTTTTAAATCGCATTTCTTTTTGTTATCGTTTTATATATATTTTTTGCTTTTGCGTAACATTTCAACATTTTCTTAACAAAAGTTTTGAGGCATTTATTTTAAGACATACAGAGACATACAGAGGTATAAGTACACACACACACACATACATGTGTTCATTTACACATACACATGTTATAATAAATGTGTAGGTGCGCTGGTAATCATTTGTATAGTAAAACGTATGTTATAAAGTACAAAATATTATCAAAAAAGAAAGAAAAGAAAAAAGTTACACTAATACTCTTTACAAATTTGAGAACATGTAAATACAGTGGGAGTTAAAAGTATGACGGTAGTTTATAAAAATAATCAGTAGCTTTATGAGTGCTTAAATTTAACCATCACTGTATATAGAGCAGTGAAGCAGAATCTAAATAAATTTCTAACATCTAGAACTAGAATTTATATAATATCTGAACTAGAATCTGAACAATATATGATTTAGAACCTGATTTTAAATCTGAACTAGAATCATAACTTTATATGGTTTAATTCAACTAGAACTGGAAATTTTGAAATTTCTGTGAAACTTCTCTGGAATATGACCCCAATTGGGCTGCTATGCAGACTTAACACTATGATGATATGTATGTCGCTGAACGATGTTGCGGTCGCTTCTTGCATACACTTGTAGAAAAAATTCCACCGTAGGGAATCGGTACTGCTTGTCTTAAATAAATGAACTGATTTAGTTTAATTCGCCGGGAAGTTCACTAGAAAGGATCGCAGCAAATATATTGGTATTATTCTCGATAGTAAAAAAACGGATGCGGGCGGACTAAGCCGTTGTAAATTTGTATGAAAGCTATTGGACTCACATGGATATTAAACTTAGGCACTTGAAACAGATCTTTGTTACGGTAGTTAAACTAATATTGCTGTATGGTGGCCTAGTGTAGGGGATTGCATAGATAACTATAAAGAAAGTTTATCGGAAGATCGTCTCAAAGGTCTTGAGGTCAATGACCTTCCTGATGACAGCAGCGATGCAGTCGATTCCGCCGAAAGCTCCTATTTCAATACAACATTGTTGGTACTGTCTCATGAGTTAGCAAGCAGCCTTCAACTCTTTTTCTACAACGTATTTGTTGGTCTTCGGTCGAAGAGATGGGATCACAGTTATTCACTATCATGGATTCAGCAATTGAGTTGGAATGATACATATTTTTAAATAAAATTTAATATAAATTCAATTCATCGACCATAAGTTACAACTAAATTTTTAAAATTATATTGTATCTGACCCACAGTGCCATAATATTGTTTTTAACACATTTTTTCTTACAGTTTTTTTGTTTATATATGTATGTGTGTGCGTATTTAAGCATAAATGTAAATGTGTTCAAATAAGTATAAGCAAGAATATGCGTAGGTACGTTTACATGTGTATGTTACACTTACAATTGCATGTTGTTACTTCCGTCTTAAAAAGACTGGAAACAATGAAACAAAATCCATAACAAAAAAGCAAAAAAACTGAAAAAGAACTTCTATTGAAAACTTTGGTTACAACATTGGGCTTATTATTCTCTTTCTCATATGTAACAGCTGTTGTTGCTGTTGTTCATTCCTTTGGTTGGTTGAGTTCTTGCTGTACAATGTTAACACCTCTGCTGACATACGTACTTAATTTTTTCTTTGGGAATTTGCATTTATTTATTTTATCGCGTTTGTTATTTATTTATTTCGTTTTTTCTTTCACTTTTTTTTGCTTAAATACAATAAATGTCTTATTTTTTCCCCTGGTTACATAAACAACATATGTGTTAGTATGTGAGTGTAAGAGATTTTTTCGTTTTTGGTTTGATTCACTGTTAACGTCATTTAGTAGCGCATAACTTCGCACCTCGAGTTTTTAGCTTTTCTTGTTTTTTTTTGTTTTTTTCCTGTAAATTTTCCCTTCTTTCTGCTTCATATTCGTGAGAAATTTGTCCGGTAATAAATTTGCCACCTTTTCGCTTTGCCGACACTAAAGGATACACTTTACACAAATGCGCGTGTTTCACGTGTAACTTAAAATTCAAGAATTTTTCTATAGACTCAAAAAATATGCTAGAAATCCTTTATAATTCCATACAAACATACATCATTTACAACATATAAAAACAACAACAGGAGTAACAACAATATTTGAGGATAAATGTATGAAAGGTTTTCTTGTTGTAGTTTACATAAATATACTTTTTTGAAAATAGACTTTTATATAGGAAAAACCATAATTTGTGAAAAGGAATAAAGTGCAAGACAGAGTTGGAGTTTAAGAAGACTAAAAAGGAAGAATGTGGAGATAAATTCAGATTTTTTCAAAGTTTGAAAATTTTTAATCATTTTTCCGATTAACAGCATTTTAGCTCTTTTTTCCTTTCACTGTTTCTTAAAAAGACTAAAACAAAGTAAAACTAACTAAAACTAAACTATAAACTATATTATGGAAACTATGAACTGTGAATTAAACCATGAATTAATCTAACAACTACATTTTGAAGATTAGACTATCTTTAACACTATGTCCTATACTACGAACTAGTCTATAAACTAGACTATGAGCTAGTCTATAAACTAGACTATGAGCTAGTCTATAAACTAGACTATGAGCTAGTCTATAAACTAGACTATGAGCTAGTCTATAAACTAGACTATAAGCTAGTCTATAAACTAGACTATAAGCTAGTCTATAAACTAGACTATAAGCTAGTCTATAAACTAGACTATAAGCTAGTCTATAAACTAGACTATAAGCTAGTCTATAAACTAGACTATAAGCTAGTCTATAAACTAGACTATAAGCTAGTCTATAAACTAGACTATAAGCTAGTCTATAAACTAGACTATAAGCTAGTCTATAAACTAGACTATAAGCTAGTCTATAAACTAGACTATAAGCTAGTCTATAAACTAGACTATAAGCTAGTCTATAAACTAGACTATAAGCTAGTCTATAAACTAGACTATAAGCTAGTCTATAAACTAGACTATAAGCTAGTCTATAAACTAGACTATAAGCTAGTCTATAAACTAGACTATAAGCTAGTCTATAAACTAGACTATAAGCTAGTCTATAAACTAGACTATAAGCTAGTCTATAAACTAGACTATAAGCTAGTCTATAAACTAGACTATAAGCTAGTCTATAAACTAGACTATAAGCTAGTCTATAAACTAGACTATAAGCTAGTCTATAAACTAGACTATAAGCTAGTCTATAAACTAGACTATAAGCTAGTCTATAAACTAGACTATAAGCTAGTCTATAAACTAGACTATAAGCTAGTCTATAAACTAGACTATAAGCTAGTCTATAAACTAGACTATAAGCTAGTCTATAAACTAGACTATAAGCTAGTCTATAAACTAGACTATAAGCTAGTCTATAAACTAGACTATAAGCTAGTCTATAAACTAGACTATAAGCTAGTCTATAAACTAGACTAAGCTAGACTATAAGCTAGTCTATAAACTAGACTATAAGCTAGTCTATAAACTAGACTATAAGCTAGTCTATAAACTAGACTATAAGCTAGTCTATAAACTAGACTATAAGCTAGTCTATAAACTAGACTATAAGCTAGTCTATAAACTAGACTATAAGCTAGTCTATAAACTAGACTATAAGCTAGTCTATAAACTAGACTATAAGCTAGTCTATAAACTAGACTATAAGCTAGTCTATAAACTAGACTATAAGCTAGTCTATAAACTAGACTATAAGCTAGTCTATAAACGAGACTATAAGCTAATCTATAAACTAGACTATAAGCTAGTCTATAAACTAGACTATAAGCTAGTCTATAAACGAGACTATAAGCTAATCTATAAACTAGACTATAAGCTAGTCTATAAACTAGACTATAAGCTAGTCTATAAACTAGACTATAAGCTAGTCTATAAACTAGACTATAAGCTAGTCTATAAACTAGACTATAAGCTAGTCTATAAACTAGACTATAAGCTAGTCTATAAACTAGACTATAAGCTAGTCTATAAACTAGACTAAAAGCTAGTCTATAAACTAGACTATAAGCTAGTCTATAAACTAGACTATAAGCTAGTCTATAAACTAGACTATAAGCTAGTCTATAAACTAGACTATAAGCTAGTCTATAAACTAGACTAAAGTAGTCTATAAACTAGACTATAAGCTAGTTTATAAACTAGACTATAAGCTAGTCTATAAACTAGACTATAAGCTAGTCTAGTTAGTACTGAAGCTACCAAAACCTAACCCCACATTCACTTGGGTAATAAAACAGATAACCGAATTCCAATTACCCACCGAAGAAATAATCACCCTTATCATGTTATCCGCATCAAGACTCGTCTGGGTTTTACACTCCAGAGAACATCATAAGTTTCCAAATCTGTGGTATCCAAATACCTTAAGATTAGCATCCTCCACGTTTAAACAATTGGACAGTTTGCAGACTTATTCTATCCTGTATCCTCGATGACCTGAATGAAATTGAATGAATTTAT
This sequence comes from Cochliomyia hominivorax, assembly GCA_004302925.2. Lineage (NCBI taxonomy): Eukaryota > Metazoa > Arthropoda > Insecta > Diptera > Calliphoridae > Cochliomyia > Cochliomyia hominivorax. Next base: position 111,974,374 of record PYHX02000467.1, on the reverse strand, counting down.
CTATATTTTTATATGAAGACTTCGTCTTCAGCCAGGTCGAATTAAGTCACATACGTAGCTTCTGTAATTACACATTCACACATTTCTATTTGTTATATTCTCTGCAGTTTCTACCCAAATAGTCGCCGCATAGTATTAACATTGTCACCCTAGACTGAGCATGATCCTATTTAGTGCACCATTCACACTTGCAGCCCCATTAAAAGCGTACTTGATAAGGCCCCTTAAGTTTAGCTAATCGTTAATCATCATGGTCAAGTATTTTATAGCAATACTTTTATTTTTCCTGCGGCTATTAAAAAGTACTGTTTCTGTTTTTTGATAAACTAATTTAGGTCCTGGTTTTTTCAGTCATTTCTTAGCGATCTTTACTGCGTCGTTTGCAAACACATTTCGACCTTGTCAATATATCATGCACGTACAACGATGGCCATATGGCCAACAAATCAAATCAGACAATCGCGAATTCCTCAGGTATATGCAGTTTCAAAAATTTTATTGTTATATCGCAGAGTCTTATCTTTAAAATAGTCACCGGTACATCATAATATGATTTCACTACTGCACTTTTAAATAGTCTTTATTTTTTTCTTTTAAATTGGACTTGTCTATAAATTAAATTATAAAATAGTATATTAACTGTATTATGACTAAAAAATAGTTTCTTTACTATATTAAACATAAGACTTGACACAAGATCTTAAAATAGAATATAAACTGCAGCGCAAGGTAGATTATAAACTAGAATACAAAACACAACGTAGACCATAAACTAGACTATAAAAGAAACTAACATCTTTAATGACACCTTGAAGATCTTAAATCATATAAAGTACAGTTTGAGCGGGATATGAAATAGAACTTGAAATGTGCTATTAAAAAGACTATACAATTATTATAATATATATCTCTATAAAAATGGAATATCATCTATTCCCCTTTTTAAAACCACTTTCCCAAACGCTTCTGTTACTTATTCGAAAACTTGTTTCAACTCTCAAATATTTAAGTCTTTTCTTCTATATATTTAAATCAAAAAATAGCACTCTTATAGTTTTCTTTTCACAATTTTATTCATGAATGAAGTAAATAGGAAAATTGTGAAAAAAGAACTGTTATTACTTTATATTAAGCCATATAGAAACTGTTATATTATAAACGAAAAACATACATGATACATGAAAGTTTAAGCAAATAGTTGTTTATTTCTTTAGGAGCTGCCCAGTAAAACTAATAACGGTTACATAAATGTCTGAGATTGTTATCGTTATTTTATGCAAAAGAAAGGAATTAAAAAAATATTGGACATTTATAACAAAAAGGAATAACAGGTAAAAGGAGTATGAAAAAAATGAAGTAATAATTTCCTAAAAGACTGTCACGATAAAAAAGGCTGTTGAATAATGCTATTTTTTAAAAAAAACTTAATCAAGTTAATATTGATTTTGATGAAATTACTTTGAATTTTGTTAATGTTCATAAACATTTCAACTTAAAAAGGTTAAATTTATTATAACAATTTCATTTTAAAGGATCATTAAACTTTCACCTAAATGATTTAGTTTAGTAACTTGTACTCCCTGGTGTTATTTCTACCCCATTTCACCTTAAAAGGCAAAGGAGCATAATATAATCTTTTAATATTTGTTTTCTGATATATTTTCACCTTTAAACTAAATTTATTTTTTGTAATATATTTTTGCCACTTTTTCATTTATGACACTAAATATTTCGCCATTTTGAAATATGTTGGACTGAAGGTATAAAATGAAAAAAAGGTTACACCAAAAATAAATAAATCGAAAACGTTTGGTTTCGCAAACAGAACATTAGTGCATATTTAATGAAGTTTAGTTTTTCACATTTTTATTTATTTAAATTTTGCTGCTGCTCTTTTATTTATGGTAACATGACCTTAGAAAATAGACACAATGGGACAGAACTACGATTAAGACTGAGATTTACACAATGAGCAAGAAAGACTATGAACTAGCCTATCAAATGAACTATGATATAGTCTATGAAATAGACTATCAAATTGACTTTATATAGACACATTGACTATGAATTAATCTATAAAATAGACTATCAAATAGACTATAAACTAACTAGTCTATCGAATGTACCATGAACTATTCTATCAAATAATATATAAAGTAGTATATAAACTAGTACAAAACTATGTTTAGTAGTCTCTAAAGTTGTCTCTTAAGTAGTTTATAAAGTAGTCTCTAAGTAGACTCTAAAATAGTCTCCAAAGTAGTCTCTAAGTAGTCTCTAAAGTAGTCTATTAAGTAGTATCTGAAGTAGTCTCTAAAGTAGTGTCTCAACTAGTCTTTCAAGTAGTCTCTAAAGTAGTCTTTCAAGTAGTCTCTAAAGTAGTCTTTCAAGTAGTCTCTAAAGTAGTATCTAAAGTAGCCTCTAAAGTAGTCTACAAACTAGTCTACAAACTAGTCTATAAACTAGTCTATAAACTAGTCTATAAACTAGTCTATAAACTAGTCTTTAAACTAGTCTATAAACTAGTCTATAAACTAGTCTATAAACTAGTCTATAAACTAGTCGATAAACTTGTCGATAAACTAGTCGATAAACTAGTCGATAAACTAGTCTATAAATTAGTCGATAAACTAGTCTATAAACTAGTCGATAAACTAGTCGATAAACTAGTCTATAAAGTAGTCTATAAACTAGTCGATAAACTAGTCTATAAAGTAGTCTATAAACTAGTCTATAAACTAGTCTATAAACTAGTCTATAAACTAGTCTATAAACTAGTCTATAAACTAGTCGATAAACTAGTCTATAAACTAGTCTATAAACTAGTCTATAAACTAGTCTATAAACTAGTCTATAAACTAGTCTATAAACTAGTCTATAAACTAGTCGATAAACTAGTCTATAAACTAGTCTATAAACTAGTCTATAAACTAGTCGATAAACTAGTCTATAAACTAGTCGATAAACTAGTCTATAAACTAGTCGATAAACTAGTCTATAAACTAGTCGATAAACTAGTCTATAAACTAGTCTATAAACTAGTCGATAAACTAGTCTATAAACTAGTCGATAAACTAGTCTATAAACTAGTCTATAAACTAGTCGATAAACTAGTCTATAAACTAGTCGATAAACTAGTCTATAAACTAGTCTATAAACTAGTCTATAAACTAGTCTATAAATTAGTCGATAAACTAGTCTATAAACTAGTCTATAAACTAGTCGATAAACTAGTCTATAAACTAGTCGATAAACTAGTCGATAAACTAGTCGATAAACTAGTCGATAAACTAGTCGATAAACTAGTCGATAAACTAGTCAATAAATTAATCGATAAGCTAGTCGATAAACTAGTCGATAAACTAGTCGATAAACTAGTCAATAAACTAGTCGATAAACTAGTCTATAAACTAGTCTATAAACAAGTCTATTAACTACTCTATAAACTAAACTATGAACTGTAATATAAATTGGACTAAGAACTAGTCTGTAAAAAAGACTACAAAATACAAAGAAGACTATATATTTCTTATTCTGCCCCAATGTGAAATATATTTCAAAACGAGACTTCTTTACTTTATATCGAACATATATTTTGCAAAAAGGCGAATTTTGTTTTTGGGGTTAAAAGCTCTCTTAATGTCTTTAGTAAGAAGTTAAGGTTTTTATTTACAAAGATTTTGGCTTAAATTTCAAGTGAAAGTGTTGAATGGTATGAGGCCAATGTTATTTTGAAAATCGAGGTTTTGGTTAACAAAATTTATTAGCATTTATTGCTTTAGCAAACGAACAAACATATATTTGTATTAAAGCTCTTTTTATGTTTTCAGCTAAAAAAGGTTTATTTGTTTTATTAAATATGTATGTGTGCAAGTATTTGTTTTGCTTGTTTGTTGGTGTGTAAAGGAATAAGATGTACACGTATGTTGTTGGTCTAAATACAATAAAATATTCAAAATATATATTACGTATGTTTTGTTATTGTTGTTGGTATTTTGTATATATTTTCTGATTCAGTTTATGTTTGAATTTATGGTTTCGTGGGGATTTAGGAAGTGTAGATTTATTATGAATATTTTATAAATCGTTATGTTATTTTTTCCATTTTTTATTTTTTATTTTACTTTATTATTGTTGTTGTGTATTTAGATGGTACATTTAATATATGATGTTCTCTTCAATCTTGCTCCTGTTCTAGTGGAACCTGCACCCTGTAAAAAAAAAATAATAATTTATTCATATACTAAATATCGTATTTATGTATTTGTATTGTATTCTAAAATTCTTAGTAGCGCGAATAGTGCATGAAATAATAAAATATTTTTGCACAAAAAAGGAGAAAATATCCTTTGAGTACCATATTACGAGAGCCCAAAAATAGTTCCCCCTCCTCTTTATAATCTGAAAAATTAATAACCATAAAAATGTAAAGTTATTGCAGGAATTTAATCCTAAAAGAAAAAAAGAGAAGTGCAAAGATTAACAGGTTAAATTTGTTTTTCATAATAGAATTAATTTATGCTACAGATCATAGCCTCGTTTATAGACTAGATCATTCGTTTTCATGGATTAATCTATAATGTACTTTGTAGACCAGTTCATATTCCGGTTTATTAACTAGTTTAAACTATAGTCTACACACTAGTTCTTTGCTTATTTTATAGATTTTCTTATACTTTAATTTATGGAATAGTTTATAATGTAGTTGATATACTAGTTAATAGTCTAGTTTATAGACTAGTTCATAATCAGGTTAATACACATATGGTTCTTTTGTTCCCTTGTTGTGGATTACCTCAAAAATATTGCCTGACTTTGATGCACTAATTGTTTTAAGAAGATCGGAATAAATCTCTTACCAAAATTTGCTTTTTTTATAATTCATCATAAGCTGTGCTTTTCACTTTTGTTGGAACAAAGCAAATTATAGATTTACCAACTGCATTAAACGCTTCCGGCACCAAAGCACTAATTTTTGACATCTGAACATTGCACATTGTTTCGAATGAAAAATTGAAGTGCATATGGGAATATGCATCAGTAGTTCATAGATCCGTTTCTAGTCCAGCTTAAAGTTTATTGACTAGTAAAAAGTCCAGTTTATAGACTTGTTCATAGTCAACTTTATAGACTAGTTAATAGTCTAGTTTATAGAAAAAAATTTACAGCCTAGTTTATGGACTAGTTCATAGCTTTTTCAAGTATTAGTTTATAGACACATTCATGGTATATTTTATAAACTATATAAAGAGTAGTTTAGATTCTAGTTTATAGATAAGCTTGTATGCTAATTTATAAACTTGTTCAGGGTCTAGTTTATAGACTGGTTAATGGTATAATTTGTGGAAAGATTCGTGATATTTTATTGTCTAGTTTATAGATTAGTGCGTGTTTTAGTTCATATAAAAAGGTTGTGGTCTAGGTCATGGTATTATTTATAGAATAGATCGCAGTGTAGTTTTTAGACTAGTGCACAGTCTATTTTATAAATTACTTTAAAGCCTCGTTTATAGATTAGCCCATATGTCTTTAGTCGTGGTCTTATAGACTAGATTTTGTTTCAATTCACAGACAAGTTTATAGTTAAGTTGATGGTAAACTTAGTTCACATGGTCTTATTTACAAAGTTTTTATTGTCCACTTGGTGTCTTCTAGAACATTTTGTACTTCAGTTTATAGTTTAGTTAATGCTATTTTTTTAAAATCCATATCATAGTTTATGCAATACTTCATTTTGTAATCCAGTTTATAGTCTAGATGATAATCAAATTTTTAAACTTAACGTATTTAGATTCATGGACGAGTTCATAGTACAGTTTATAGTTTATTAATTGCAATAGTAGTTAAGTTTATTAAATAATTAGATAATTGTCTGCTTCATAGACTATGAAGTTCGTAGTTTAAGTTACTATATTTTTTACCTTGACTGTAACTAATTATAACTTGTTTTCTAACTCAAGCTTTTCTATCAATTTAAATTCATAGTTAATTTTGTTATTAGATTTTAGACTGTTTCCTGGAAAAGCTTTTAATCAAGCTTTCAGTGGAGTTATCAACTTATAGTCTACTTAGGATTATAGTTATTATTCTTGATCTTATGTATTGAGGCCCTTTAAAAGTTACTGTCCAATTTTAATCTTGTTAATTTAATGTTAATTAATACACCTTAATTTTATCAAAATTAATTTTGCTCTGATCTCCTCTGTCTTGAATCTAAATAATTGTAAACTAACAATTTTTTGTTTAATTTGTTGTTACTTTTGGTTTTATCATGTTTTTGATATTTAATTAATTCAAGTTGAGTTCTACAGAACTTTTTCTTTCCAGAGAACAAACCCTTCACTTTTGCCAGAAACTAAACATATTTCACCGTTTTTTTTTATGCTTAATTTATTAAATGAAATTTATTCTAATGTTTGTAAAAAGTTTATTTTATAAACATTCAACTAAATGTAAGGGTAACGTAGTTATTTAGCATTAAAATAAACATTTAGCGTAAGGATCTTTTTTAATGTTGAATTTTTTTGCTAAAAAATAAATATAAATCAACATTATAATGAAAATTGTAGACGTTTAAGAAAAATAAACTAAATATGGTGAAATTTTGAAAAAGAAGAAAAAGGAAATAAAAATTAAATTTAAAAATGTTGTTTTCCATCATTTGATGATTAAAGGCATCGCAGCGTATCAAAAGACAATGCCAAACTCATTAGTGATGTTTAAAGAGCAGTTTCAACAAGTGTGAGTGTGAATGGAAAGAAAAAAAAAACGAAAGAAAATCACAACATAACACTCACACACACCCAAGCGGAATACGAAAAAAAAGAAGAAAATGTAAATACAATCAAAGACTAAATAACATACATGCATACAATGATACAGGTAAAATATATCCTGCCAAATGGAAATTTAGACGAAAATGCAAATAAAATGGAAAACAGAAACGAATATTCGAGTACTCTATTTTTGAAAATATGAATGAAGAATAATTTCAAAAAGATATTTGATACTTTATATATAAGAAACTAAAATAAGAGTTTTTTCTTTAGATTAACAAGAATTTAAGTTTTCATTTCTATTTGCTATCTTTGGTAGGGTGTTTATTTTTTAGATCAACTGAAAAAAAAATCTTGTCGTTTTTAAAGATTTTAGTCGCAAATTACTTTTTATAATGATGTAATGAGATTTAAAAAGTTGCATAAAATGATTACAGCAACTACACTGTTAAGAATAACAACTAAACATTAGTATAAGCTTAATGATATTCATTGCACAGTGGAACGAAATTTAAATTAAGTCTACTAAAAAAGCAAAAGCTTGAAAGGTTTTTTGAAAGTTTTCAATGCATTATAAAATTGTAAATATTTTTCTTAAATTTGTTAACATTTTGAAATTAAAAACTTTTAAAAATTTGATATTTTATTTTTTAAGTTTTTAATAAATTTTGGAAATTTAGAATAAAGTTAAAAAAATTAATAAAATTTTAATTTAACACAAAATATGAAAATTTTTAAAATGTTAATAAAATGTTGCAATTTTAATAAATATAAGTAATTTTGACATTTTAATAATTTTAAATAATTTTTTGCAATTATAAGCAACAATTGAAATTTTAAGAATTTTTGTTCAAATATGATAAATGATTTTTTATACACTTTATTAAAATTTACATCTACATAGAAAAAATAATGCAACCCTCATCGTAAAGTATTTGATGGACCAAAAATTATGTACTAGGCCTATTAAGCAATGTCCACTTAGGTATCTCCCATACAAATATCCACCTGGTATGGGATTTGAGTCTCAAAAAACATACGTATACGAAGATTCTTTAATAAAATTAAAAAAATATAAGTTGTTAAAATAAAGGACCCAATTCCAAAAATCACTCTGTCACGTTATCATATTCCATCTATTTAAAAGTTATGCAAAAAAAATTATTATGGCATACATCTCTCGTAAATGTGAATAAAATAATAACGTTGTATGTAAACATATTAGGTAACCTCTAAGTTCAAGCGTAGAGCTTTCATAAAATTGTAAATTATTAATTGACAAATTATAATGAAATTTAGTATTACTTTAGGGTTTGTGTCCCAAATTTTCGTGCACCAAGTTCATTCAAATTTAGTTTTCACGTATCCACGTTGAGGCAATAAAAAATTACAAAGTTTAGAAAAAAAATTATTTTATCAGTGAATTAATGTTGTCACCTTCTTGTTATTTTAAAAATTTTTTAGCACTTTTATAAAGTCCGCTAACTTAAAAAGACACATGACACTGTAAGAAATAGTCTCAATTTGTCTCAATGATTTTATGACGAATTTTAAGAAAACCAACATATCGCTATAACAAAATATGGAGGATCACAGACTGTTCCCTTGGGCATATAGGCACTTAAACTCCAAAATACCTCACCTCTAAGCATGAGCAATTTCATTTACAGATATCTAAATGAACGGTCTACTGAATTAATTGAATTGTCGTAGGAATGTATGGCAAATATTCAAATTTTACACAGATTTTCTTATCTGTTTAAGTGGAATTACATATTAAAAGAAGAGCTTTAGCAATTGATTTGTTTGTTTAAGCTCCAATTTTGGGCATTCCGTCTGCCATTTATTTTGATCAATGAATAACATCCTTGCTAGAATACGCTTCACTTCAGACTTAGCAAATTGGGGGTCCCCAAAATATACAATTTCTGACTGGTGAGGTTACGTTTATACTATACATTTCTGCTTACTAAAAATTTATAGCATAAACGGTTGCTGATCTCTCATTAAATTAAGCAGAGCGAATGAGTTATTTTGTTGGTGCACCCACACTAAGAGAGTGTCTATAGCAGGATCCACCAGAGAGTAATTTCTGCATTTTGTACTTGTGAGAACAGTTCAAAATTTACAAAGAACATTTTTTTTTAACAAAAATAAATGTCTTTTACTCATGATGAAAAGTAGAAAGAATTAGTTTATTTAATGAAATAATACCATTGTTTCAAAAATAACATAAATCCTTTCTTTTAATAAAATAAATATTTAGAAGATCATACTTCCATATTTCACCGAACTTTTCTTTCAGTTTATTTTGAAAATTATCGGACAATACCACTGCCTTCAACAACGGCTCAGTCCAGACTTAGAGAATTTTCAAAAATTTGAGAGTATGTACGTGTGAAAAAGTAAAGAGTACAAATGTATACGTGCACCTGTTTGCCGGCCTTTGGTTTATAGGCACCTCTATATTATTATAGATTAATTTTTTTTATACATTAAATCTTTCAATTTCCTCTTCCGCTACACTGTGAATTTCATTAAGTATGAAGAAAACTGCATTAGTAGTGGTTGCAGCAACATTTATAATGGTAGTAGTAGTGGTGGTAATGAGAGAATGAACAAATGTGTTAAAAGTAAACATAAGAGGATGAATGTAAACAAACAAATAAACATAACAACAGCAGCAACAACAAACAGCAGCTAAGTAGAAGAGCAATACAACATTAAAAAATTATACATACAAACATCGTCAACAACAACAATAATAATAAAATAGAAAGAACAGCAACAACAACACAACAACATATTATTGTTAATGTTGATGTACATTAACAGGGTCACGAAGGTGATCAAATAATTAAAAAACAACAAGAAATGCAGGCAAATGAGAAACATGAAAACTAAAAAAAGGACAAGAAAAGTAAATGATAAAAGATTATTAACAACAAGGAGCAGAAAAGTGAGAGAAGAGTATGTGTATAATAAAGAAAATAATGAGTTTAAATAAAAATTCTTTATTTTGAATAAAAAAAACTAGAAAAAAAGCAAAAAATTAAGCTTGAATTTGGTATGTAAACAAGTGGAACCGTGTTAATACTACAAATGGGCTGGTAAATGTGACCCTGTGTTTATAATGTAAATTTTAAATGTTAAACCCATAAGGAGGTGTATGTGTGTTTATGAGTGTACATGAGTGTATGTGTGTGTATGGGGAGTGATTGTTTGTGTTTGTCAAAGCTGTGCTTTAACATTCAAATACAATTCAAGCACCTGCTTTGTTGACAATGTTGTTATTGTTTTTATGCTTTTTGCTGCTGTTGCTACTATCGCTGGTGCTTGCTGCTGTTGCTGCTGATTCTGTCATTATTTGTTTTTGTTGTATTTCACTCGTTTATATGTTCTTATTTATGTTTTTCCTACTAAATTTTTTTCTCTCTCTTCGTCATGATGTTTTAGTTTTAACTGCTGTTGATGTTATTGTTGTTAATGTTGTTGTAGTTCATAGCAAAAATCAAAAACAAAAAAAAAAAAATAGCGTCAACTATGTGTAAATGTTGTTATGCTACGTTAAGCGAGATTAATTTATTGTTTGCCACGACAAAAACAAAAAAAGGTGAGAACCAACAGCAAAATAAATATTCCAAAAATAACTGAACACAAAAAAATTGCGAAAAGGAATCACAGCACAAAAATAAAAGGTGAGAATGCTATATTCGGCTATGCCGAATCTTCAATACTCTCTACCACAAATGCGTGTAAGTAAATGCGTACATATACACACTCACACACACTCTTAGATGTATAAATTTTCTTAAATATAACACAGAAATACTTTACGAGTCATAAAATTAGTTATATTTTTGCCTTTAACTATTTTCCTCTGAACCGATTTTAATATTTTTAGGAATGGTAGTGTAGAGCTGCGCCCAAAATAAAAGCACGAGTATTCTAAAAAGTTTAATTATAAGGACAAAATATGAGATTGAGATCACTCAAAATAATTTCGTACTATAGTTTTGGATCCCTTTACCGTATTTAAACTATTAAGGATGTACGTTAAAATATTAGACGTAGTAATGCTACCGTATGCATTTGAACAAGTGCCTCTGATTTGGGCCATGTAAGAAGACAAAAGGTCAGTAAATAAACCGATCAATAATAGTGATCTTTGGACCACTATAGAGCAGGCATTGAACTCTATTTTCTCGGAAAGTTGCCAGAATGTTTCAAATTTATTGGGAAGGCGATTTTCGGCTCTCATCACTAGCTTAAGGAAATAAATAGTACACTCATTTCGATTAAAAGAACAATTTATTTTTATTTTTTGCATTTTGTTATAAAAAAACCGGGCGATGTTATAATTTTGACACCAGGTTTTATCAATTCTTCTGAAAAAGTAAATTTAAAGAAAGTTAATAAATAAAAATTTTTTTGTTTCTTCCTTTGCATATTTATAACTTATTTTTTATTTTATTATAAAATAAAAGTAAATTTTCATTCAAACGGCTTTTATAACATATTAAAAAAAAAACGTTTGTATGTGGTGCGATTATTTTGACCGCAGCTGTATATATAGTTTAATGTTAATGTAAAATTTCATTCTAATTAGAGGATTTATAATTAAGAATTATACGAAAGAGTTTTGCTTGAATTTCTCTAATGCATCCTCAGATATTGGTCTATATCTTTAAATATATTGAACCAATTTTGGTGGTTTGGAAACAGCTTAGGAACTTCTCTATAACAAATACTCAGGCCAAATTTCATTGCGCTCTCTCAATTATTGCGGATGTGATTTGATACAAGAATATGTCTACATTATGGGATGTGAGATGAATCCTTTTTAACGTTACACACGAAATGACAAAGTTAATATACACTTTACACCACTTGTGATAGTGGAGGGTATAATAATACAGAAATCTTGGAAAAATGTCCACAAAATGAATTCAACTGATTTCATTGTACATAAATCCCTACAACTTGACAAATAAACATGCACACAAATACATTTTCAGTACAGAGAGGTTGAGAGAAATCAACTAATGTTGGTCAGGGGTTAAGCTGGCAGCGTATATGTTTCCCTATATAAATTTCCATGTGTGTATATTTGTGTTACCTTTATTGTTTAGTTTTGTTAGCAGGAATTGTTTTTGTTCTTCCCTTTTGTTTTGGTAGCAGCTGTTAGATTTCTACCTCTACAAATAAATATCAAAAACGAAATTCATGATATTTCGTGCTTTGGCTACAAAAAGCTAAATAACAAAAAATAATAAATCGCTGCAATTAACCCTCCACCCCTATCACAAATTTAAGTTATTTTAACTTATATTTTATAATGGGAGACATTTAGAAACAGACAATGTTTTAGGTTAAGGTTTCCATAATTTTTATATAGCAGAGAAAATATTATATATTGTACCTGTTTATGTATGTGTTGTTGTATTTATAATAACAGCGAGTAAAAGTTAACATTTTATTTTTGAGGAAATGTATAAGAAGTAGGAATAGTATATACCCTATATAGAACTGGTCCTATAAAAATACGGTGATTGTTTGGTATTTTCGTATCTCATCCTATTACAAAATAATTTATCATTGTACCTCTATATAATAAATAACACACTGATGCATATTTTAATAAACGCAAAATGAAATATTCACCAGTGTATACCTTGTAGGGTCTTAGAAGACACCTTTTGACATTACATATAATGCCAAAGTTAAATATCCTCATCAGGGTAAACAATTACTTGTTAGAGAAAGACGTATGATTTATATTTTAGCAAATAAATTAATTATACTTATTGTCCATCTCCGTTTAAAATCTTTCACACTTTTGGACAACTCTTTTGTGCTCTTCAATTCTCCTTTATCAAGAGTTAATATCTTTTCACTGTCCTTAGCTCCGGTCAGTTCAGAGTACAAATATAACATTAATGTTCTTATAACATTTTAAATGCTTGTTACTATAGTAATAAAATATCAAGTCAGGCCAAAAATAAGGTAAACATTCCCTTAATGAATATTTCGGTATTTATAGAGCGGGTTGTAACAAAATGACGAAGAACTATTTAGGCAATTTTGAATGCTTTTGAACCCAAAATTTTTTTAGAAAAATACGTTTCGTCACGCATTGTGCAGGAAGATTTTGACTTTAATTTCTTTGTTCTGTTTTTGGCCTATTAATTTTTAGCAGTGCTCCTGCCATAAATCTTTTAAGCCTTTTAAGTTTTTAAACCTGCATTAGCTTTAACTGCTTGCCTACCGGATGTGTTGGAAGCCATTCTAAAGATGCTTTCCATTTTTCATCATGTGAACTATTCCTTCTACCGAACCAGGTTTTCTATTAACGCAAAAGTTCTCCCAGTGCTGTTTAAAAATATTGGAAACAGTTTGAAGACAAACCTTTAAGGGTTTGGCAAACTTTTTGTAGGACCAAGTTGGGTTTTATTTACACTTTTTTCTGGTCACAAATGAAATTTTACAAGGGCAACTTGATCAAGAAAAATATCAATTAATACTTGGGTTAGAAGCTTTAATGAAAAACGTGTGTTAAGAATTTTTCGATCTCACTCCTTATATGATCTTCACTTTAAACGGATCGCTTATAAAACAATTTTTTTAAAATTTCTTTTCCAGTCACATCTGCAATTTTAAAATGAATATGCCCCCCGTCTATCATCATGAACAACAACAACAAAAATGCTATAAATAAAAAGCATCTAATTTTTCAACCCTCTCAACCATTCCCCCAACCCTCTAACCATGGAATCAACCACATATACACCATAAAGTAGACTTGTTTGCTTTTTCATATTTGAAATTTTTCAAAAAAATATAATGAAGAGTGAGTTATAAATACCAACAGACAGAGGAGTAAAAAGGGAGACACAGAGTAGAGGGGGAAGGAAATAAAAGGAAACAGAGTTTTTTTTTGTTCAGTTGGTATTTGATTTAATGGAATTGTATAAATTTTGTGTGTGTGAAAATAATGTCATAATATAAATTGTTAACGCACATTTATGCTGTTACAGACACAGACAAATAAAAAATACACATACACACATCCATACATATATTCTAGTTAGATGAAATATAACAAAGTTTAAACGGTATGCGTGTGTATGTGAGAAAGAGTGAGAGTATACAATCATATAAATTGTTTACATTAGTAGAAGAGTAAAGAATATTTGTTATAAATGTAAGTGAATCTAATTTTTTGCTCTATTTTTTTGAAAAAGTTCTAGACCTTCAATTTATGTTAAGTACATAATGTACATATGTACATAAATATTATTATTTTTGTTATTATGAATATGATGATGATTATTATTATTGTTTTTGTTGTTGCTGTTGTTTGTGGTGATGTGTTGCATTGTAAACGTGTTGGTGTTAGTTTCATGTAAATATTTGGTTTTACGGTTTATGGTTTTTAGACCTGGTAATCAACATTTGTATTTATATTTTAGTAGTTTTGCTTTATTTATTCATTTACTCATTAGTCTTTCGTTTCTTTTTTTCGCTTCAACTTTATGACTTTCTATTAGCAACATAAATATGGAATAACATGGCACAACTTCTTTGTTTGAGATATTTTTATTTGGAAGCTTTTGGAGAGGAAGTGTAATGTGAAAGGAACTTTTCACATTAGTGAAATCATAAATCAAACTAACACAATTCTATTTGCAGATATTTGAAGTAAAACTATTGATGTAGAAAATTTTTTATAATTTGTTAGCAAATTATGATTCGGAAAATATAATGCGACAACTGCTAATTGAATTTGTTTTTGAATTAAAACAAAAACTAGGATAAAAGCCGAATTTCTTATTCTTATGTGCAGTGACAACATTATATAACCCAAAAAAAAATCACATAATGAAATCAACTAGTTACTTTAATATAGTGGTAGTGGTGTAATAAGTGTAGTCATATTTTTGGCCATACCTTTTTGAATTTTGATGATTTTTTGAAATAACGATGAAATGCATTAATGCACTTTAAACAAAATGAATATGGAAAATTTCTTCCTCAGAATTTTAAGAATGATATATGAAATGAACTTGTTAGAAAGAGCAAAGATATCAAGACAATATCAAATGAGCAGGCCAAATTGAACTGAGGTCTGACGAAACGATGGGTAGGCGGACATAATGCAATTTATATAATGGAATTAAAAATTCTTCCTTGGCACTTTATATGGAATAACAAAATTAATATGTCTTCATCCAACGCTCGTGACAGTGGGAAGTAAAACAGATATTACACAAGTCTTATATAATCTCAAAAATACATTTGTATATCGACATATAAATTAGGTCCATAAGAACACTTGTTGTTGCACAATATATTAAAACAAGTTTATTTTTTGATTCAGATTCTGGTTTAACTCTAGGGAAGTATGATAAGCTTGAATCTTTAGTGGATGTTGCTCTATACCGATCAGAGATCAATTCCTAATATGGATAGTGAAATGAGAATATTCATGTACATATCATATCACTTAGATAATATAATTCCGATCAAATGCTTTACAAGTAGCTAATAAATTGTTTGTGTTTCAAAAGTACTCTATCTGCTTTGAGAAGTGTAAATCCCAAGATTTTCCATTGAATAACATCCAACTCTATGACTCGTAATTGTACAGTCGTCCACATAAGTTACAAAATTAATTCCAGGTGGAATTAAAACAGAATCGGACCTGTGGGACTGCGAATGACTGCAACAACAAAAATAAAAAAAAACATAAGAAGTATAATATGTTGAAGTATGTCCAGGCAATATGTGGCATAATCATAAGCATTATTTTTAATAATTATAACATCACTGAATAAGACGATCACAAGGAATCTATGCCGAATGCAGTTTGCTTACCTATGTCATGGTTCTCCTGTGTTATAGCCCAGACATATGGAATTTGTTTCTATTAATGCAGTATGATTTTATCCGATTACACTTAACCTAAAACAGGATGTAAGATCTTTTGCGAGAAATCGGATAAATGGAGGAAAATACCTTAAATACGTGTTATTAACTTGAATACCATATCTAATAATTTGAATTTCCTTTTAATTGAATTTAATAACCTCTTTCATTACCTCCAGAAGCTTCACCCTCTAAATATTTCTTAAAGTAGATGAGATCAACTCATGATATATTATGATCGAGAATCATGTTCAATTTTTTCAATCAAATCAAAAATTAAATTTTTTGTGATTTTTTTAATGTTCATGTCCAAAATGGCCAATCATCTACATTATTTAAATTTTTATTACTTCAGGATTATTGATATCAAATTTTATTAAAATTCTTTAGTTCAAAAGTTACAGAATTATTTCCAAAATCTTTCGATTTGAGAACACTGTGCGTATAATTCATTCATTATTTTTCTTTAAATTATTTAAGAAGAATCTCAAAAGATTTTTTTAACTAGAATATTTTTCCTTTTTTAATTCAACTCATATTTTTTCCACGTTTCTATTGTGGCTTTTTTCTATTTTTCATTTTTTTTTTTTGCAAATTTAGCTAAAAAGTCATTTGATTTCTAAGTATGATTGTCGTTTAGATAATGCTTAAGTAGACACAATGTCACGTTATGTGATATGGCTGATGATGTCTTTCTTCATTTTCATTTTAGTTGATTTTTTTCTTTCTTCGTCTTCTTCTGTTCCAGAGCTCATTTTCAGTTACTTATTGTTGAATGTTGTCGTTGTTGTTGTTAGAGTAGATTTCCTAAAACCAAAACTGTATGGTTTATTTAGTTTTAAGTCTTACGAGTATTTTGGTTTTTTCGGTTTGAAAAAAGATACAAAAAAATTTTGAAGGAATAAACAGCACAACAACATAATACAACAATAGTAAAGACAGACAGACATACACACATACAAACCGCATTAGAGAGTCTATTCATGGGAGTGCAATATGTTGGAAAGTAGGTTAATCCAAAAGTAAGTAAGAAATTTCATCTTATTGGAAAAAAGCTGAAAATTAAAGAAAACAAATATTATTTTTTTATACCCTCCAACACTGCAAGGGGTGAAGAGGGTATATTCAATTTGTCATTAAGTGTGTAACGCTAAGAAGGAATCATCTCAGACCCCATAATGTATTTTTTGCATCAAAACAAAATCTGAATAAATTTAGCTGTGTCCATCTATCTGTCCGTCAGTCTGTTGTTGTTTCACATCCACAATGAAATATGCCCCGAGTATTTGTGATAGAGCTCAGTGAAATTTGGTATGAGTATTTTGTATAAAAATTTTCAAAATCTGCAAAATTAGTTCAGTTTATTAAAAGATATTGACCGATATCTGAGTCAACCTCTAAGTTCCAGCAAAGAATTTTCATAATTAGAAAATCGACAAATAAGAAGGAGATTTTGGCATAATATAAGGTTAAATGTACTTCATTATCGTTCCAAAAATTATTTAAAAATCGGTTCAATAGAAAAAAGTTATAGCAAAGAAATAAATAAATAAATAAATAAATAAATAAATAAATAAAAATAATTAATTATATGACACAGTAAGTGTTCTTGTGTTGCATTTAAAAATTTGACCCAAACGTTTGTGAGTATGTGTGTGAGTATGTACGAAACATAACATATTTAATAACATGCATTTGTAATGGAGGGTATAGAAGATTCGGCATAGCCAAATATAGCACTCTTACTTGTTTCGTTTATAAGAAAATTTACCTTGACATGATAAACGAACAAAAGCAAAAAAATAGCAATAAATATTTTATGTATTTATTTGTAATATTAAAGTATTTTATTTATTACAATTTTGCTGTTGTTGCTGTTATTCTTGTTGCAGTTGACACATTTTTGCAACAAAATTTTAATTGCAAAACTAACATCTGATATTTGTGTGTTTTTTTATGAGAAAAAGACTTCAAACTCAGTATGCTAATAAATTTATGTCAAAATCTTTATCATATTTTTGTTCTATTTTCTCAAGTTCTAATTGTCAGTTATTTTTTTTTTAACATATAAATGTGTTTTTATGTGTTTCTTATTATTATTGTTATTTTTTTCCATTTTATATTTGATACTTTTTTACCCTGACAACGAATTTCTGATTAAGCCACCTAAGTGTATGAGAGGAAATTTTTGCTTTAACTAAAACTGCAAAAATATAAAAATGCACAACTGTGTTTGACTTTCATGGTGAAATATATGACTAGAAACTGGATTTTTTTCTATTCTGTGTTACTAAAGAAACCTAAGGAATAATATCTCTATAAATACACATACATTTTCGCATACATTTGTGTGAATGTAGGTTGCAAGTTGATAATCACATGAAGAACGTCATATTCTTATTATTAGATAAAGAGTGATAAATAATGTTGTAAACAGAATATGGAGCGTATGAGTTATGTGGAAATTAATTATTCTCTATTCCTCTGATACCTTTCACACAGTTATTTTATTGATTATTATGTGATTGTGCGGAAGTTTGTAGAGGGCAGAAAAATATCCGTTTACCGTTCGATATAGAATAACTTTCAGAATCAATTTAGCGGTATCCGTCCGTCTGGTTGGCTGGCTGTCTATGTAAACATTGTGAACAAAATGCAGGTCGCAATTTTAAGGAGAACTTGATGAAACATAGCATGTGTCATTATTTTAGGTCAAGGACAATGCATATTAAAAATTGGTGATGATGGGTCAATAGAAATGTTCTTCCCGGAATGGAATTTAAGGTCATAAAAGTCCTGAATATAAAACGATTTAAAAGAAAATTGACACATATAATATTATGATGTGCCAAATTATACGAGAAATAGTCCATTATTTCTCATAAGTTCGATATAAACTCCTCCCAACCTAAAAAAAGAGTTTTCAAGGGCTTAAATCTTACATATACGTTGGTATATGTGATAAGAATTAGTAAAAAAAAATAAGAGAAAAATTTATGTATGAAATTTTACGATGGTCGTTCCATAATTTCTCCAAGCTCCCTTTTTATCCACTCCAGAAAAAAATCATTTAAAGTATATAAGGAATATTTTTAACAAAACACAACTGGGACCAACAAAAAGTAGGCCAAGTATTCAAAGGTCTGCGGTCAAACCGTTTCCAATGATATTTAACAGTACCGGCAGGACTTGTATGTTGATAGAAAACGTGGTTCAGGAAGAAATAATGGTTTATATGATTTGTTAAATGCCGAAATGAATTGTTTCCACTCATAAGACTTCATAATATGTCCACTTATTTTTAACCTGATTTGGAATTCAGTCCCTATGTTTAACACAGGAATTTTTACTGTGGAATTTTTACCAAGAGGGACAAATCTTTCAAACTACCCGATGTCTAAAATGTGGTAGATTTTAAGTGGTTTTGAAATACCTGTTAAAGCATTTTAAGAATGTTTCCCAAACGGTAAATTAAAACTGTAAGTTAAGTGGTTTCGTTTTTATTGACATACACATATTTGATTTTACTCCTTATTCTTGTATTAAATCAAAAACTGAATCGATTTAGCCATTTCCATTTGTCTGCTACAGAATACATTCTCACGTCCATAACAGTCAATAGATTCTAACGAAATTTGGGATGGAATTTTACTATACCCTTTTTTATTTAAATTAAGTTTTGGTAGGAAAAAACATATGGACTGATATCCGGGCTACCTCTACATTGTGGATAAAAACTTTCTTTAAAATTATAATGAAAATCAATTGGATTTAAACTTAATTAATCCATAAAGCCTGCGTGTACCTCATTATGGTTTCCAAGTACCACAAAACCAATAAGTCACACAATTCACATAATTAAAATGTGAATTTAATAATTTTCATATACCTGTAAACATATAGTCACGATTGAGTTAAAATAGAATCGTGAATTTTTAAGGGACAACCTTTTCCTAATCAAATGATTTAAAATCTTCATTTATATATATAGAAAAATTACAATTGTTATTAATTGTTATTCCCTTAGGTTGACTTACTGAAAGTGTTCCTATTTTATAATCGGAAAAGCAAAAAGGTTTTGCAAATGAGCGTGATTTCCATAGAAGAATCCTTTTCTGAAGTATTATTTGTGAGATTTATTTAATGTTACTTTGTAAAAACTGCTTCCATTTTCTCAAATATTGAAGTAAGAAGAGATATAAAGTCTCATAATGCAATGGAGACACATACATGTACACGTATCAAAACACACATTAAGATAAACATATACAAACATATACATTTATGTGTATAAATATTACTGATGTTGATGATATGTTTGTTGCTGCTGTTTACTACACGTGGTTTTCAATTTATATACATTTGAACAGTGGAACATTTTTCAAAATATTCTCAAAAGATGACAAGATGAAATAATGAAAATAGCAAAAGATGGCAGCTGCAAAATATTAAGTCAGGTTTCGGAAAAGTTTTTTATGGGAAATATCTGATTAGACAGGACAGGATATTCAAATGTAAAATGAAAACTTTCGTACACCATCTACAGTTGTCATCGTCCAGAATACGCAATCGTACCATATGCTTACCAAGAGTATTGAGATCTGTGATTTCCTTTTCGCTTCTAGAAGAGGATAATCATACAAGCAGAGAAAAGTCATTTTTACATTATGTTTATCGCAACACTAATATATTCGCGGCAAACATTTATTGTTATTGTCATCATGTTAATTGTTGAATTAATTTTATTTTGACCTTTTAGTTTCTTTAAAATTATTTTTATTATGTAAAATTGTATTGTGGTCACAATTTATTTGAAAAAATGTTATTTAACAGTCGGTTGTAAAAAATTATTTCTATTAGGAAAAAATATTATTTTTAATATTGCGATAGCAATACATCTTGTCATTAATCGTTAATAACAATGCGGATAAACAAGTTTTTTAGTTACAGTTACAATACCTAATAACAATAATATGATGCATTTCATTTTTCGCCTGAAATTATTGACTTCTGTTTTATCTTTTGGACAAAGAGGGATAAGAGTGGGAAAATGTCCACTTCTATAAGTCTCGAGGATCAGATAGATCTTTTTTAGACAGTATCTAGAGATTTTGTACTGGCTTGATTATCAGTGGATCAAATATGACTATTTTATATTTGTATTATTAGAATCATTAGGAAATCAAAACCCAACTTTTATTCGGAGCTCATCAATTATTTAACCCATTCACCAAGAATCGAAAAAGAAGTGTTAAGTTTCATTTGCTCACTGTCTAATATGAATATCCAAAGGTGATTATCTATGATTTCTGATATCTTAGTCGTTCTATTGGCTCCCATAAAATTGCATTACGTCAATAAAATAATTACTGTTAAGAAGCGTTTAACAGGAAAATAGTATAGAGTAAATATTCCTCATTCGTCCGTTCAATTTACTATAAAAACGAATGCCAAGAACGTTGTTTAACCTTAAAGTTACTCCATTTCAATAAGGGAGATTTAAATATAATTTTCCCCATATAGATATCATCCTCAAGACCTCATAAAGTTTTCATATTCCTAGACCAAATAAAAATTTGAGTCGATTTATATGGTTTTCTCTGTCAGTCTCCCATGAAGCTTGACATTCTTTGAGATAAATCAAGAATTTTAGACTTCAATTGTGGTCTAATTTTTGCAGTAGAATGGCATAGACCCAGACAATCTGGTATCGAAACTGGGAGATAAGAACCTTCGAAGTTTCAAAGGAGACTAAAGTCTGGTAGCTCGGGAATCGGTGGTCATTGATATGGCAGGACTTATTCGGTTTTCTCATATTTGACTTGTGGTTTTAAAAAAAGAACTCACCGTGTGACAGGATTATATAGCTTCGAAAGTATGACAGAGAGATAATAGAGCTCCGAATCTTTAGTAAGATGGGATTTTATTTTCAGACAATGTGAAATCTGAATTGCTAACTGTGTCCATAAAAAAGGACATGGGGTCGTTAAGTGCACCGTGGGGTTAGGTTAATATTACACTCATACACTTAAAAAGTTTTGACAGATTGTTTTTTAATGTTAGTAGATAATAAAAATATAGACCGATATCTGAGAAGCCTTAAAATTCAAAGAAATTTTGCAAAAGTTTCTATTTAAATTCGTTTTGACTTTTGCCAATAACTAGAAATCTATAAGAGATAAAGAACGCAAGTGAACATGATTCTTAAAGGAGTCGTTAAAGGACAAAAAATGCCCAAAAATGTTCATATTTCTTTGAGAAATAAAAATCTGGCACTCTGCTGATCCCACTGCAAACTGCACCCCTGTAACTCCGCCTAAGAAGCCTCTATGAAGTACCAAATTTATAATTCTAAATTCCTTTGCGATAACTGTTTTTCAAATTTCATTAAAAAATTTCTTTCCGATGTAAAGTTACAGATTTACTTTTAAAAAATCGATTCTGTCCAATTCTGGAGTGTATTTTAGATTCGGAACAGTCAAAAAAGTCATAGCTACAATTTATAACCAACATTGTGGTATAGTGTATTATATAGTTGGATTTGACTAAATGTAACATTCTTATTTGCTTTGCATTCAAGATAATCATCTTTAGTCCCTAATACGTCCGTTCATATTCTAATGGACTCCAGTACAAATATCCCTAAGTCAATTTTAAATTTTCATCATAATTTCTAAATCTCTTGAAATTGTTTTTCAATTTTAATTAAAATGTATGCTGTCCACTGTGCAACATATATATGTGTTAGTTCATAAGTTTGTATTCATATGTTAATGTATACAATATTATACCAAATATGATATTTTTGTATGCGTATTTTTGTGTATGTGTGTTTGTGTACATGTAAGTATGTAAGTGTGTGTGTACATGTTTTTGTACCATTGTGCCACTTTAGATGTCACCACAAGCGTCAGCATAACAACAATACAAATGACAGCTGCAAGGCACTTGCGTCTTGTTTTGTGACTGTTGCAGGCATAAATCCATTGTATATTTTTCCTGTTGCTGCCACAGTTTATAATGTTGCTGGTGCTTCGCTGTTGGTTCTGTTGTTTAATATATTTATATTTTTTTTGTTGTTTCGTTTCATTTTTTTCGTATTCATAAAATTTTTTTGTTATTGTTGCTGATGTCCTTGCTACTACTACAAGTAAAGGCACTTATACATACAACATGTTGTATGAGAACAAATGAATACATATGAGAGTTGTATTGAAGTTGCTGGTAGTGTTCGTGTTGTTGTTGCTATTAATGTTGGTGCTAGTGATGAGGACAATGATGACTGCTAAGTTTTTGTTTACTTTTTAAATATGTATGTATGGGTAAGTGTGCTTGTGTATTGGGATGGATAGATGAATGAATGGTTATATAGAAGAGATGAGTAAATTGTATGGGTGTGTTTAAGTTTTTTTTCAAACTTTTTCCTATTTAAGCATTCATTTATGCTTTCATACATATACATGTATGTATGTATGTATGTATGTATGTATGTATGTATGTATGTATGTATGTATGTGTGTTTGTGTGTACAAATGTATGCAATTGTTATGGTTTGTTGTTCTTATATATTTCTCTTTATACACCCTCATCTCCCCCTAACATTAATTTATATAGTTGTTATGTGCATGTGTGAGTGTTATACTCATATTTGATGTATTATCCTTCTTATTTTGTTACATTTCACTACTTTGTCATTTTTTGGCATAAAATGTTATGTTCTTCATCGTTGTCAGCGTGTTGTTGTCTATTTTTCTTTTTTTGCTGTTATTGTCGTTGTTGTTGCCGCTGATGTTGTTACTCGTTAGTCTTTATTGTTTGCTGTTTGTGTTGCATATCGTTTAGTTTCCTGTTGTGGCAACTAGAGCATTTTTATGAATATAAACCGTATTTTCCTCGTTTTGTTTGTTTTTATTTGTTCTGTTTAGTGTTTTTTCATTGTTTTTATCATTTTTTTTCTTTTATAATTTTTTTGTTGTTGTTTTGTTTGACAAATATGGTTTGTTAACTATTTGTTGCCATTTTGTTGTTAAGAAATGTTGGTTGTTTTGTATGTAGATTTTTTCGGGAAAATTTATGAAATTAAATTTAAATTTTTCATGTGGCATTTTTTTCCTCTCACTTCTTTAGTGTGAAGCACAGTGTTTTCAACACTCATAAAATTTAAAATGGATGAAATACGAAAATAGGAGATATTTGGATAAATCCCAGTCAAGGTAATGGCAAGGTAACACTCTACATACAGTGGGATCAGAAGGGTGTTTTTAATTTAGAGCATGAAGCAGACAATTATATGAGACTTATACAGAACATCAACGAAATGTGATCGGAATTTTCTGTTTACAAAAACTAGAAAACGAATTTATAAAACGCCTTAATCAGGGATATTTATACGTATGAGTTACACGAAATATATAAAGTTCAGTTCCTAATAATATTTAATGTTAATATTTTTTTTTAACCGATTTGAATTTTTCATTAAAACTTGAATATTTTACTAACAATTTCAACTTTTTACTAAAAATTTTATTTTTCATTAACAAATTTATTTTTATACCCTCCACCACCACAAGTGGTGATGAGGGTATATTAACTTTGTTATTCCGTGTGTGACGCCAAGAAGGAATCATCTCTGACCCTGCAATGCATATATATTATTGTCTGTCTGTTGGAAACATTCTCACGCCTAGAATAATTGTCCGAATTCAATGAAATTTGGCCACATCGTTTGCTATTATCCTAAGCAGTTTGCTATTTAAAATCAGCTATATCGGTTTATAAGCAAGGAATTTATAGACCGATATCTGAAACAACCTCAAATTCTGAAAAAAGAACTCTTTTGGACTTAAACAAAAAATTTATTTTAGCATACATACCATCATCGTGCAACAGAAAAACAAGTTATAGGCTATAATATGCAAAATTTTGATACACCCCAAACTCTGTGTGTCATATGGCCGCAATTTTTAAGATAATTTACTGAAATTTGTCACATATACTTATTTTGATACAATAATAAATCCAAAGAAGCCATAATGTTCTGGGATCATTAAATAACCCAGCTCCCATATACGACCCTTTCCCGGAGTATGATTTATAGTTCTATTTAAATTTGGCACTATAAATTTATTAACTATTCTAAATATATGTTATAAATTTTATTTATATGGGTCCATATTTTGATATAGTTCCCATATAACGTCCCTTCCCGGAAAACGATTTGAGCTTGTAAAACAATTAAATAAAGACTGATTCCATTGGAACTCAGTACAATCATTTTTTTAACTATTTATAATGTATATTTTTAATTAGAACAATCTCGGTCGATATTTTAATGTAGCTCCCATTATCAGGCTACCTATTAAATAAAGACTAATTCTATTGAATTTCGACACCATTATTTTGCCAACTTGTTTGAAGATATTATATTAATTTGCCCTATATCGGTCCAAATTTCCATATTGCTGCCTAATAATGCGCTTTCCCGAAAACGGTTTTAAGTTTATAATACATTTAAATAAAGACCAGTTGAAATTTAGCGCAATGATTTTTCTAACTATAATAAAAGTATATTATAAATATGAACAATCTTGGTCCATATTATGCTGTAGCTCCCTTATTAGACACATTCCCGCAAAACAATTTTGAGCTTATAAAAAGCATATTTTTTGTTTTCATTCCCTCCACCCTACACAAAAATTGACAGAGCTCAATGAAATTTGGCCCAGTAGAAAAAAGTTATAGCCGAATATAGCATTCTTACTTGTTTAGTTTAAAAAATTGAATTTTTCACTAAAAAAAATAATTTTCACAAAAATTTTCAATTTTCACAAAAAATTTCAGTTTTCAATAAAAATTTCAGTTTTCACTAAAAATTTAATTTTCACTAAATTTTTTTTTTACTTTTTTGCTTAAAAAAATTGAATTTTTCACAAAAACAAAATTCCATTTTCATTAAAAATTTCAACTTTCACTAAAAAATTAAATTTTCATTAAAAAATTAAATTTTCAGTAAAAATTTAAATTTTCACTAAAAATTTAAATTTTTACTAAAAATTTATTTTATAATTGAATTTTCAATCTTTTAATTCATTTGTAACGCCAGGAAGAAATCATTTAAGAGTCCATAAATAATATATTTTGAAAAATGTTATGCAATATAAAATTTTCGGCTTGGGCGTTGGGTGACAAACGAAACTTTTGATATCGCATTACTCTGAAATATTACAAACTTTTTGTAAACTTTAAAACTACTTTAATAAAAAAATTTTAAAAATTAACAAAATTTTGCAAAGGAAAGAAGGAGAAGTATCCGAAACTGTTACAGGATATTTAATGTAATATTGATGCTCGATGCTGCAATAATAAAAAATACAAAAAATAAGCACAGGGAGTGGTATCTCCTCTCCAACGGAAGTTTTAATATGTTTGGGTATGAAATAAATTTTAGCACGAGCTTTTCTGAATTTATTTTAAACTGAATTTACTTTTTTTTTGAAAATTATTCGTATAACGTTTAATAGTTTCAAATATTTATGAAGTTATAACAGTTATTTTATTTTTATTTTATTTTTTATAAAAAATCTGACACCTACTTAAAAAATTGGACCAGTATTAAGTATAGCATCTTACATAAAATGGGTTTAAAAACTATTTTGCCTTGGATATCCGGATAAAATCAGTTTAATATTTAGTTCTAACCATGTTGAAAAAATGATGTGGATATACTGTGCATCTTCCATAAATTGACAGTAAGCGTGTGCCAACATTCGATACTTTCAGTAGAACTTTTCTTCTGAAGAATTTTACACGAATTAATATGTAAAACGTATTTTAAAACGTACTTTCTTTTTAATAAATGAAATGACTGTACTGTCACAGATTAACTTAAAGTTTGGTTCTCAAATAGACTGACTTTATTCATACCAAAACAGTGCCATCTAGATAGACGAATTCTTTCTAAGCAAATGCTCTTCTAATCGTTGTAAAGTTATTTATTTTTATAGCGATAAAATTAATAAGGAATAATCTTAGACCCCATAATGTGTATAAATTCTTTCATTAAATCAACATCTGAGTCGATAATGTACATCTGTCTGTTGTTGGCACAGACAGAGTTTAATGAAATTTGTCTTGAGTATTTGCTATAGTACTGAAAAGTTTCCTGTTTAAAACCAGTGAAATCGGTTCTGTATAACAAAAAATATATATCGATAACTGTGGCAATTTCTATGTTCCAGCGAAGAATTTTCTTAAAACCGTCTTTTGAAATCGACAAATAAGAATCCAATTAAATAAATAAAAAGTTACATGGACTTCATTATCATTCCAAAAAATAAAAAGTTACATGGACTTCATTATCATTCCAAAAAATGATCAAAAGCGGTTTATAGCAAAAAGTTTTAGCCAAACTATAACTAATGAGTGTGTAACACTCATTATAATGCTATATTCAGCATAGCTGAATACAGCATTATATCTTGTTTTTTAAATCACTTTCTCTATTATTTCAATATTGAACTTGGAGATAAATTTCTAACATCTACAATAAATTTCATATTTTTCAATTTTGTTGTAGAATCATACAACTGTGCGCTGTGTGCACAAAACTATAAGATTGTTATATATTATTTAAGTTTTATTTTAAGTTTATTTAAGGTATGTTTTTTTTTTCATTTCCTTTATTTTTTAGTTGTATAAATAAAGGTTTATTAATTTAAGAATTTCATTTATTTTGCTACACAATTAAAATTTTATTAAAATTTCCCTCTTAATCTTTATATCATCATTAAGTAGATTTTCTTAATAGAAATGTAAAGAAATATTAAATATTAATTCATATCAAAGTCCTTTTTCTTTCCCGTTGATTGGCTTTGGCCATTGTTCTGTTTTCCCTTTTCATAAAATTTCATAAATATGGAAAAAGGCATTAATTTATCCAAACGATGAGCCATATTTTCTTTGCTTTTTTGTATAAATTTTTAATTATATTCTATTAACGAGATTTTTCCTTTATAATTTTTCCCCTTTTTATACACTACACCACTACAAGTGGTGAAGGGGGTATATTAACTTTGTCATTCCGTGTGTAACGTCAGGTATACATCTCAGACCGCCTAATGAATGAATCTGTCTGTCTGTTGTTAGCACGGTCACATCCGCAATAATTGACAGAGCTCAATGAAAGTTGGCCTGCGTACTTGTTATACTTCTGAGAAGAAGGAATTTTCTTTAATCCCAAAATGTATAATATTCTTGTTTCAAATCAAAATCTGAGCCAATTTATATGTATCCCGCTGTCCGTCTCTCTGTCTGTATTTCTGTCTGTCTCTCTATCTGTTGTTAGCATGGTCACATCCGCAATAATTGACAGAGCTTAATGAAATTTGGCCAGCGTACTTTTTATACTCCTGAAAAGAAGGAATCATTTTAAACCCCATAATGTATATAAATTCTTACATCAAATAAAAATCTGAACCGATTTAGCTGTGGGCGTCTGTCTCTCTGTCTGTATTTCTGTCTGTCTCTCTATCTGTTGTTGGCATGCTCACATCCGCAATAATTGACAGGGATCAAAAATCAGCAAAATCGTTTCAGTATGTTAGGATATCTGAGACAACCTCTAAATTCTTATGATCAATTGTAAATCGATAATTAAGAAATAAGTTTTTCCTGATATCAAGAAATATGTACCTCATTACAAATCGGTTTAGTAGAAAAAAGTTTAAGTCAAAAATAACTAATTTTATGACTCATTAAGTGCTTCGTGTTATATTTAAGATTGTATGCGTGAGAATGTATGTACAAACATAATGTATTTATTAAAGGGTATTGAAAATTCGATATAGCCGAATATAGCATTTTGAGTTGTTTTAATTCATTTTCTTTCAAGCAAAAATTATGTATGAGTGTTTGTCCACCACTACACAACTGCTGCTGTTTCCACTTTTACAACTACAACAATAGCAAAAACCGAAAAAATGGAAGTTTATTTTATATAAAATATATTAAAAATCCTTTTGTTTTATGTTTATTCTTTTTCTATTATTTTTTTCCTTCACTCACTCTCTCTCTCTCTCTCTTCATCACTATTTTGTGTTTTTTCCTTATAAATCCTATTCTTTGTGATTAAGCCAATTGAATTAATTATGGCTAATGAAAATTTACTTAAAGTGTAAAATATTTAATTTCATCTCTAATACAAAAATAAACACACAAACTAGCAATATTGCTGATAATGTTAATGGTATTGATGTTAATTTTGCTGCTGACGTTAAAAATGAAGATTAGAAAAAATAAGATAAATAAATGTAAAATATTTTATTATGAAATTATTTAAATGAAATTAATTTTATGTAATAAAAATTTGAAAATAAACCAGCAAATTAATAAAAATTTTTTTGGAATGAATAAATCTTTAATTCATCCTTAAATGTCTAAAATGGATGGGGAGTTTTCTGAGCAGAATATACAACCCACAGTAAAGAATGGCGGTTTGGGGATGCTTTTCAGCGTCTGGGATTGGACAGCTTGATTTTATTGAGACGACAATAAAGGCAGATGACTTCGTAAGAATTTTAGAAAAAAATAGTCTTCCAAGTATTGCCAAATTGGGTTTGTCTACGACTCTAAACATACTTCCCGTTTGGCAAAGGAATGACTGCAATACCATACACTATGCCAACTAAATAATCCTCCGCAGTCCTGGGACCTCAATCCTATTGAGAATATTTGGACTATTTGGATAGTCAAGTTAGGAAGAGTGGGTCAAAATTCCCTCGGAATATCCCAAAAAAATTAATTAAATCCATGTCTAATAGGCTTCACTGCGTTAAAAAGGCTAAGGGAGGTCAAACAAAATATAAGTGTTAATCGTTATTTTATTTCTTAATTTAGCAGTACCTGTATATTTACTTTTGATGCCAATAATATAGAAATTTTCATTTGAAGGAATGATTTTTTTACTTTGTATTTTATATTTAATTATTTTTTATTTTTATCTTATAAAAATTTAAAATATTTTATTTTTGTATATTTAATTGATCTCTTTTAATTATCTTAAAAATATAGTTTAAATTACTAGTGTTAACTTACTTTTGTCGCTCATAGTATTTTGGAGTGCACACATCTACAATAAATAACAAAGCTCAATGAATTTCAGCCAGTATTTACTTTTGTCCTAGAAAGTTTCCTATTTAAAACCTCAAAATTGATTTAGAATTTGAACAACGATAAGAAATAAACGGATTATGCATTATTCCCTTAAAAACAAAACTTTTAATATCGCATAAATATGAATTTGGTTCCAAGATAAAGCCTAAATAACAAAATATTAAAGACCAACAAAATTTACTTACAGTGTTATCCCCTTACGAGCGAAAATTCCTAAATCAGAGGTGCCAACATTTATCCTTATGTATCTTACACAGAACAGAGGGCGTTAGAAACAAAATATTAAAAGTTATTTATGTTTTGAACAGCGAATTCCAAAGTCAATAATTGTTTTATTTTATTAAAGCTTCTAAAGGATTCTTGTTAAATTTTTGTTGTAATTTTAAGATTAATAAGAGAAATATATAAATTTGAGGATAACACATATGATTATTCTGTTGGTGCTCAACGCATATTCTTTATAATGATTTATGTTACATTATAATTTTAAATAAAACTGACTTCAAATATGCATTAAACACTGGATATTGTAAGTAAACCATGCGCGGCATTGCTGCTCATATTAAGCGGAATGATTAAAAATTGTGCTACGCCGAATCATAAATATCCTGCATCATTAAATATTGAAAATAATTGCATATTTTAGACAACTCGAATATGTATCCGATAAACTACAACTCATGGACAAATTTAGGGTATTTGGGTTGTGTACTGTGAGTTATGATAATCTTGTATCATTTCTTTTGGGAAATATATTCCATAAAATATTTTTAGTTTTTCATATCTAAACATTTTAATTTAGTGCACTTCTACTTTTGTGGTCAATTTGGTTTATTAATATCAAGAAATTTTGCTGGGTAAAAAATAAACAAAATTATCTTTTAAACTAAAAATAATGTAAACTTTCAAAAATATTAAAATATTTGTTTAACTTTTGAAATTAATAATGAAAAATATCAATAAGGTCATACCAATTGATATGTGAAGAAAAAAAAAACTATAAATTTTAATTTATAAAATGAATTTTCATTAAAATTAACATGATTCCCAAAATATTAAGATTTAAATTTAATTAACGTCATTTTTAAAATGTTTATTAGTTTATCATTTTAAGACTTAAAATTCCCTTTGATAACAATTTTCCTTCCAAAAAACTTTATTAACATGATTTTTTTCCAAACCCTTCTATAGATTAATATAAACTTATAAAAGTATCTGTGTGTGTGTGTCTGTATGTATGTGTGTGCATAAATTTAAATGCATTAACCAACTATTAATTTATTAAACAAACTTTTTAGCTGAAAGAGAGTAAAAACCTACAAAATAAAAAATAAACCAAAAAATTTCATAAAAAAGCTAAAAGCAAAAATATAAGAAAAGAAAGAAAAAATGGGCAAAATATAGAAAATATGCATAAAACCACAAAACTAAACCTTGAAAAAGCTTTTATTGAAATTAGTTTTTATATGCAACGCCACTTCATTTATTCACAATTTTCCTCCTTTTTACTGTGAAAGAAAACTCTATTTTGTAACTTGCAACTCAACCCTCAACCTCGAACCAAACAACCAACCATCGAACTAAACAAACAGGAACAACGACTTTATTCATAAAATAAAATGAATTATAATCAAGTTTTTTCTCTTATATTTTTTTTAGAAGAAAAAACTTGGAAATCCTTTTTTAAAATCCTGTTAAATTGTATAAATTTCCCCTTAAATACCTTTTTATAGAAAAGTAAAAAAAAGAGTTTAAAAAGAAAATCATTGATAAAGTCTTTTAAGAAGATTTTTCTTTGGGTATAAAGTAGTAAAGTTACTTTATTCTCCTTAACACCCAGAGACAAATTAAAATAAAGTTTTTGGTTTTTAATAAATTTATTCTTTTATGAGGAAAAAAAGAGGAAAATGAAAATGTTATTTTTTTCAATATTTAAAGCTAATAATTAATAAAGTGACCAGATTAAGGGAATAGATTAAGTGAGCTTAATGAAGTTTAAAGGAAACTTCAAATAGATTTTAGTAGGTGAATAGAGAGTGATGTTTATTCTTTAAGGTTGCACATAAATGGAATATATATACTCGATACTCTGACCTTTGATTATCCGGTTATTAAATTATTTTTGGTAGACCAACTTTCGAGTAATTGACACATCACGGATAAACCGAATAATGTGCTTAAAAATGAAATTCGCTAAAGGAATTGTAAAATAAGGAAGTAAGAGTGTAGTAGTCGATCAAGTCGAACTATATTATATCCTACACCAAAATGAGAGTGTGAAATATTATGGACCGACCACTATTTTTTTATAATACTTACTTATACGAGAGAAATATACCATTTAAGATGACTTTCGAATGTGGCGGTAATATCAGAATTGTATGATACAATATTCTAATCCTTGAAAGATTTACTTTCATATTTTTGGCTTCGCCCAAAGAAAAATAATATGTACAAAATCACAATATCTCAAACACAGAGGTTGCCTCAGATATCTGTACATATCTTTTAACATACTCAACCATTTTTGGTGCTTTTAAATAGGAAACTTCTCAGGACTATGAGAAAAACTCGGATCAAATTTTATTTAGCTTTGTCGGTTTTTACGGATGTGCGCGTGCGAATCGACTCAGATTTTCATTTGATGAAAGAATATATACATATGAAATGATTTCTTCAAAGCATTATAAACGAAGTGACCATCGTCACCATTTGTGGAGGTGTCGGGTATAATAAAATTTTTTTACTTAGAAAAAAAGAAAAGAAAATTGTTACGTTTTTAATTGCGTTTTAAAATTAGTGTTAAATTATAATTATATTCTTGAATTTTCTAATATTTTCTAGTCCTCGGAAGTGTGAGCCTAAATTTTTAGCAAAATATTCTTATACATTATTAATGTGATAATAAAGATTTGAATTTTTACGCTTGGAAGCTTTAATTGATTCAGAAAATTTTGACTCGTTTTGGTTGAACTTCTCTTAGGTGACTCTCTGTTCAAGTCAAAACTCAAAGCGTAAACCCTAAAAAATTCTTAGAAGCCGTTAAGTTAATATTATTTTTTCCGATTAGATATATTAGATATTGGATATTTTCCGAATAACTTATAGAATTGTGGGCAGAGACCTTACTGTACTGTAAGAAAGTTGAACCAGTCTTATCCTACAATTTTATACCAGTAACGGTGTGCACTGTAAGTGATTGAAGTATCTTAAACATTCTTATCCTAAAGCTCTTTACATCCTTTGATAATAAATATTTCTATTTGCAAACGAACCTTTTTCAAGATCATCTGATGAGGCACTAGATCCAAGCTTCATAGATTCTGGGAATACTGAAGAATTTCTGTGAAAATGAATTTATATTAATATAATCGGAGTTTTTGATGATATTTCCTAGCGGTGTGTCCAAATCTTTACACAATATGCAACAGTTATCTTAGTACGATCAACCTGTTTCCAATAAATATATTTTTGTAGTTCACCAATACCTTAGATAGATAAGTTATATTATTTGGCCGAAAATATCATTTTGTGGGGATATATTGCAACAGGTATGGTTTGATTACATTATACATATGTTTCCTTTTTCACATGGATTTCTAGTTAGCAATTATAAACAGGCATATTTCGTTATTCGAAAATAGGATATTTCATTACCTTTACTAAGGAGGTCCTTGAAAACTAGGACCTTCTTTGTAAAAATACCAGTTCGATTTTTTATAAATATTTGACTTTTGAATGTCAAGTTAGGTATTCTATTTACGTCCAGCTGTCATTATGCTCCACAAAAAATCGAATATGCCTCACTGTACAATATTAATGATATATTTTGCAAATCAAATTTAAGTGCATTTTTCTATATTAAATTGATTTGTATTAATAGCAATTTTAATTCAATTTTTAAACTTCTTTCATATAAATTGGCCTTAATTTATTTATTTAATATTATTTCTCAAAATTTAATACGATTAATTAAATCTCACTTTTAAAATTCCCCTGATATTTAATCTTTCATTACAAATTCACTTTCACACCTGACCTCCTTAATATTTATAAACAATTTGTAATCTATAACAAAAATTATTACTTTAATGTCACGCTTTATTCCCTTTTTTCCTCTTTCACGAATTAAAAGAGAGAAGTGTAAAGAAAAAATCGCTGGCATAATTTTTCAATCTTTAGCTTCAAACATTTAAAAATTCTAAAAACTTATTTAACTCGTATTATTAGGAAATAAGTAGAAAATAGTTAAAAGTTTTTGCGATTTCCTCGAGAAGAGTTTGGAGTGTTAAAGTATATGTGTGTGAGTGAGTGCTTTGGTATTTTACAGCAACTTAATGTTAAAGTAACACGATTTTATAACGGCACTCGATTTCTAACGGCTTAATTCATTTACTAGTTATGAGAGCTAAGAGAACAAAGAGAGCAAAGAGAGTGGTATTGCAATGCAGATATAAAATTTGCTTGTTCCATAAGCAACTCCTAAACTCAGTTCCACCTTATAGTTTTGCCATTTATTGTTGTTATTTTATTTTTTAATAAACTTTGAAATAAGTTTTGTTGTTAGTAGTTGTTGTTATTTATTTAGTTAGATTTTATTAGTTAAAGTTAAGGTTTGAGTTAGTTAAGCTAAAAATTTACTACTAGAATTATAGTAGTCGAAGGCAGTAGTCATGTTATCATAGTGTAAGTAATATAGGTTAGTTTATGTTCTAAAGCTTTTTTTAAGTTTGATTACAAATTTGTGGCATAATTCAAAAAGGCTTTGCGCCATATAAAGAAATTATAAAAAAGAACTTAATTGTTGCGCCAGTTTGTTATTGCTACTTTATAAAATAACTGTTATAAGTTGAGGAACACTTTCACAAAGTCACTAAGGCACAGTGTTTCGCTAAAGAGACAAAAAAAACCATTTTTGGTTTTCGTAAGAAGATACCTTTAGAGGAGTTCATTACTAATAACAAATTTCAAATTGCGGACACCTTTTGACGATTATTCGATTAAAGGATATCACTAAGTTTGGTTTTGAAGAACCAAAAAGTCATAAAAACCTTAATTGTCCATTTTTATTTAGATTTATTTTTATGAATCTGTATATATAAAAGATTGACGTTACTGACTGTCTGACAAATCACAGTCTAAGCAGATAGAATTTGAACTGTGATTTTTCTCTCTCCCCAAAAACAATTCCAATGAAATAGGGTTTTATGAAAATTCTCTTAAGACAAAATAAGCCATGAAGAAATAATTATCGGTATCGATTTTTTATTATAAATATCTTAATACGATCGCTTATTATTGCAATATTAACGTATATATGAGATACTTGCAAGGTGGCTTCTATGTAACCTTTGAGAAGTAATTGATCGACCTTCGCATAATTTAGCACATTGTTTTAAAATATTGTAAGACTAATGTTTTCCAAATTTCGTTAAATTTGCTTTATATTTTGGACTTTTATTAGTTTAAAAGCTCGTTATGGGAGGACAATAGTACCAGAAATATTGGACCGAACGTGGACAATTTCGTCATTGAACCA
This sequence comes from Cochliomyia hominivorax, assembly GCA_004302925.2. Classification (NCBI taxonomy): domain Eukaryota; kingdom Metazoa; phylum Arthropoda; class Insecta; order Diptera; family Calliphoridae; genus Cochliomyia; species Cochliomyia hominivorax. The sequence continues at coordinate 111,938,962 of PYHX02000467.1, read as the reverse complement.
AAGTAATAATATATACTAAATTTCATTGAGACATCTCAAAACCTGCTCACAAAAAAGCGTATAAAAAAAGGCGTTTGGTACTTTTATGCAATTACGTCCATTTTAGGAAGGAAAGGGTAAAAACTTTAATTTGGTACTTTATTTCAAGTAATATAGACAATATAAATTCTTATTACATTCAAAAATTTATCAAAATTAGAAGTATAAGGTTGGTACTTTTTAGAAAATCAAATGTTAAAATGATAAAAAACTTACGTTTATTTGGCAATATTTTTGTAAAAAAATGAATCAAATATTTTAATTTGTTAAATTTAGTCAATAAATGAGCTAATAAATTCATTTTTGAAAGGTGGCCGCCAAATCAAAAATAGTACCATGTTTGTGTAATACATGGTACTTTTTGGAAAATATTTATTTTAAGAGTTTGAAGTAGATTTAAATTACTTGGATAATACCTGCTATATAGACATTTAAATATTTTTAACATTACGAAAACTCCAGTCGAATAGTATTCTTCCAGAACAAAAAGAAAATTTCAATTTTGAATTCAATTCAATACTGTAATTTCCAAATTTTCTATATGGAGTGTGTGCATTTTTTAATTTTCTAGTGATACTTTTTCTAGTGGTACTTTTTAATTTAAATTTTTAAGTGATTTTAACTGATTTGAGCTATTATGTGGTACTTTTTTGTAAGCTTCTGATGGTACTTTTGTTTTTGTCTTTATAATAAATGTAAGATCACTAAATCTAATTGACTACTTATTTGATGTTCTTTAGGCATTTTTGGTATTGATGGTATTTTAATGAATTAGTATAATAAATGAAAATGTGTCATAAAAGTTTGCAAAAAGTACCATAATATTCGTTAATGTTATTTTTTTAAATAAACATAAAATGCGTGTGTTAAACATTGATTGTTATAAGGAACTCGAATAAAAAATTCGTTACCTCAAAATACTTCTTTTTATTTATTTGAGTTTTATTATTTATGTAAATTGAATTTAATTAAATTAAAAAGTAATCATATACATTTATTACTCAAAGAATTCGAAAAAACTCTTTATAAAAAAGTACCAAAAATCCCATCTTGCTATTTTGTATTTTAAATCCACACACTGTGAATGCATGAAGAAAGTACCATTATAATTAAAAAGTAGCAATTTCTTACAGCTTCTTTTCGCTTCAATCGCTATATTTGTAACGTACATTTTAATTAAAACCAAACAAAGTACCATTTATCTATTTAGGTACCAAATTAAAACTTAAAAAGTTTTTATCTTTCAGTGACATTTATAATTATTTTTAATTTCTAAAAAAAATTAATATAATCATTTTATTAATAGAGAACATAATGTTCTAAAAAGGTACCAAATAAAGGGAAGTTTTAATATTAAAAAAAGTACCAAATTAATATTTAAGTCTTTATATTTAAGAAAGTTCTAAATTATAATTTAAGTGTTTATGAAGTTTTAAATGTTATAAAAATGTTGTTTATATAAATAAAATATTTCTATTAGTTTATAAGTTACATCGGGTATAAAAAGGTACAAAATTTTTACCCTTTTTCTTCTAAAATTGACTGAGTTTTAAAATTAATGGTAAATAGTGTTTTTTTGTTTGTTTTCATATACAAAGCGTTACACTGTGCTTTCCAACTTCGTGTTAATTTCTTAAAACAAGGTGTTTCCCCCATTCTTGTCTTCTGTTTGGCTTTTATAGATGATGATATTTTTGTGTTCCTCTTCCTCTTATTCTATGCCATTTCTTTAGTTTCTTGACTTTGTTGTTGTTGGTTTTGTGCTCATATTTTTTAAGTACTTTCATTAGTCTCCAATGAAAGGTTTTTTTCTTTAGCTTTTGTTGTTGTAGTTTCAAGGTAAAGTGATTTTTGTTCAAGTAGCTTTTATTATTATTTTTTTTTTTGGTTGTAAAAAAATTATAAAAGCGTGGAGTCATGCATGCTTCGATGGTTGGTTGGTTGGGTTGTTTGGTTGCCTGATTATTTAGCTGTTTGTTGTTCGTTCGTACTTTCGTTTGTTTGAGTGTATTAGTTAATACTTAATGTTTATGCTTGTGGCAGGATTATTAACTTATTTTGTATTAGTTTTTATTAATGTGTTTATAGCTCTTTATAACAAAACAATCAACCAACAACATTTCTCAACAGGTGTTTAGCACACTTTCTTACTTTCACACAATTACACACATACATGTATATTTACACACATTTAAAGAAATATATACAAACATTCTTAAGCAATTATTACATATCGTTGTTATGTAATACATATATAATTTGTATATGTATTCTTGAACAACTTATATATTGACTCATAAATAGTTATTGGATTAAGAAAGAAGTTATTTAGTGTTCGACACGATATTATTTAGGAAGGTAAATTGAAACTTAAAAGTTATGATAACGATTTCAATAAATGAAAAGTGTTGTTAAGTATTGAATTTGTTAAGATACTAGAATATTGGGAAAATGGTCTTAATTAAAGATTAGGAAGAATGTTATGTTTAAGGACGATTAAATGTATCGTAGGAAGGCATAACTCTTTTAAGTTTTCCCAATGGTGGAATTGAATGTGATAAAATCGAGGGTGTTATTTGGCAATAAAAAAATGATAATTAATTACCTTTCAGAATCTGTAACCACATAAAAATCTCCAATGATATACACAGAAAAAATCAACACTAAACATAGTTGATTTGTGATTGAATAATTTTTTTCTATTTGGTTTAAATTAAACATTTTTGCCATTGTGGTGAAATAATATTGTAAATATTAGCATCTTTTAATATTAATATATAAAATTATACAAAGATAATTTTTTTTTAAATTACGTTTAAGTAGAAACTGTATTTATTGTAAATCGGTGTTAAATTAACATTTTTTATCTATAAAGCAAAATCATAACTGAAAAAAATAAATTATTTCTATTTTAATTAATTTTACACTTAAAACAGAGGAAAATTTTGGGGTTTCTGTCTAAACAGGTACATTTATAATCCTTCGCATTATTAATGTACTTGTACCCTGTACATGAAGCTCTCGATAACATATGATGAACTGGCATTGAGATGAAAAGGAGTACTCCAAAAGTTTTTAGTATTATACTCAGAGTTATGTACATGGATGCAGAACTCTCATTCCTTCAAAACGTCAATGTCAGTCAACCATTTTAAATACTAAAGTAAAATACGGAAAATGAGCGAATTCAGTTCGGACAGCACAGAAGAGTACTTAACGTTAACTCGAAGATTTTGATTATATGGAGTATAGTCTCGCACAACATGCAAGCTAAATTAGAAGACTTGAAAAGACCCGAAAAATTAGACTTGCAATAAATAGCAAGAAAATTGAAGAAATAAAAATCAAAAACGTATGCCCAGATATCAGCATGCTACAAGGTATCTGTGCTTAGATTTTGCTATCTAAAGAGTATAATGACGAAAAAGAGCATCGGAGATACAGATGTATATAACAGGCTTATTAAAGGGAAGAAAACATTCGGGCGACTGCAATCAATATGGAGATGCTGCCAAATATCCGGACGAGCAAAGCTCAAAATAGTTAACGAATATGTAATCAACTCTGTTGTATTGAACTGAATCAATCTGAATCAACTCTGTTGTATTGAACTGAAGTATCTTTAGAACACTTACGTGGACCCATAATGACACAAGTATAACGTAGAATTTGGACATGGATCGGTTACTTTTATCACAAAGAACTATGTATGCATATTACAAGAATAATGATTGAGTAAAATTTTCAAGATTTAGAAAGCTGTGGAAGACCAAATAACAATTGGAGACTTTCTATACTCCAAGATCTAGGACAACGTAATCTTACATTTTTGCAGATTTCAATGTCATTCGATGAAATTACAAAAATTACTAAATGCAGAATACTAGGGAGTTTTTTCCTTTTATACCCTACACCACTGTAGGGTGTTCGCTTCAGAACCACTTTTAGAGTCGCTTCCGTTCGACTGGCTCTCCATGTAAATATAAAGCGATTTTAACGAAATCTGACTAAATAAGTCCTGTGATACTCTAAAACAATATGGCAAATTATTCGATAGTCCGTCTGCTGCTTGCTTAGGTTCCGTACAAGCCCCTTCGTAACTACCATTTATAACTAACATTGTGTTGTAGGGTTTTACAAAGTCGGGCTTGACCAACTGTTACATTCTTAATTATTAAAATAAATCTTTATGCTTTAAATGTGGAGAAAATACTTGTTGTGTGACACTTACTATAATGCAAGTTCTTTTTGCATTTGAAAAAAATTTCGGCAATTTCTCACACTTTCTGTCACATATTCGCGCAAACTGTAGAAAACAAATTTTTAGAGTTGTTTTTATGTTGAACTTAAGCTCTTTCAATAATCGATAACTTTCCCAGTTTTAACAGGCGATTTTAGTTTTAAAATGAGACTTGAAGATTTAATAAGGAATTTACTTTTACTCTGATCCAATAATCACTTAAGTTGTTATATGTACAACAACAACTTTGTTGATAACTTTATTAAAAATCCTTTTTGTGTGGCTTTTAATACTTTCCTAACATATTTTCACTCTATCACTGACTTTCCCAACACAAACCCCCTAATAACTCCCATTCATATATATGGAACCTTTAATATTTAGTAAATTTCCTATGAGAATGGACTTTTTTCTTGGTTTTTGTAAGAGAAAATATGAAAACTTTTTTCTGAAGTTTGTTAAAGTTGAACTCTTTTCACATTAACATTTTCGTCGTTTGCTAAAACTCACGTTTAGGAAATTAATTCTTAATGTTTAAAGTTAAACTATTTTTGTGGAGTTTCCCTCTCTATTTTCTGTTACACTGGTCTTAAAGCAAAATAAATGAAAAATCATTAAAGAAAATATAATAATTTTTCTTTTCTTCCTTTATTGCTTTGCATATTTTGTTGTAGTTGTTGTATTTTAAATATCAACATAAATCGAATAAAGACGTGATGTTAATAAAGAATTTACATTTATTAAGAGAATATTATATACAAGACCCCGGGGGTATTGAAAAATATACCAACAACGAAAAGAAAATCATGAAGAAATCATAAAAAAGAAAACCTTAAGGAAATGGATAGAAAAACATATAAAAAACAAGTAAAAATATTATAGTCGGTCAAGCCCGATTATGTAATACCGTACGCCATAGTGTTGGTTATAAAAAGTAGTTACGAAAAATTACTGATCGACCTTCGTAACATTTTATTTTAATTTTTTAAATTAATTTTTCTTGGGGGTTATTGAGAGCTAGAAGAAATTATGGACCGACCCCCGTATAATTTCTTAATTTCTTTATTTTTATTTGACTATTTTTTATTACAATACCAATCTATATCAGATCTATGAGAAGGAAATGACTGTAGGACTTCCATGAGCCGAAAAGCTTATTCCGGAAGGACATTCTTATTATAGGAGGTATCTAAAACTTTTGACCGAATATGGTCAATTTACAACGTTTCATGAACAGCCAACCGGACAGACATCGTTGAATCGAAGTAGTAATTCTGAGTCTAACGGTATACTTGAAGATGGGATTAACCCAATTTTTCCTGTATGTTACAAACACCAGCACAAATGCATAATAGCCCAAACACTTTCGGTGGTGTAGGCTATAATAACAATAACAACAGTTAAAATAATTTGTAGCAGTGGTAAATAAGGCAGCTGATATATGTTAGAATATAGCCAAGCTAATTTAAGTCTGTAATAAAAAAAAAAAAATAAAATCAACATAAATTATATTGTGCGTGTATGTGTGTGTGCTCTTTTTAACGATTATTTATTTATTTTGAGGCTTTTTAAAGCTATTTTATACACACATACATATATTTCCAGACATTTTTCTTAAAGCTGAAGCTGAATATTTAAACTAATACGAACAAATATTTATAACCACCATGATAACCCTCTTCATTGACCCTGAAAATAAAGTAATAATAAGAATGTTAATATTAAGCTTCTTTTTATGTGTGTGTGTATGTGTTTGTGTGAGGGGCGTCAAAAAGTTTTGTTCGACGGTTAAGAAGTCTAAAAGGATCAAAACATGTTGAATTTATAATTAAGTGTTTGATTGCTTTAAGTTAAGTTATAATAATGTTTTTCTAAGCTTTTTGTTGTTGGGAATTAATCATGCGTTGTTAAGAGATTTAAGCGAAGGCGGTGGAAAAAATGTTAATTTGAAGGTCATATTAATAAAGAAACCTTAAGATATAAAAATTAAAAAAAGTAAAATTATTTTTTTATACTTTCCATCACCAGAAGTGGTCAAAAGGTTGTACTAACTTTGTCATTCTGTGTGCAACGCTAAGAAGGAATCTTATCAAACCCCATAATGTTCATATATTCTAACATCAAATTCAAATCTACGTCGATTTAGCTATGTCCACTTATTTGTATGTCTAATCCACAATAATTGACAGGGCTCATTGAAATTTGGCCCGAGTATTTTTTTTAGTCCTGAGAAGTCTCCTACTTAATATCAGCACAATCCGTTTAGTATATCAAATTATATAGATCGATATCTGAGGCAGCCTCTAAGTTTCAACGAAGAATTGTCAATTAGAAATCGACTAATTAAGGTAACATTCCGATATAATATAAAGTTATATGTATTATCATTCCGAAAATTGTCAAAATCAGTTCAGTAGAAAAAATTTATAGCCCAAATATAAATATAACAAATTTTATGACAGTAAGTGTTCCTTTCTTAAGAAAAGCGGTTATTTATAATATATATTTGTAAGTGTATATGTGTTAATGTTAAGGATTGTTTTAAAACCAAATCAAGATAAAGGCCCATATTTGTGATGACCTGCATTTAATCTTTAACATTAGAACATCTGTTTTGAAAATAAGATTTTCTTTTAATGGTAGAAAATATATTGAAATTTTGAATATAAATTTGAATTGTTTTCAAAAAAATGTTCTTATTTCTCATTCATAAATGCACAGTGGGCCCAAAAATATATACATTTTTAATTTCGTAACTTCAGAATTGTTGAATATATTTTAATTTAAAATTCCACCTGAACACTTCCGAGGAATTTTGTAACTGACTTGAAAGAGTTTACATTCTTAGCAAGTCAAGAGTGCGACGTGATTTGGGTATTATGAGTTTGCTAGATTTGGGTATTATGAGTTTGCTAGTCTTTCTATATGAACAGTATTTTTTTCTCACTTCAAATATTTTATTACTTCTAAATTTAATTTCAAACTTATTAATTTTTTTACTTTGACTCCATTTTAAAGTACTAAATGTACATTGGCAAATCACAATCTATATTTTTACCATAACCAGACACTTGCTCTTAGCACTTATATCACAAAAAAGCTTAAGGTACAGGTGACGATAAGTATTATCAGTGAATTTTCTAATCACAATGCAGCAATAAAAAATTAAACAATTTCTAGCGATGAAAGTCGGAGCGACGTAAATTGAAATTTCAATGACGCAAATCGATTTTCTACAGTTCTTAAAAATCGAAGCAAATTGAGACGAATTTTGTTCCAATCACTTTCTTAGAGAATTACTATGGTGAATTATATATGACAGATAGGACCATAATTGGTGAATATTTAAAGAACATTCACAGTTAAATTCTTTTATTTAAATCTACCTTTCGCCTGTGAAACAGTTTACTTAAGGAAGAAGTGGTATTTATACCAATGGAAAAAAGACAAAAACTTTTCAATTTTTATCACTTTTTTCCGAAATGGCTTTCTTGAAAATTTAGAACAGACAGGGTTAAAGAACAAATAAAATATAAGAAATCGAATATTTGAAGAACTATTGCGGTGAAAATCATCCAATTTGGCCAAATCTCCAATAAATGAAAGGTTTTCCTAATAAAATGAATCTATGAAGGAATAGAATTTTTGTACCGCAAAGCGCACCAGGTAAAAGGGAGTTATTATAATAATAACAACATGGTGCACATAATCAAGCATTAAATCTAATTTTTCAGCATTTTGTGATTTATTTAATATTTGATCCTGAATACAACCAATATAAATATAGCTTTATTTATTTAAGCATAATATGAACGAAATCATTCTAAGTATATAATTATTAATAGATTCCCACTTTTTGGTTCCTAAATACCCAAAATTCCAATTTGAAGATAACATGTTTCAAAGTAATACAGAAAGTTCATTTGGAAGATCATTATCAGAGGTTGGTCCGATTATAGAGTTTTTAAATAAAAGGTTCACTTATAAAGATATATACTTTTATCCTATCTTTTTTTTTAATTTTAGCTTTTACATTTCTTCTAATGCTCTTGGATATGCCCTTCATGCTCTTGCGTTAAGGATTTTTTAAAATTAAGATTTTTCTTCATAACTCTGCAAATAGTCCAGATAAAAATAATGTATTTTAAAGCGTACAATTTATTGTCTTTATTCATATTTCAAGATGATATAAATTTTTATAGGATCAAAATTGATATATAGTTCTTGAATAGAAAATTTTTTAAAATTCTATTCAGAATCCAAATATTTTAAAAATTTCTTTGGATCAAAATTGAGTTAAAAATAATAATAATAATAATAATAATAATAATAATAATAAAAAATAAACTGATCATGATTTAAAGTTTTGATTAAATTTCTCAAACTGTAAGTGATATTTTGGCAATTTTTTTTAACTTATGACCATAATTAAAGAACAATCCTTGTTCATCGGATCCACTTTTAAATTAGTACAGTTTTGCAAAAACTTGAAGAATATTCTTTAAAAAAATAGATTTTGAGGCCATTGTGCATTATATACTATAATTAAACCACCTTTTGCTTTGAGAGATCTTCATACTTTGATTTTGACTTGAAAGTATTCAAAATTTTTACAATATTTTTTATATAATTTTATTCTTTATAATTTATATTTATACGAATATGAATAATTCAAATTGAAATTACAAATGGATGATGTTGAAAATTGTTTTCCTTTGAATTTCGAACAAAAGAAATAATTGTTTGGGTATTGAACAAGTACAAAAAATAATAATAATACACACACACATATACAAGATAACATGCACGTGTATAAGAAATATTTTAAGAAAAATTTTTTGAAATAGAAATTTGAATATAGAAAAAGTCGACAAAAATCTAAAACATTGAAAAAATAATAACAATTTAAAGGAAGTTGAAAGAAAAAGGTAAATAAAACAAAACACAACACATATAAGTAAAAATTTCATAGTCAAGTCAAGTCGACTATGTAACTCTCTATACCACATTTTTGGTTGTAAATGACAGGTATAAATTTCTAAACGACCCTCGTAATTTTTGCTTTACGATTAAGTTTGAAGTACATTAATATGATACTAAAATTTATGTGAAATTTATGTGTTTAAAAAGGTTTTTTGCTGGGGGGTTATTTCGAAGGTGGAAGAAATGATGGACCGAACCTTGTATAAATTAGAACATTGATTTAAAATTGTATTTATCTCAATTTGACCAGTTATTACAAAACCAACGTATATACGAAATTCATGTCTATCAAACTGATATTTGGAAGGAGGTTTGTATGGGACCTATGAAAAGTAATAGATCGTCCTTTGCATTACTTGGCATACAATTTAGAATAATATAAGACTTTTTTGTGTTCCCTATAGGACTTTTATGACCATAAACCCCCATACTGAGAAGACTTTTGAACCGAACATGAATAATTTCAATAGGCTTCGTCTTTGAGTCAAAAAAATAACATGTACCATATTTAGATATCTCAAAAATTACGTCAAGTAGACTGTTCACAACGTATACATGGACAGCCAGCCGGACAGACAGACGGACGGATATCGTTAAATGAACTCAGATAGTAATTCTGAACGGTATACTTAAAAGTAGGTGTTACACCATTGTTTTCTGTATGTTACAAACATCAGCACAAATACATAATACCCCAATCACCTACAGTGGTTAAAGACAAGTGTATTTAATATAAATTTCTATAAAAGAAATATAAATTAAAAAATAAAACACAAATACAGACAAAATAAATACGAGTTCATAAACTTTGTTAAAGAAATAATTCCATTTATTAAGGAGAATTTCATAATTTCAACTAAAAATATTTTGTATATATATAGATTATTTAGGATGAATTATTTAATTGTTAAAATTTCTTAAAAAAAATTATACAAGTCTAATATTTTTTGCAATAAAAGACTCTAAAAGTAAAAAAATATGAAATTTTAAAAAGTAATTTAAATTCCGGAAAAAAAGCGAGAATTATAGAGCAATTACATTTAGTATGTAAAATACAATACCTTAACATGTGAAAATATATATGTTTGTATATTAGGATGAATCAAAAAAAATGGATCAGTCATCCATTAAATACAAAGATGCTGTTTTCAGAAATGCAAAAATATTGTTATTTGTCACATCCCAAATTACAGCCTTTTTTGTTTTATCTGTATGGCGCTAAGCCCGATCGGAAAAATTTAAATGTTATTGTTTGTGATTTGGAAAAGGCTTTAATTTTCTCTTTGATAGTTTTTGAATTCGTCATCAATTCTGATACTTCAGATCCTTCCTCCTATAAGTTCATATTATACATATACGGGGAGAATCGTCTACGATATAGTAGAAAACATTTTTGAAATGTTTTATTTTTGCTTGTTACGATAGTTACTCGTATAGTAAGAGATAGAAGGACGATGTTGTTTTCAGAAGTGCAAAAATTATTTTTTAACATGGCTCAAAGTAACGCCCTTCAAGTGGGATCGAAACAATTTATATGTCGTTGTTAACGGTTTATTGAGAGCTCAGTTCCGTTCTTTGATAATTTTGTTGAAGTCGCTGTTAATGTATAACTTGTTTCGATTAAACTTCAAAATATAAAAAGGGCTTTATATAAATACGAGGACGTACAAGAAGTGATTAATAAAGGATGAAATTGGATTTAAAAACTTTAAAATAAAAAAATGATGCTGTTTTTAAAATTAAAAAAAAAACATTATATAATTTTTTCCAATATATATGTGCATTTCAAAAAAAAAAAACATGAACTATTCTTTCATTCTAGAGGGTGACTGGTGCAACAAACTTTTGGTATGGCACCGATCCACCCTAATAATTATGTATTTATAATATAATTTAAATGTTTATATGTTTGTATAAACTTAATTAAATAATTCGTTTTATGAAGTTTGTTAGAGAAACAAAAAGAGTTTAAGATTTAAATAGAATATACAAATACAGATGAGACCTCAATTGCGATTAATAATGGATATTTTAAATTTTAGTTTCTTTATTTATATCTTATTTCTTAATTCCAATTGAGCTCTTCAACACTAATAGTCTAGTTTCACGGGCTTAAAATGTAAGAGTGGTAAAACTGACTATGAAATATTTTACATTAATAATGGACCAACCATTGTAAAATTTCGAACAATGATTTCGACTTATATCTACCTTTCCCAACTCATATATTATTACAATGTCAACGTAGGTGTGAGATTTAATGAAAGTATTATGCAGAATTAGATCTTGTTCGGGAGGCATTTAGTCGATTACCGTAAAATCGCCATCAAAGAGATATTTTCAAAACCGTGGTCCGCGTTTCGATCTCTAACTTTACATGAATTGTCAATTGTCCATTTAATCGACTCTGGATATCATCGTTCATAATACAAATACGGTACAAAAATTTGTAAGAAAGCTTTACCGAGCTTTTGCAGCTTTCATTTAGTATATATTGAATTAGAAAGACAATTTAATTTAAATTTATGAAAGATATAATGATGATATGTGTCCTAGAGTTCTTGAAATTCTTCGAATATGTTAATACAGAGACAAAGTTAATAATAACAGATTTAATAAAAATGTTTAACTTAAAAGTTATTTATATACTTAACATTTCCCTATCAATGTCTTACAACCATAATATATTTTACAACTTGGATATATCAGCGTCAGCAAGCAAATAGTGCTTGTCTGAGAACTATACTCTGTTGTACCAAAACCCATGGCCAACATAGAATTTTCAGTTTTAACAACCATAATATAGTTGTACTACAATTTATTATAGTTGTACTACAATTATATTTTATGGTAGTACAACAATATTATATTGGTTTATTTGAATATATTATGGTGTGCCGATAACTATAATAATTGAAAATAATATGTTGCCTATTGTTTCTGGTTGCCACAACCACATTTTTAATTTTCTTAAAATCCTATTTTGGAAAAAGAGTTTCATCATTTCGTTCACGACAAGCCATAATTTTTTTTTTAATTCAGACATTTGTACCAGATCTGAGAATGTTTTCAACAGAGAGACAAACAAAGCTGTGCACAAACAGATCTCTTGAGAGTTTTGCCGCAAATCATACATTTATACTTCATAAGGTTTTAGACGATTCCATATTCGCGTTAATAGGTGTTATAAACACTACCATGTACGCTAACTAAAAACAAGTAAGAATGCTTTATTCGGCTATTCCGAATTTTCAATACCCTCCATCACAATCTTCAATACCACCAGAATCAAAATATTTGTAGGAACAATTTCACGTTCACTTTCCCAAAATTATAAAGTCCAAAAATTCCAAAAATCAACACTTTTGAGACCCCCAAATTTGGAGGCCACTTACTGGTTTGTTGGTATTCTATACTACACCAAATCGACTCAAAAATACCTCCAAATGTGTGCCTTTATGTGAACTATGGCATAAACGTGTGTTTTTATGTAATTTTTACTTCACATACTTTAAGTTCAAAATTTTTAATCCGTTAAATTAGTCTCAGTTGTATTCTTTATGTCAGTATTTGTATGTTAATTTTATAATTCTATAAATCTATATACTTTTTATTGTCTTAAAAAAGCCTTAAATAAGTACCAAAACAGATTTACATCTTAAATAAACTCAATAAAAAGAATTATACACACATGTTGAGAAAGAAAATCTGTAGAAAATTATTTACACATTCACATATTCACACACATATATATACAACTAAAAAAAACTATTAAAAATATAAAGAAAATATTTCATTTGTATATAATTTTTAAGTAAAAATATTTCATTTTTTGTTCTTCTTCTGATTTCCACAAATTCTTCATAAGAAGTTTTAATAATCCCCAGTTACAGACAAATTTATTTTGTAAGAATTTCATTTAAAGAGAAGTCAGAGAGTAAAAAGTCCAACAAAATAAAGATAGAAAAATAAACAAGTAGAAATGCTATATTGGACTATGCCGAATCTTCAATAACCTCCAGCATAAATACGTTATGTTTCGTACATACACTCAAACACACATACATGCACTCACAGACGTATACAATATATAAAAGTTTTTCATAATATAATGCGGAACACTTGAGGAATCATTAAATTAGTTTTAGTTTTTGCTATAACATTTTTTCTCCTGAACCGATTTTGATAATTTACAAAATATAAATGTTTAATTTTAGGAGGAATTTGTTTGAACTTAGAGGTTGCCACAGATAGATATCGGTCTATATCTTTTAACAAATACTCAGGTCGAATTTTATTAAGCTCTGTTTATTATTGTGGATGTGAGAGTGCCAACAATAGACAGACATATTTTGATCTGATGCAATAAAATATATACATTATTGTATCCGAGATAATTTCTTCTAAGCGTTACACATGGTATGGCAAAGTTAATATACCCTCCTCCACACTTTTGATAGTGGAGGGTATAAAAAATTAAATTTATTTTATTAAAATAAAAAGAAAAAGCAAAGAAGTGAAATATTAAATAAAAAATACCAGTTTGGAGGTATGTATATGTATCTTCTACATATAAAGAATTATTTGCGTGTGTGTGTATGTCTGTTCTTAAAATTGTAATTAAATTACAAAACTAACGAAACGAATAAGTTTTTTAATTGCTTTACGAGTTAAAACAAATCATAGTATTTTTTGTTGTTATAATTTTTTTCTTTGAGCGGAAATTAGATAAAAAAATCTACACACACAAATACAAACATACATACGCACTCATACGCAAAATCACAACCAACAAATTTTTGTGAAAAATAAAATGAAATGAAATAAATAAATTGCGTTTTACGTTTTATAAGTTTAATTTTCATTTTGTGCATCTTTTGTTACATCAAATACTGGCATTTTTACCTTTGCCATAATGCACAGTGGGGCTGAAATCTAATTACTATCCTCTCTAGCAAAAATGGTGAATAAATAACACCAATAAGATATGTTCTAAGACCCCGATCATGGTAGTAGTAGCAATAACAACACATTCAGTAGCCTACACATTCAGTTACCCTTACATCAGTAATTGAACACCTGAATGATATCCACATCGCAGTTTAACTATGATGGTCTCCAGGTTAAAGTGGATGAGAAAACTCAATTCATGAGACAAAACAATATCGTAGTGAGTAAACTGACGAGAAAAAAACCGCACCAGAAAAGTGAAGGCTTTCTCTCTGTTAATTGTACCTACAGAAATCAATATCTTGAAATTCGAAGTATTGCATTCACATCGGGAATGTCCTCGTTCTGTCAGTAGCTAGCTATAGAGCATTTGATGAGTTTCATATCCAATAATAATGATTTAAACCTCGCAAAGTAAGACGGGGAGTGCTCGCAAAGTAAGACGGGGACTTTCACCACTCCTACTTAATTTCTATTACTGCAACTAACCATGGGATTGACGGCTTGTGCGGTTTGTTTATCTCATCGAAATACGCACACAAATTTAGACATCAGAGCTCATGGAATTCAAATTCTGACTGCTTATTATCTGAATATCTGAAAGACTACATTTGATATCCTTTTTACGTCTTCAACTAATGCCACTGGCGTCCCGCAAAAACTGCGAGATAGAAATAAGATCCTAAAAGCAGAAGCCGGCACTGATAAGGGTATGGATAATGAAACCTTATTTGATATAAACGATTGGCCGATTTATGATAAGTTATGCGTCTCTAGTGCTCCAAAATTCTGTCTAAGAAACGGGCTGTATGCAAATGTCCTCAATAAAACATTTATATGGGGCGACGAAAATCGGATGTCATCGGAGACATTATCCTAACTTTAATATAATACAATTGGAGTATCCTTTGAGACATGTTAGAAAAGATCCTCGAATATTTACTGAAAGCATGTTCAAATGTAGCAGTTTTGAATGACATTCACAGAAATGCCAAAAATACTACGATTTCAAGTTATCGTATGAGTGTCGAGGTAGCCCATTTCCAATTACAAACATTGAACAGAATATGCCGAGGTTTAAGAATTCAAATAAGATTTCTTCATAATGTGACCACTGTGCTCCAACATATTTTATAATATAAACAAGGTTTTTATTACACTACACTACCATGGGTGGTGAGGGTATTATTCGTTTCTGCAGATGTTTGTAGCGGACAGAAAAATGATCCGACTATCACTTTTAACCGTTCGGCTCAGAATCACTTTCTGTGCCGATTTAATAATGTCCGTCAGGCTGGCTGTCTATGTAAAGCTCGTTCGCAAAGTACATGGAGTTTAGCACGTACTATTATTTTAGCCTAAGAGCGATGCTTATTAAAATTGGTTATGATTGGTCCATTACTTGATATAGGCTTCATACAAATGTCCTCTCGAAAGTCTCTGATTTCTAAAACGATGTGTCAAATTTTACGAAGATTGGTTCATTATATCTCATAGATTCCATACAACCGAATAACACTGTGAAACTCACAAATCGAACATATACGTAGATATTTTAAAATTATTTAGTTAAGTTATACGAAATTATACGAAGGTCGATCCATTACATTTCCTAACTCCTATACAGCTCCTTATATATTACAGTCATAAACATAATAAGAAAAACAAAAAATACGAGGGCCGTTCATCATTTTTTGTACAAATAACCATGTGATGTAGGTTATTGCATAGTCGATCTTAACCAACTATAATATTTCACTTGTTTTTGTTAAACGAATGCAACAAAAACACAACAACAAATAGACATACAGACAGAGAAACAATGAATAAAATAAGATAATAACGAAAGTTAAATATTCACTTTGAAGTTAAAGTTCTTTTCAAATTAAACCAAATGAATTTATTGTTATTGTTGTTCTTGCTGCTGCTGTAAATACAATTCTTTTTTTTTTTTTTTTGTAACATCGTCATTTCTTCCACACTTTTATATGATTTTCCTGCATGATTTTCACGTTTTTATAGGAATTTTTGTAATATAGAAAAACCATAGAAAAGCAACTGAAATATGTCGAAGGGTAAACATGGCAACAACATATATTCATCTTTTCACTCATTCATCATTCCTTCATTCATATCTTCATATCATGGATAAAATACTAAAAATTCTTAATTTCAAAAAGGGTTTTTCTTTTTTTTTTTTTTTAAATAAATATAAAAATATTTGTAAAACTAAACCAAATAATGTATGTTTATATAAATGTCTGTGTCTTTAAGTTTTCCATCTTCCTGGAGTTTTCCAAAAGAGGGAATCAGCCACAGTTTTGTAGTTTTTGAAAAACAAAAAAACTAATAAATTTAATTTTCCTCTTTTGTTATAATTTGTGTGCATTTCTTAGTAAAGTGGAAAAGATTTGCACTTACACATATGTATGTACACTTACATATACAAGAGTAAAGTTGAATATTTTTTAAATGTAATTAATATGCACATTTTCGTAAGGAATTAAGTGAACATTAAGGGAGACGTACATATTTAGCGACAGAAAAAGAGGAAAAGTAGATTCTTGATTTTTAATAAATAAAAAAATATTTTTTATTTATTTATTAAAAAATCAGCACAACACAAGTTTCGCTAAGAAACATAAACTAACCGTTCAATGAATCCACATATCCTCTTGGAACCCATTGATAATTAAATAACCGCCTTTGGTAGGAAAATCTGACTAAGGGAATGGCCTTTGACCTTTCTCTTCTATGGTTTTAAGAAAGTCGGCTTTGAAAAAAATTTCTGTTCACAAAAAAACTTTCTTGGGGCCGTGATTAGCAGCAAAAAAATCTTTACTTATTAATGAAATTTGTCATGAATTTTTATTATTCTCCTATGCAAATCACTATTATTAACCATCATAATCGGTTCAGTAGAAAAAATTATGCACTAAAATCAGAGTCAACTCAAAAAAATCTAAGATAATTAATTTATTTCCAGTTAGAAGAACATAGATCTAAGCATAAAATGTAGTCATTGTATATATATAAAATTTTATGTATTTTGATAACTATTCGACTCAAATCATTTAACGAGTTGATTTAATTACGTCCGTCCGTCTGGCTGGTTGACAATGCAAACCTTATGAACCAAATACAGGTCGCAATTTTTGATATATCTTGGTAAAACTTTGCACGTGTTATAACATTGGCCCAAGGGCGATGCCTATTAGCGATGGTGAGTCCATTATTTCACCTAGCCTCCATACAAATGTTCCTCCCGGACTAGAGTTTTAAAGTCATAAAAATCGTCATTTTAACGAAATTTTGCATAATAATAAACTACTGTAATGTGTCAAATTAAAAGAGGATCAGTCAATTTTTTCTCATAGATCTCTTTCCCATCCTTTAAAAATATCACTTTGAAGTGCTTATATCTCACATTGTCATTGTGATAAGAATTTGTCTTATTATGATAATTATAAACAAAAGTCGAAATTTTACGAGCGGCGGTCTTTAATTTCCTTTAGGTTCCGTACCATAATGTACTGCACACTTAAGCACAAATTAAAAGAAATTATTTATACGAGGGTCGTTCATTAATGCCTGGTAGCTACCACTCATAACCAGTAACCTACTATAACTTTTATTCTTTTTGCATGTGGTTATCTTTTCATCATTCATCATTTACAAACTTACAGAATTGCCTTTCAACATCTTTTAATGTTCTCCATAATAAAAGGTGATTCCAATAATTAAATTCCTTAGTTCGTTATGATAATAAAAAGGGTTTGAGAACAACGAGAAGTGATGCTGCCAATCTTCCATCTTCAATCTTCTACAACAGATCAGGTTTCTCTTTCTAAATTTAAATAACAAATTTTTTCGCACAATATCTTTTCTTTTTAAGATTTTTTTTCTCAGAAATTACCGTTTCTACTCTCCAATATATAAAATACTTGAAGAAATCCTCTTGGTTTTCACAAGAGAAAAATTCCCCAAATGAGTATTTCACTCAAAACGATAGCAGAATATTACGATTAACAATCACATATCGTATATAGAAATATTGAAAATACTATAGAAAACATACAATAAAATACATACACAAATATATACATCATCAAATATTGCATAATTTCTAACCAAAAAGAAGCAGAAAAAGAAGGAAAAAAATAATAAAAACAGCAACAAGAAACCTAACTCTGTGGTGAATGTCATCATCTTTAACGTGTTCCAAATAATATTTCGCCAAAAGGTACAAATTTAAGTTAAAGGACGAACATTATGTCAGAAAGAAACCATTACATAGGAATCTTAATCCTGTCAAAACCAACACACACACACACACGTTTACAAACACAAAAATACATTTTAGTGTCATGGAAATTCTGTTGCAGCGACACAAAGTGAAAGCTGAGAATTTGAGAAAAAGTGCATTTACAAAGGGATTCCTTTGGTAATTAATTAAATTCGTAAAAACTAAAGAAAAATGTTTAACATTGGACAACAATTTCCATGAGTTGCTAACAGGGATTTCTTTTGTGGGATAATAATTTAATCGTGGAGAGAAAAAATAGAAACTATGAAAAAGATTTTGTCAAAAAGTTATATGACATTTTTGTTACTTTAATTAACATTATCATCATGAAGGGAGTAGATGAGAGGATTTTTAGTTAATTAAGTAAATGAATATTAAATAAAATGAAAAGTTAAGAGATAATTTTCTTTTTGGATAAAATATAATTTTTTATGTATTTTAATGTTCAAATTTCATCTTAAACTTCTTTTTCTTCACTACCAGGAGCTAGTGGGTGTCCTTATTTGTTATATTTTTTTGTGCCAGATTTCCAGCATTTATTCATTGATTAAATTTTATTTCTTTATCAGAAATTTTGTAACGGAAATTCGGTACAGTTTGGTTTATAAATCTGCTTACAAGCCCCATTTGAAAATTGGCAATTAAGAAAAATATTTATTTTTTTTATTTGGATCTAAAATCACTAAACAAGAACCAAATTTAAAGTTTCAAAGTTTCAAAAAGTATTTCCCAGTGATCCAAAAAATTTTATGGAAATAATTCTGTAAGTTTAGACCCACTTAATATGAGTGAAATTTTATATGAATTTTATTAAGCTGCAATTGACTTGGAAAACAGTTAAAAATTGTTTGATCGAATTATATATGTCAGTTTTTTGAATTTCAATATCTGAAGCTATTAATTTGTAAAGTCTAATCCTGTCCTTCATGCCCACTAAGAACTTGTGGTTTTTAAAATTTAAAAGCGGAGAAAAGTAATTTTTCCAATTTGTTTTGAAAATAGAGTTTTTGCTGCAATAAAATTATTATCAGTAAACTAACAATAATATGTTTGTCGCAAAAAGGGTTATAAATATGTTACACTGAAAAACATGTTATTGTTGGAAAAAGCTCAGTAACAACAAAAATATTTATTATTATTTTTGACATATAGAAACATTTCGGAATTTCAACAAAACTGTTTTGATTGTATCAGCATATTATTATTTTACTATAACCATAAAAAATTCACAGTTCAGTATGGCGAAAATTAATTATGGATAATTAATATAATAAAAGATTGATATAATTGATATTTATATTATGATTGATAACACTCCGAGGTGTTTTCGACTATAATATGATTGTTGGACAATAATATCTTTTATTTCAAAACTCTAACTTGTTGTGGCATGCCATATTATATGGTGACTCAACCATATTTTGTAGTGGTACAATCATATTATGTTAGTTTATTTCAAAGTTTTATGGTGGGGCGATTTTATATTCGGGAGGCAAGATTATAGTTTTCACAACCATATATAAACTGATATACATTATTGTAGCAAACTTTTTGAAAGTAGCAAAATTTAAGATATTTTTGCATAAAATCATTCCTGATTTTAATGTCAGATTTTGACTTAATTTAGTTACATTTCATTTCGGATCGGACAGATACTGCCAATAGCATGAGAGTGCTTCCAACAGACAAATGAATAGACAAATAGACAGATAGATAGATAGATAGATAGATAGATAGATAGATAGATAGATAGATAGATAGACAGATGGGGATATATAGCTAAATTTACTCAGTTGTTCTACAAATTCCTGTCTGGGGATTTCTTAATCATTATTTATCTTAATGAAGTTTATAGTGATTAATATTAGGGTGTTTTTGAGTTGATTTGGAGTATATGACCCAATCGTAATTGTAAGGAAAATCGTAATTGTAAGGAAAATAGCTAAATTCTTACATTAAGAAATATGACCTGCAATGAGTCCGCTATCTTAAAAAACTGTAAAACCAAGGATAAAAATTTTTAAACGTTTATTTCGACTTCAGTATCTCCGAAACTAATATTTCCTTCAATTCATAAATGGAGTATCTCTCTTAATTCATAAAAGGACTTTTGGCGATTTTTTTTTTAATATGTTGTTCGCGAAATGGCAAAATTTAGAGGGCCACCGCCAGGTTCTCTGGAAAAATAAAGGCCTGTACTTAAATTAAAGATTTTTCACATATTAAATACATAAATACTTATAAAGAAATCCAAAAAACAATTACATGCAAGTCTATAATATTTAAGAAAATTATTATGTGTTTGTGGCTGAATGAATGAGAGAATGAATGAATGAGAGAGTAAATTTGTTAAGCATTAAATTAGATTACAAAATAATATTTACAAATAAAATGGTATTTATGTATACAAAAGATCTTGGTTCTAATATTTAGTTAAATTCTAAACAAAAACACACTTACACAGATATACTTAAAACGTGCTAATACACTGCTGCATATTCCAATAAGCGCACATAACCGATTTTTAAAGAATTAGAAAGGAGCGGCGTTCGACTCTTTTAATTATTCTTCTTAAGATCGGATATTTCAAGGAGGTTAATTTTCGTTTTTAAAAAAGAGTTCTATTTCTATCGCTCTTTGAAAAAGAGTTTAGTTTTTTTTAATGGTAACAATAAAAAAAGAAAAAATACAAAAAGAGTTTAAAAATAAATAATTCATACAAATTGTTTTGAAGTCATGTGTAGTAGTTAAATAATGTTTCTCATTATGCTGAAATAGGATCTTTGTATGAATATACAACCGTACTCACATATTAAGAGTTGTTTACTTTTATTGTATGCATTTTTGTGTGTTTGTTATTGCTTTTTTATTATAAAGCTAAGACAGTTAGTTTTATTGCGGTCTTAAATATGTTTGTGTGCTTGTGTATGTATAAGAACATGTTTTGCTTCTTCCATGTTGGATAAGTACGATCTAAAAGGATTTATTTTGTGATATTTGATAGGGATTTATAAGGGCTTCACTATAAATAATATAGAGCTATGGGTACAATTTGGTGCATCGCTTTAGAATATTAAAGGACAAAGGTGAAATAATGGATCCATCCGCACTGATTTTAATAGACACCGTCCTTATATAAAAAATAATGACACATGCCAAATTTTATTAAGATATTTTTAAAACTGCAGGTTGCATTTTGTTCAAAAGGTTTATATGGATAGTCTGCTAGCCTACCAGCCTGCCAGCCTGCCAGCCTACCAGCCTGCCAGCCTAACAACCTGCCAGCCTATCAGCCTACCAACCTGCCAGCCTATCGACCTGCCAGCCTATCAACCTGCCAGCCTACCAGCCTACCAATCTGCCAGCCTACCAGCCTGCCAGCCTACCAGCCTACCAACCTGCCAGCCTACCAACCTGCCACCCTACCAGCCTGCCAGCCTATACGGTATACTTACAAGAGGTGCATTTTGTTCACAAGGTTTATATGGACAGTCTGCTAGCCTACCAGCCTGCCAGCCTAACAACCTGCCAGCCTATCAGCCTAACAACCTGCCAGCCTATCAGCCTACCAGCCTACCAACCTGCCAGTCTACCAACCTGCCAGCCTACCAACATACCAACCTGCCAGCCTACCAATCTGCCAGCCTACCAATCTGCCAGCCTACCAACCTGCCAGCCTACCACCCTGCCAGCCTACCAACCTGCCAGCCTACCACCCTGCCAGTCTACCAGCCTACCAACCTGCCAGCCTACCAATCTGCCAGCCTACCAACCTGCCAGCCTACCAGCCTGCCAGCCTACCAGCCTGCCAGCCTACCAGCCTACCAGCCTACCAGCCTACCAGCCTGCCAGCCTACCAGCCTACCAGCCTACCAGCCTGCCAGCCTACCAGCCTACCAGCCTGCCAGCTTACCAGCCTGCCAGCCTACCAGCCTGCCAGCTTACCAGCCTGCCAGCCTACCAGCCTGCCAGCCTACCAGCCTACCAGCCTGCCAGCCTACCAGCCTGCCAGCCTACCAGCCTACCAGCCTACCAGCCTGCCAGCCTACCAGCCTGCCAGCCTACCAGCCTGCCAGCCTACCAGCCTACCAGCCTACCAGCCTGCCAGCCTGCCAGCCTACCAGCCTGCCAGCCTACCAGCCTGCCAGCCTACCAGCCTGCCAGCCTACCAGCCTACCAGCCTGCCAGCCTACCAGCCTGCCAGCCTACCAGCCTACCAGCCTGCCAGCCTGCCAGCCTACCAGCCTACCAGCCTGCCAGCCTACCAGCCTACCAGCCTACCAGCCTGCCAGCCTACCAGCCTACCAGCCTACCAGCCTGCCAGCCTACCAGCCTGCCAGCCTGCCAGCCTACCAGCCTGCCAGCCTACCAGCCTGCCAGCCTACCAGCCTACCAGCCTACCAGCCTGCCAGCCTACCAGCCTGCCAGCCTACCAGCCTGCCAGCCTACCAGCCTGCCAGCCTACCAGCCTGCCAGCCTACCAGCCTGCCAGCCTACCAGCCTGCCAGCCTACCAGCCTGCCAGCCTACCAGCCTGCCAGCCTACCAGCCTGCCAGCCTACCAGCCTGCCAGCCTACCAGCCTGCCAGCCTACCAGCCTGCCAGCCTACCAGCCTGCCAGCCTACCAGCCTGCCAGCCTACCAGCCTGCCAGCCTACCAGCCTGCCAGCCTACCAGCCTGCCAGCCTACCAGCCTGCCAGCCTACCAGCCTGCCAGCCTACCAGCCTGCCAGCCTACCAGCCTGCCAGCCTACCAGCCTGCCTGCCTACCAGCCTGCCAGCCTACCAGCCTGCCAGCCTACCAGCCTGCCAGCCTACCAGCCTGCCTGCCTACCAGCCTGCCAGCCTACCAGCCTGCCAGCCTATACGGTATACTTACAAGCGGTATTAGCAAACTTTTTGTGGCAGTAACAATTTCGCTATATGGGTCATAAAAGAGCAAAAATTAAATGCGTTTATAGGAATATGCATCAGTACATATATACTTCTGTATGTATAAAAGCTAAAATGAATTTTAATTCATGTTTACTTTTTATTTCTTGTTGCTGCTACTTTGCAACTGTAACTCTGTTAAGTTTGTTGTTGCTATTTTTCTTTATTCTTCAAACAATTTAACAGAAAAACATAAAATTAAGAGCAGAGGAGAGAAATAGAGAGAAAGAGAAAAAAATATCTAAATTCCATTTCTTTCTTTTATGTTTTATAAATTCGCATTTGTGAAATAATAATGATAATGGCAAAGTTACAATAATATTAAACTTCAGCTACAAAAAAATGGAAATATTACAACAATTCCGGTAATGACGGTTTAAAAGAGAATGTGGAAAATGTTAAAAAAAATACTTAAACTTTTATTCAACAGACAGACAGACAGATAGAAAAATAGACAGAACTATTTGTATCTATTTGATTTGTTCATGATGATATGAAACATAACAAAAATTAGCGCTTATCGTGTTCATTTATATTAAATTGCTGAGTAATACTCTGCAAGAGTACATTAAATGACGCGAAAGTTGTTGGAAAAGAAGAAGGCAATGAACTAGTATGAGACAGTGGAATGAAAAAATATAAAAAATATATATTTAAAAATAATATTTTCATTTAAAATTTTGTGAAAAATAATTATTTTTTAACTATTCTTTAAATAATACCGATTTCATTTGCATTAAAACAAGTAAAAAAGTTATGGTCGCCAAGACTCAATATGAATAACCTTTTGGTGGTTATAAATAGTACTAAAAAATTGTGGAATTTCCATCGCATATGATGGCCTTAAGATCTTTGCTTAAGAGTTCAATACATAATTGTGATGTCAATATTTGTGTGGGATTTATGTGTTTAAAAATCATTTTTATGTTGATCATCGTAAAATGCCGAAAATAAATTCTTATTATATTTATCTTATTATTAACGTATATGTGACATTTATTCAATTTTAATAGACATCGTCCTTGGACCAAAATAATGACACATGCTAAATTTTATTAAGATATTTTTAAAACTGCAGGTTGCATTTTGTTCACAAGGTTTATATGGACAGTCTGCTAGCCAGCCAAGCTTACCAGCCTACCAGCCAGTCAGCCTTTCAGTCTGTCAGCCTACCAGCTAGTCAGCCTTTCAGTCTGTCAGCCTGTCAGTCTGTCAGCCTACCAGCCAGTCAGCCTTTCAGTCTGTCAGCCTACCAGCTAGTCAGCCTTTCAGTCTGTCAGCCTGTCAGTCTGTCAGTCTGTCAGTCTGTCAGCCTGTCAGTCTGTCAGTCTGTCAGCCTGTCAGTCTGTCAGCCTGTCAGTCTGTCAGCCTGTCAGCCTGTCAGTCTGTCAGCCTGTCAGTCTGTCAGCCTGTCAGTCTGTCAGCCTGTCAGTCTGTCAGCCTGTCAGTCTGTCAGCCTACCAGCCAGTCAGCCTTTCAGTCTGTCAGCCTACCAGCTAGTCAGCCTTTCAGTCTGTCAGCCTGTCAGTCTGTCAGTCTGTCAGTCTGTCAATCTGTCAGCCTGTCAGTCTGTCAGCCTGTCAGTCTGTCAGCCTGTCAATCTGTCAGCCTGTCAGTCTGTCAGCCTACCAGCCTGCCAGCCTACCAGCCTGCATATGTGAGATTTATTCAATTTAAAGTAGTATCCACTTCCGGATATAACCTGCATGACAGATATAAAAATGAATGGGCCGTTTATCATGGGCTAAAATTACAATGCGGAGCGATAATTATATTGGTCTTGTCTTAAATAATGGACCTATTGTAAACAATAGTCTTTGACTTTGGCCACAGTAGTATTACGTGCCAAATTTTATTTGGACAGTTTTGTTGTCGATTTATGACCGACTGCATATTATGCAGTGATGGTAACACTATTTTTTCTTACAAATATCTGCATAACTGCATTAAACCCTAACCACCCATGGCAGTGTAAGGCATAAAAGTGTATACTGATTCCATTCTAATAAAACTATAACTGTTTGGAAGAAAATAATAAATCATGGGATCTTCTGATACCATGTTCAAAATGAGTGTACTTCATTAAAGGTGTTATGAATCATTCAAAACAATAAACAGTTAGAAGGAGTAACACATTTTCCGGATGAAGTTATTAAAAATTGTCATTTGTTCTTATCTGATATTTTATAATTTATTTTTCTCTCTTCAAATTAAACAATTTTCATCGGTTCAAGTGCCATTATTTGGATACTTTAAAATTAATTAATTAATTTGACTCATATTTTTTGCTTCTGAATATATCCAAATGCTTATTGTCTGACGGCCATTTTAATTAATCAATTCTGGAGACGTCATTGTACTGCCTTTCAAGCATGTAGCCAAACTCATCATATTTCCTTATCTGATATATGTAGATTTATACATTACTAAATTGAATGATTAGGTATAGTTTTCAAGTAGGACATAAGCAGGATGAAATTTTTGCATTTTTACGCACATCCGGAGAGACAATACAGGGAGGGAGTTTTAGTTTTTACAAAAATTTTTTTTCAATCCTATCGACATGCGTTGGAATTTGGTAAGTTTAAAATATGACCTGATCATTTGTGAACCAAAAAAACAAATAGTGTCAATTATTTTGGATATTTCCTTGTTGACTATTTGCAAGAAGTAAGACCGTTCTATTCGTAGTTCTTATAAGATCACCCCTGTTTGTCATATTTGCTAAAACTCCTTTGATTAACACGTTTTCCAAGTTCTAACATTACTAGAATAAATTAATTGTTTGCAATATTATCCCGTCACAAGTGAAGTGGTCATATTTCAAGAAGTTTAGAATCCACGAGAAACTGGAGATTTTTCCATAAGCATTTCTTTGAAATTTTTATCTATTTCAAATTCAAAAGAACATAAATCAGTTCTTTTATCTATTAAGGACTATGAATATTTTCACACAAAAAAGTCATTCCTGGAATATATTCGTATGATTACCACAGCCAATGATATGTGCAAAACTACCTTATTATTGAAAATACCACTTCGATGGATGCATCTACATGGCAATGACTCGAAGCACTCAACAAGTTTGATCAAAGATCAGTTAGCGGGATTCTTGGATTTGCAGTTTCCAGACGCTTCAGAAGTTATCGGGTGCTGAAAAACTACCTAAAATTAGAGCTCACTTTATTGAAAAACTCTAACAGTTATTCTCTAGGCTACAGAAGGCAACAACTTTATTGTTTTTCAGCCTATGTCTATCCAAAGTCTTCATGCAGTCTCCTCTTATGGTATCGTTC
This sequence comes from Cochliomyia hominivorax, assembly GCA_004302925.2. Classification (NCBI taxonomy): domain Eukaryota; kingdom Metazoa; phylum Arthropoda; class Insecta; order Diptera; family Calliphoridae; genus Cochliomyia; species Cochliomyia hominivorax. Next base: position 111,912,217 of record PYHX02000467.1, on the reverse strand, counting down.
TCCATATCAGTACCTTTATGACAACGTATGGAGATACCCGCCACTTTCCGCCTAGTTTTAATGCGCTCTTACATATTTTGGGTATTTAAAATTTATCTAAACGTTTTAAAAATAATTAAAAATTATTAAATTTAAACAAGAATCACACATTTAACCTTAGGCCATGATGTTTAACACTTAATTAAATTTCTACACTTTTACCCTTTGACCCACAGTATAATTGAGATATGTCGACAACACTAAATATCCTAAGGGAATAAGTGTACACAAAACTCATACATAAGACCATAAAAGCGTGACAGGGTATCAATAAGTTTGAGGGAGTTTATTCATTTATATCCTCCTTTTTTACTTTTGCTATTGCATTTTGTTACCTCGTCCTTTTCGAGGGGTTTGTTTGTGTATGGATTTTTTTCAAAGCTCGAACTAAAACAAACAAATTACAAATAGACCAAGAGGAAAAAAAATTCTTGAAAAGAAAAAAGTTCGTCCAAAAACAGCAAAAAATTTAACAAAATAAATAAAAGACCAACCAGATGGACAGATGAGGATAGTTACTAATACAGTATTTGAGTAATTTTGAAGATGAAAAAAAGGAGCTTTATTAAATGAAGTAAAGAGTGATAGAAAAAACTACATAAATACAAAGGTGTTATGCGAAATACTGCAGACAAGATTATAACATTAATTTGTGCCAATTTTCATATAAATATTTTCTTGTTTAGGAATTTTATTTGTTTGGGAACTAAAAAACCGACGTAGCTTCTAAGCTCATCATATTGGTGGTTGTTAAAAAAGCCTAAATTGTTCCGTATCTAGATGATCCAAAATACAATCCTTTTATAACTCTGAGAGTAATAAGGGAATTCTTCCGCCAAGCTTTAATCAGCATTTTTTTTATTCTGACAATCAGACAAGAAGTTAACAGAATTAGGTGGATCGTGGAATTTAAGACTGTAGGAGAACTGAGTTTCACAACGGCTTAATTTTATAATCTTTTTTGGTCAGCTATTTTTTCTCCTGTCATTGCTTGTCATTCTAGTCTCAATTACTCCCAGAAATCTATGAATCATATGAATGAAAAATCAAGATCAAACTGTTATACTGATATTCCGATAAAATAGGGTTGTTTTTTTTTTTTTTTGCTCTAAAAAAAAACTTTCAACAAAAATCTGAACTCATTTAGGAAATCTAAATATTTCTTCACTCACATGTAAATTGTGTGGATTAGAATTTAAATTTTCTTAATTTGTATACACCAGTCTGTAGTTATTTAGAATTTAATCAAAGAACAAAGAACCAAATACTCTTCTTCCTAGTAAAAGAAGTAAAGTTATAATAAGTGTTTATAATTTCATTTAAAATTGTGACAAAAAACCTGGACCTGCGGTGTACACAGCAAAATCTTGAAATAGACCACTTAATGACAACCACAGAAATTACAAATGTATTTTGTGCTTAAATAAAATGACTTTTTCTGGGTTTTTATTATTTTTGAAACCTTAAAAATGTCAATTCAGAGTATATATCGGTTCACGTCTAAAAAGTACAAGAACTGGTATTACAGACTCAATTATTATTATAGTTTTTAAACGAAATAAAAAACTCCACCATTTTTGCTGACAATTTTGGTAAACGAAGCACTTTAATATTGGTATTAAGGTCCTTTATGTATTTTGACTTGAATTTGCATTTTTTCATATGCAGAACAAAGTGAAATTAAAATAATTGACAAAAATAATTTAAAGCCACTGTACAATATCATTTCCCATGTTATCCTTATCATAGCGTATTTTAGAATTTTACTTATTATTAATATCACTGGGAAAAAATTTTCACAAAAAACATAAATTCATGTTTATAATTTTTCTTTTTCCAAGGATCATAAATAAATATTAAAATTTTATAACTTTAAGGGTGGATTTATATTACTTGGCCAGTGGTAATAAAATTATTGGAACAGTGGTTTAGAACAATTTAAAGTAATAGTCCATGTCGATCCACCAACTTCGTTTTCAAATTAAATTCCTTTAGGGCATTTTTTAAAAAAGACTTATTGGTCTGATTCCATTATTTTTTTCTAAATAAAAACATTTTTTAATTCCTTTTCTTTTTTTTAGATTTTTTTTACACTAATGAATGGGCAATTTGATATTTTTCGTGTGATAAAGAGAAAAACATGTTTAATGCGGAAAACAACTTACAAGCTGACGAATCTATCTGGTTTGATAAAATGAAGTATCGTTTTATATCCTAAGGACTAAATAACTTTGTTTTTTCTTATTTTTCATTTTTATTTTCATTTTGTTGTCTTCTTGTATTTACACTTTAACTTAGTTACTTTTGGGGTTAGGAAGTCGAAGTCTTAATGAGATTTGCGATTTGTATATTAGACTTAAAAAAACAAGCTATAGCAACAACAAAAAGAAAGAAAGGAATATGGTAGGAAAGAAAACAAACAGTTCAACCATCCATTATAATGGCAAAGAGTCTAAGGAAAGAAAATGTATGAGCTAAAATGTATTCAAAATAAATAAAAATAAAATAACTCAGATTGTACTTAAAATTATAAAATTGTAGTTCAGTTCTAGTTTGGTTCTAATTTAGTTCTAGTTTAGTAGTATTTCAGTTCTAGTTCAGTTTTAGTTCAGTTCTAATTCAGTTCTAGTTCAGTTTTAGTTCAATTCTTGTTCATTTCTCGTTCAGTTCTAGTTCAATTCTAGTTCAGTACTAGTTAAGTTCTAGTTTAGTTCTAGTTCAGTTCTAGTTTAGTTCTAATTCAGTTCTAGTTCAGTTCTAGTTCAGCTTTAGTTCAACTCTTGTTCACTTCTAGTACCAGTTCTAGTTCAATTCTTGTTCAGTACTAGTTCAGTAGTAGTTCAGTTCTAGTTCAGTTCTAATTCAATCTAGGTCAGTCGTAGTTCAGTTCTAGTTCACTTTTAATTCAGTTCTAGTTCAGCTTTAGTTCAACTCTTGTTCACTTCTAGTTCCAGTTCTAGTTCAATGTTCACTTCTCGTTCAGTTCTAGTTCAGTTCTAATTCAGTTCTAATTCAGTTCTAGTTCAGTTCTAGTTCAGTACCAGTTCAGTTCTAGTTCGGTTCGAGTTCAGTTCTAGTTCAGTTTTAGTTTCTTTACGAAATTACTAAAGCGCGATTCTATATGTCTTAACCCATACTTAAATAGAAAGCACTTTAATAGAAACATGGATGATTTTCCTCATTTTTTAACATTTCATTACCAAAAGGCATGTTGTGGCAAAGTAAACTAAAAAACGCAAAAAGATACTAGAAAACCAAATAACAATTCAAATGACTGACTTTAAGCTGGAACATAATCGAGTCAGACATTTAGCCTTTTAGCCAGTTGTAAATAATGCCAAACCAGTCAAATAAAAAAAACCAAAATACTGCTACAAAATTTTACTTGCTACAAAATGAAAGCAACAACAAAAACCATACAAATATTACCAACTTCTAATAAAGCAAACAACTACAATGAAAAGTTTTGTTATGCAAGTTGATTTTGGTAGAATCCGTTTTGTTTTTCTCCTCTTTTTTCTCCTTTTTTGGCTAGAATTCAACCATAAATAAGTTTAAAAAACAAATACGGGATAAGCTACCACCTAAACCATTAAGAATAAAAAGAAGAAGAATGCATGTAGGTGGTAGTTTAAAGGGTTCAATATCTTAATAAAGTATCGATTTCAAAATATAAATTATATAACAAATACAATTTACATTCTAGTCATTCTACTCATTTCCACCTTTTCTACGCCTCACTTCGTCTTAATGGCAAAAAGTTTACAGAAGTTTTAGAAAAGTATTTCTATTTGTAAGAATATTAAAACATATGTTAAGGCATAAATAAAGATTATTTTTGTAGGTTTGTTTATATATGTGTGTTATGGGAAAATCTTACTTCTTATACCTTTAGCAGCTTAAAATGTTATTTTTACTTTTCTTTAGGTTTTTTCGTAGTTTTCTCATTTTTGCCTTAATTTTTGGCAAATATGGTGCTTTAGAGTATAAACTCAAAACGAAAAATTAGTAAAAAATGCTAAGCATTGTGAACTGAGCTAGAACTTAACTGAACTGTAACTGAACTGGAACTGAACTAGAACTGAACTAGAACTTAACAAGAAGAACCAGAATCTGAGTTAATATCTGAATTTTTATTTTCCGGCTCCCGATGATAGAGAACTGTCAACTGATCAACTTGGATTTTTTTTCGCTAATATTTTCCGAATTATCCGTTTCAACTTAGTCCTTTAAATAGAATCAACTTAAGCCTGCAAGACAATGATTTCAGTTTCTAATTATCTCATTTTTCATTGAATATCTAAAAATTCATTAGATTGAATATGGTGTCTACTATTATAACACTTTTTCCTGAGTTTAAAAAATGACAGTAATTTTCTTAACCAATATTTTATTTTCTCTTATAATTCCCCCAAGACTATTCATGGGATAATGTATAAATTATTTGAGTGCCTTAAGTTATGCATAGACAAATACAAAGGGAAGATATAGTCGAGAATATCACCCATACACATACACTTTATACTTCAAATAAAAACTTGAAAAAAATATGTCTTAAAATGTTTAAAATGTTTTAAGATTATTTTGATGGCACGACAAATTAATTACTTATTTAAACAGTTCTTTATTCGTTTTTTACTTTTTGCTTTCTTTAAAGACAACTTTTTTAAGTTGTAAAAAAGAATAGAAAAACTTCTATTTTATCTCCGTTTGTAAAATGTGTCTGTTGAAGGCGAAAAAAAGACAAAAGAAATTCAAAAAGTTTAAAGATTTGAAAGGATAAATCGAAAGCTAAGAAAGAGATTTTCTGGAAAAATTTATTGGATTCCAATTAATCATGATTTAATCGTTAAACATTAATATACTTAAATATATTTAATTTTTTGTTGTTATTTAAATAACAAACAAATAGAATTAACGAATACAGAAAGAAATAAAGGTTAAGAGAAAGAAATAACTGAATATTTATTTGGAGAGATAATTATTACAATTTATTTAGCATGTTTTAGACAAAAAAAAAAAAAACACAATTTAGGGATTTTTTTAAATATATTAAAGGGAAACAAATAAGAATGAAATATTCATCTGTACCGAATCTTAAATACCCTCCACCACTAACATTATTCAATACTCAACATGAGTTGAAGAACCAAAAGAACCAAAAAACTTATTCGTTCATGTTCTAAAGACCATTTTCTGTAAAGGGGCATTATAAATGGTAGATTACGTAAAATGTGGACCGATATTAGTTACATTAATAACATATATTCAAGATAGTTAGGTAAATTCAATAGAATTTCAATAGAATTCGTCAGTACTTACTAGTTTTTTAAGCTCAAAACTTCCTGAAAGGGGTCTTTTAAGGGGGATGTAGAAAAACATGAAAATTGACCAAATTATTACTGTATATTAAATATGGTTAAAAAACCAATTTAGTCGAATTTCAAGAGATATGTGATTTATTTAAGAGTTTCATGAGGTTAAACCCATTGGCCCGGAAGGGATATTATATGAGAGCTATAACAAAATATATACCGATATGGATCAAATTAGTAATATTTATCAAAGACGTGTTTAACCAAATTTCTGTGGAATCGGTTCTTATTTCAACAAACAGACATGCAAATAAATGGATAGATGAACATAGCTAAATTGACTTAGATTTTGATCATATATAAGAAAATATATACTTTATGAGGTCTTGCCCCATAACCACTTGATGGTGGGTATAAAAAAGAAAAGATTTAAATAATGATAATTTAAAGAAATAGATAAACATATATGAAATATATATAAATATATATAATATATATCTAATACAGACAACTGTCACTTTTCTAAACAAAAAATTTTTCTTCTCGTTTTTATAATAAAAATCATTTAATTGTTATTTTATGCAGAAAAAGGAATCCAACGAACCCATTTTTGTTGAGTAAATCATGATTTCTTATCTAACGGGCTTAATTATCAATAACCACACAAAGACACACACACACACACATTTTGAGTATTGCATTATTTATTGTAATGCTCCAATTCCCTGGGATAACAATGTTTTAATACCACGAAACCTTGACTACTATCAAAGATAATACAACACTTCATACGTTTGTTCATTCGTTGTTTTACTCATTTTAGTATTCTCTCTTTTTTTACAGTCTTATTGTAGTATCTATCGTTTAGTATACAAACTTAGATACTAATACAAAAATAAACCAACAGAGAAAGACATACTCACTAGTTTTAGATATTTGTGATGGCATTATTTTCTAACAAATGAGTTCATTTAAGACATTTTTACGTACTTAAGTCGTGTATATACACACATATACATAGAAATGAAAACAAATCATTACTATAAAATATTGTGTGAAATTTTTACACCATTTATGGGCTTTAAATTGAGAATGATAATTTTGAGAAAAATATTTGAATTAAAAAAAATATACTCAATTTTGAAATTGTTAAAAAATATTTAATATTTTAAATAAATATTTAATTAAATGATATTTTAAAAGCTGATTATGTTTACTATCAATGAAACAAATTTCAATAGAATCGGTTTATTAATGCTTATTTTGTATATAATTTCGTTTTTTATCTCTCAAGACAGCCCACTTAAGTATGCTACAGTTTTATTTTTTTTTTTTTCATAGAAATGATTGTTTTGGTAAACTGTAGCGTATGAGCAATTTTGGTTTATGTGGCAGAAAAATATCATACACAAATTATTCAAGCATCTTAAATTAGGGCATACTTTTTGGGGTTATAAAATTAAAGTGCGTATGATTGATATTAAAAAAAGTATACGTAATTATAAAGATATATAAAGTAATTTTAATTATTTATGATAAAAAGAATCCTCCCAAGAACAATAATTTTGGAACTTTGTTGTTATTTTGGAATCAACTAATATTTTAAAGGAAATTTCACAGCGATATTTGCGAGACTTTGAATATAATTAATTTTTGCCGGTATCCCCGACCATTTACTGGAAATATAAAATGTGATGAAAAATAGGAAGCTATAGCTAAAAATATTTTCTTCTTTGCCTTCCTATTAAACAGTGGCACTTTGAACATTATAAGACAGATAGATTCATTTTGGAATGGGAGAAGTACATAACTCCCAAATTAAGTTTAACTTGAATATAGGATATCCATTGAAAGATAAGAATTTAATTTTTCATTAAAAATCTTCTCCAAAAATTTTATTTAAAAATAATTTTGGAAAATTAAATTATCCCCAAATAATCGATATTTCGAAATATTTATAATAGTTAAGCAAAATTACAAATTGCATAAATTATGTTCAAAGTAAGCCTTTCAGCACATAAGTGATCGCCATGTCATCACATCATCAGAAACAATATTTGGTTCCTAATCAAAGTTTGGATAATTTAAATATGATTCCAGCTTTACGATTTGGAAATTTAAGAAAAAGTTTTAAACTTTAAATTGATATGAATATTCCGATGGTTACTGCAGCAAGATTTTTTTTGGAATTTTGTAGTTCAGCATGTTTTGAAGAATTTTAGTACCTTTCATACAGCATTCATATTTAGTTCAAATAAGATACTTATGAGCAGAAATCAACGTTCGAAATTTTAAAAGGGCCGGTACAATTTTTCTCATACCTCTTATATAAGCTTAAAACGCGTAAATCTCACATAATTGTTTTTTATACTCTACACAACCAAAGATAGTTGGGGATTTATGCGTGTGTGTTGATGTTTGTAACATGCAGAAAAATGGTGTTACACCTACCTTTAAGTATACCATTCGTCACAGAATCACTTTCTGAATTGATTTAACGATGTTCGCCCATCTGGCTGTCCATGAAAACGTTGTGAATATATACAGGTTGCAATTTTTGGAAAATCTCGATGAATTTAGCCATGTTCGATGCAATATTTCAGATACCGCCCATACAAATGTTTTCCCGGAATGGGGTTTTAAGGCCATAAAAAATTCAAGGCGATTTAAACAAAACTTGGCTCAAAAAAGTCTTAAATATTATAAAACATTGTGCTAAATTATACGAGGTTCGGTTCATTATTTCTCATACGTCCCATATAAATCCCTTTCCAAATATAACATTTAAGGGCAAAAATATCACATATACGTTGGTATTGTAATATTTTGAGTGACTTGATATTCTTAGTTCTTTCTCTTGTTCATAATATTTTACTGAAGTCTAAAACAGGAATTTGGGAACCAAATTATACGAGACAATTCTATAATTTTTCATTTACTCACATTGAAAAATTTTTTACATTAATTTGTTTGATTTCAGAATTATGACTTTTAAATATCTTAAAAAATTATCTTCTTGCAAATGGTGTTATTTTCTTTGCAATTATTGTTGTAGACCCTTATCGTGTTAGAAGCGGCATTATGAACTACACAAAACCTCTTTTACTTACAAAATTTTATTTGGTTTATCATGACTATACAAAATACCAGGCTTTCAACCGCACACACACTTACATACAAAACAACTGCACACATACGTGCAATTTAAAAAAAAAAGAAACATACACTTGCATGACTGCAAGTGTGGAAGAAAAAAGTAAAACGAAAGACTAAAAACTCAAAGGAATAAAAATAACTCGAAGGAAGTGCTGAAAATAGGAAAAAATATGGATTTTTATATTTTTAGATTCTTAAAACAAAGAAATCGTATAATTTTACAATAAAACAACTTGTAACTTGGAAGAAGAAAAAAAGTGATTTTCACAAAAAGAAGAAAATGTAAAAAAGAATACAATGTGTTGAAATATTAAGTTAAACTGTGAAGCTAAAATGAAATGAAAAACCTTTATTTTTAAAAAACGAAATGAAGAAAAAATGTGCAAAAAAAGCGAAATGAGTCAAAAGGGAATCATAATTCAAACTGAAAGGAAACTGAAATCAAAATATTTTTGTTTGTTTGGTTGTAAATGTATTAGAAGCGCTTTATAGAAATAATAATGATTTCTATTCCTGGCAACATGATTATGAATTAAAATAAAAGTTTTTTTTTAAATTTATTTTGTAACAAAACTCAATATTTTTCAGTTCAAAGAGAAAATATTCCATTTCCATTATCACCACCAGCAGCAGCACTTGTAGGAAAAGTAACGAATGTTAAACTAATGTGTGTTTTGGGAATCCTTAAAATAAATGTTTTCAAGTTATTAAAACATTATTTCAATATTACAACCACAAAAAAAGAATGGAAATGATTTAAAATGATATATTGACTTTAAAAATTTTGTTGATTTCAAATCAAAAACAGGTAAGAATGTTATTGTATTATTATTTAATAATACCCTACATCACCATGTTGGTTATAAATTAAAAAAGTAATTACGACCCTCGTATAATTTTACTTTTCTAATTTTATATTAAGTGTGCAATACGTGAAAATAACATTTATGTAACATTTAAAAACCCACAAAAATTCATTTTTGGCAACTACATGACATTATGGCCTGACTCCCCTATAATATTGCACGTCAATTTTCGCTAATAGTTATCTTAATTTGAGTAATTGATATTAAAATGTCAGCGTATATGTGACATTTATGCCCTTTGAATTGGTATTTGGAAGGGGGCTTGTATGGGACCTATGATAAGAAGTGGTGCGACCCTCGAATAATTTGACATATCTGTTCAGAATATCATAGGACTTACTTCTATCGTTTTGTTAAAATCGCTTTATATTTGGGACTTTTATGAGTTTTAAACCTCATTTCGAGAGGACATTTGTATGAGAGATACGTTAAATATTACACCGAGAAGATTTTTCCCATTAAGAAATCTTAGAAATTGCGAACTGTAGTGTTCACAAAGTTCACATGAATATTCAGTCGGACGGACAAATAGATGGACGGCGATCGTTATATTGCCTCCGAACGTGATTCTGAGTAGAACTTAAGATGGGTAAAACACCATTTTTCTGTATGTTACAAACACCAGCACAGACGCATAATACCTCCACCACCTACGGTGATATCTATTACTATTTAACAAAAATTTTCGTAAAAGATAAAATAATAAAAGAGGCCGGAAGATAAGGGAATGAGAAGATTTTAAAGGCGTATTAAAATTAATAAATCTTACCTTCTTCATATTTTACAGCTGCCATAAACATAAATTAAACATATTTTAAATTGAATTTTATTATTTTGTTATTTATTTGTTTATAATCTACATGTAAGGAAAATGGAATAAAAGGGATTAAAAACGAAATTAATTTATTTCTTTCCAAAAGCAAATGTCATTGAATTTTTAAATCATTAAAAAAAAATGTAGGGAGCGTATGATTAATAAAAATGACAAACTTTTTTAAAGAAAATCTTATAACTTAAAATTTTTTCAACTTTATTAAAATTTAGACGCTGATAATGTTAAGAAACACTTTCGCGACCTGAAAAACTGATAAAGATCTATATATATGAAACAGGAAGTGATAAATGATTTCTGAATAATGTCATTTCCAGTGAAAGTGATTTTTAAATCACTGTTCTTCAAAGCAGTGATTGCAGTATTTCAAAAGAAAACCAGAATGTTTTTATGTTTATTGAAAAAAAAAAAAAAAAAAAAAATACGGAAAGCAAATGGAATCCAAAAAACGATATATGGGAGTCTATATTAGAGTTCATACTGTGCACGGTAGCAGACGGTTAATTTTCACAGCACCACCTTTAAGTAATTTTGCTGGTTCAAAATAAAGACAAATACATTTAGTATGCAAAAAATAAGAATGATTATTTCATAATTTCAGTCATTGCAGTTACCAGTAATTTATCACTCACAGTGATTTAAATACAGTAGTGAAAATATCGCTCATCTCTAGTATATATGTAATGTATAAACTCTAAAACGGCTGCGCCAAATTTGATGAAATTTTCACCAAATAGATAGAACCAAAGGGAGAAGTACCCCACATTCAAGGCAAATATTGACTATCGAATATCTTAAGAGAGTTCTCAAATATGGTCGCAACAACTTTCTCAAGGAATTGTTTTACTGGATAAAACATGGGACAGATATGACGAGGAGGAGGGGTATCGCCTATATAAAACAAATGTTTTTTGCAAAGTTTGCCAGGTCTGCTAGTTAATTAATAAAATTAAAAAATAAAATTTCTCACAGTAATTTAAAAATTCCATAATCGATGTTTGCTTTGTACCTGTCAAATTAGTCCTACCCGAAAATTCTGGACATACTGGGATCAATATCTTACATGCCAAATTAGTTCTACGCGAAAATTTAGTCCACTTTATGAAAACTTAGAAAATAGAATGTGTAAAATGGAAGTCATATTCCAATTATTTCGACATTTATATTTTACTATGTATATTACACGCTATTTCTTATCAATTTATCGTTCTTATTAGTTTTAATATAAAAAACCCCATATTAAGGAGTGTGATAAAAAATGTTTAACATACATACATCAGAAAAAGGCAACCACAATTTAAATGTTTTGTTTATTTCATTAAGATTATTCAGTTTATCAAAATACACACTTTTGGTGGTATTTCTGTACTCTTCGGTGTTGGGTAAGTTGGGAGCTCTTCTGAAATCGCTTTCTATTGTTTTGGCTTTAGGTATTTTATCTAGACATAAGTTCTCCCGGTACTGTGCAATAACATAAAACTTAATCATTTTAGTACACACTTCTTTCTAGTTACTCATTTTAATCAGGTTAAAATATATATTTATTTGTTTGACATTAAACATAGATGTCAGTTATTATATTTTACAAAGGTAATTTAATAAAAAATACTTGGGTAAAAAGTTGTAATTCACTTCTTATAACTTTATTAAAAAACACAAATTTTCAATAAATTAAGAAACTAGAGATGACTAACTTTTAAAGACCTATTAAGACCTTTCTGACCAGCCAGATGCCCGTAGTCCTTTAAATAAGCTAAAACATATTCCAGCAATGATCATGTATAATTTTATAAAAATATACGGCTCAAAAGTTACAGAAAATTAAAATAAAAAAATCATTTTGGAACCAGTATGAAGCGTATGAGTAATATTAATTATGGTTTGTTTTATATTAAATAATATAATTCGGAGTGTAATAAAGTTTTCTTAAAATTTCACAAAGCTTTTAAAAAGAAGAACGAACTAGATTTTTCAACTTATATTTGATTATGTTTTTAAATAAATAAATTTTTTTTCTTATTTTTGCCCGAAAATATTAAATTTAAAAATGTTTTTAACAAAAACTTTTTATTAAATAAATTTAAAATATTTCATATTTTTTTAAATAAATATAAAAATGAAAACTATTTAAAATAAATTTTCCAATTTATTTATTTTTATTAAACAAAACAAGTAAGAATATATTCGTCTATACCGAATATTCAATACCCTTCACCAGGAATGTGTGTGATGTAAATACCTTTAGTCTCGTACATATATATACTCACAAAAGTTTTTCTTAAATTAAAGACAAGAACACTTAATGAGTCATAAATTTTGTTATATTTTTAGCAGAAACTTTTTTCTATAAAACCGATTTTGATAATTTTGAATAAAGCACTAATAACTCAATATTGCGCCCAGATTTTATTTTAATCTGCCGCTTTATAAGCGACAATTTTACGAACTTTATTTCTTTGAATTTAGAGTTTGTCAATATCTTATAATATATTGAATCGATTTTGCTGGTTTTAAATAGAAAACTTCTCAGAAATCTAAAAAATACTCTGATTGAGCTAATTTTAATTGAGATCTGTCAATTACTGTGGACGTCAGCGTGCCAACAACAGACAGATAAACAGAAAAACAGATCGATTAAGGTATTGATTTGATGTTTTACATTATGGAGTCTGAGATAATTCCTTCATAGCATTACATATGGAATGACCAATCTAATATATCCTTTTGCCCACTTGTGGTGCTGGAGGGTATAAAAATATCATTTTAATCAAGTAAATTTGGCAATAAAATGAAAGTAAATTAAGAAAAACTAAACCACAAAATAAATAGCTTTTAAAATTCTTCAATTTAGACAGAATAAGTTTAATTTAAGAAAAAAGTCTATTTTTTAAGCCACAAAACTTCAATTTGATTTAGTTTTTATTTTATTTTACTCTGAAGAAAAATCAAATCTCTTTTTTTTATGACATCATTTGACTGCAGCAAATGTTGTACTGCAATATTTTTGTAAACAAACATACACACACACATGTATAAATTTGTCTTTAAACAAAACTTAATAACTCAAATGAATATATGCATGTATGTATGTGTGTGTTTGTTTATTTGTGTTTGTGCCTTAATATTATTTATACTAATAATAATGTAGGTTTAACTTTGAAAAAGTCCAATAAAAATTATGAATATAAAACCAACTACAACAACTGTGTATGTGTGTATTAGGGTAATCGGTCCAGTTTTAAATAACCGGTTATTTTTGTTAAAGTCGGTTTCTGTTTGTATGAGAAACACACATTTCAAATGTCACAGAGTTTAAAAACTTTGAAAAATATTTCCTTTTAAACTTTTAAACACTTTGATCATATTCTTAAATACTGGAAACTTTCCTGTGAGTGATGTATTCAATAACTATTCCACCGAAGCTGATATTGAATATACCGAATATAGTGACGATTCTGCATATAATTTGGAACATGAATGAAATAATTATATTCAAAATTAAAAAATCTTAATTAGAACAACTATTACTTGTTTTAGAATTATTCCGTAAAAATGTAAGTCTTACTCAGTGCTTTGTTATGTTTGTAGTACACTGGAGATTATTATCAAAGTTGAGAATAAAAGTAAGAGAACTATATTCGTCCAAGGCAAACCGTAAGTAGTTGGGCTAATATTTGCAATACATAGAAACGGTGTTACATCCACCTTTTAGTTCGGCTCAGAATCACTTTTGAGTCTATTTAACGGTGTGAACACTCTGGATATTGCATTTTTGGGATATCTCGATGAAATTTTTGGCCCAAGGATGAATCCTACTGAAATCGGTCATATTCAAAAGAGCATTGTTTAGGTTTCTCCTGTACAAATGTCCTCTCGGATTAAGGTTCTAAGATCATAAAAGCCAAAAATAATAAGTCTTATAATATTCTTAAACGATTTGCAAAATTATGCGAGGGTCAGTTCATTACTTCTAATAGGTCCCATATAAACCCCTTTCAAAATGTAATTTTAAAGGGCATAAATCTCACATATTGTAATAATAACTGGTCAAATTAAAGTAAATATAAGCTAAAATTAATGTGCACACTTATATGAGGTTCAGTCCATAATTTCTTCCACTAGAAAAATTATTTTAAATTCATAAATAAATGTTCATGTTAAAATTATATACTGTGTACTTAATAATAAATCAGAAAATTTAATTATACGAGGGTCGTTCAAATTTTTTCGTAACTACATATTATAATCAACATTATAGTTATTGCATAGTCGGGCTTGACTGACAATAACATTTTTACTTGTTTATATAAAAGGCGTAATTTCGTGTCTGCTTTCACTGGGAGTCAAAAAAATTTATATAATTTTGACTACTTATCCTGTTTTGATGATTATTGGAATATATATGGGATCATAGTTAAATCTTATTTTAATTTGATAAACATTGTCTGCAAAATTGGCAAAAGAATTTTTTCTTAAATTTGAGGTTGTCTCAGATATCTGTCAATAACTTTTGTTAATACACCGATTTTTTTTTACTTTAAACTGCTTAGAACAATAACAAACAACTTAAAAAAATTTTTAATTCAGATTGTTATTGTGACCTTGAAAATGTTTTCAACAGACAAACGGAAAAGACATAATTGACTCAGCCGGTTTATACTAAATTGCAAATTTTCGAAGAAACCGAAAACCGGTTTCTAAGAAATTCGAAGAATTAATCACTCTAGTGTGTATCTTTATATGTATAGATTCATATAAACTATAAGACAAAATAAGAAAAATAATTTAAAGCTTAAGAAGTAAAAAAAGGATGCAAAAAAAAAAAAATGAAACAAATAAAGCAATAACAACAGAGTAGAAACAAACTTGTCACAACATTTTAAAAAGTTGCAGCTGTGACTCAGGAATATAAAACAATAAAGGATTTTTTCATTTAATTTTTTTTCTTGTTCGTGTAATTTCTTTCCTCAAATAAAAAAGGAACCATAAAAAAGTTGTTGCATCATGAAAAAAATATAAGTAAAATAAAATTATGAAAGATTCTAAGCGACCATATGGAGAGCTTTAATTTAATTATTAATATAAAACTTTCTCTTCAGGAAATTTTATAAAAATTCAATTAGGCTTTTAAAAGAGATGACCTATTTAGCTCATTTTATAAAATAAAGAAGATAAGTGATTTTTTTTTTTTCAAATTACAAAATTCTTCAAATTTTGCTTATTGTAGGGTATTTAAACATAAAACATACTTAAGTATCATAATGAAAAAAAGTAGAAGAAACTATAAGCCAAGTCGTCATGTGGCAAAAACCAAGAACTTTAAAATGAAATTTATACATTTTATAAATACTGCACTAAAAAAAGAAGAAGAATAATATATCTACCATACAAACCATTAAAATATATAAGTTATAAACATACATACATATGTATATCACATGTTTGTGGTACTAAGGAAATAACTAAGAGAACTAAAAGAAGTATTTTTTGGAACAGCGAATTTGAAATGCCCTATTTTACCAACAATTTGACGTATTGGAATTTTAAGAAAAACTTGTGATTGTGTTTTTTATGAAGTAATATTTTGTATAATTTTTATATATTTAATTTTTTATATGAAATACTCATATGAAATGATGTTAGTAGTTTATGAAGAACTTAGAAAAAGAAATTATATTTAAAGTTTAATAAAATTGAAATGAATAACGACATTTAATTGCAATTTCGGTACGATATACTACATGCTCTTGTCCGCAGATAAGAGAATCAAAATAAATCTTATTCTTCCATACAGAAATACGCAAAATCGTAGTTTTTAAATTTTGTTTGAAAATTTGACTTTTTTCTATTGTTACGATCACCCTACCGATCGGCGGATAATACATTTGGTACGTTTCCAGACATGTATATAACTGCGGTCAAAATATAACAAACTAAAAAATAACAAAAATTAATAAATATTATTACAATTTTTAGTGGTATTTTATTGAATTGATCTTACGATATATTTTTAGCATTTTGTAGAATTCCTCTTGTTAGCAATAACAGCCGAATTTCGAAAAGTCGAAAAGACTCACTGTTCCCTAACAGAGTTTTGAAAAAAACAACGATTTTCTGATGCAGATATATTTGCAAATTTCTTATTTACTTTTGCACTTAATGTATTTTTCGATGTATTTCTAAATTAACTTCAAAAATGCGCTACATAAGTGAATATAAGTGAATAAATGGTGCCACTTAAAAAAAAAAAAAACTCCCCAAAACATATTTTTTTCAAGTTCAAACTTCAGATTTATAAAACTTTTATAATCTATCTATTTTCTCTATATATAAAAAAGGATGTGTGTATGTATGTATGTATGTATGTATGTATGTATGTATGTATGTATGTATGTATGCAACGTATAGACAAATATACCCGAAAAAAACACAAGCTAGAAAAAATCCAATAGAATCAGGAGGAGGGGTATCCCTAATACAAAGCTAATATTGATTTTCGAATATCTTAAGAACTATAACAGCGAAAGTTGTCAAATTTTCCCAAGAGACTGTTTAACTGGATAGGACCATGGGGAGGGGTAACCCCTTTAGAAAGCAAATATTGGTTTTCTGTTTCACTGTTAAAGTTCTTTTAATAGTGAGAGTACTCAAATTTGGTCTCAACTCTTTTCTCCAGGAAATGTTTTCTTGGACAACACATAGGACAGATAAGACCATGGAGAGGAGTATCTCCCATACAAGTCAAATATTGATTATCCATTATCCAAAAAACTATAACAGTGTGAGTTCTTAATCACTTTCTCCAAAATCTGTTTTACCTGACAAAACGTGTTTTATCAATACAAATCAAGATTAAATTACTAATAACCTATTTGAATCGTATGAAAATACAACTCTCCAGATAAACGAAGTTTGCCGAGCATGCTATTTATATTTATTTGAACAGTACTTTTAAGAAGAGGGCTAAAAATTCTAAAAAATAGATTTCGACTTGAATATTTCTGAAACAATATACGCGTATTCTTTAATGTTGTTGAACAAATAAATTAATTTTAATTTATTTAATTTTTTTTAATTTTTTCTCTTATCTCGTAACAAAAGTATTTTTTAATTTCAACAAAAATTTTAATTTGTGAAAAATATTTATTTATATTTTTTTGTTCAAAATTATCCAACATAAATTTGTTTTCTACACAACGATAAAATAAATGCACTTCAGATTTTGATGATAAATGATAAAGCAAAAAACTTAAGACAAAACTACAAACACCAATACATAAACATACTTAAGTTAAAAGAAAATAAAATTTAATTTTAATTTTAAGGTTTTTTCCTCTTCATTGTTTTTATTTTTTACTTTTTACTTACAGTTTACTTTAACTTATAAACACAGACATATATAAATGAAACATATGTACACAAGCTCACTTACATTTATTAACTTACATATTTATTTAAAGAAATAACACACTAATACAGATATACATAAATCTATACACATACCTATACATACATAAGCTCTTTTTTGTATACATGCATTTAAGCAACTTTTGAATATTAAGAAGGGGAGAAAGTGTAATTGTAATATAAGAAGGTTTTTAAGGAAACGGAAACATTTGGAGGGATTAGAAGGCCATGAGAGCGCAGTGGGAAGAGAGGGGAGGAAATGAAAAATAACTAAATCATACAATATAAGCAAGTAACCTCAGTCATCACAGCATTCACTGCAACTTGCCAACATTATGTTCATTCCTTTTTTTTCTCTTCTTTAAATTTTTGCTCTTCATTTGTTTCTTTTTTGCTCATTCATATGGATCCTGTTATTTTTACTTTTTCTTTTTGTATATGTGTGTGTGTGTTTCTTGTTGCTTTTTTATTTAAAAAAAGACGTGATTTATCTTAAATTGTTATTAGTATTTTTCTTAAGTTGCTGTTTTTTACTTTTGCCTTTTTTTTACTTTGTCACTGACACAACAACAACAACACCGTGCAGAAAATAAAAAAGAAAGCAGAATTGTCGGTTTATACTTTTCTTTTTTTTTGTTCTTTACATCAACTTTTCAAGACAAAATGTTTGTCATGTTTCATATTTTGGTTATAAAAATTTATTGAAAATGAAAAATGAAAAAAAAGTAAGAATGGTATATTCGACTATGCCGAATATTGCATACCCTTCACCATAAATGCGGGTGAAGTAAATACGTTATGTTTCATACAAACACACTTACAGATATACTCATAAACGTATACGATATACAAAAATATTTCCTTGATAGAACTCGGGCACTTTGAATGAGTTATAAAATTATTTTTTTTATTATTGACTATAAATTTTTTAAAACTGAACCGATTTTGTATTTTATTCAATGGTAATGAAGTAAATGTTTCTTAATATTATGACAAAATTTCATTCTAATTTTTCGATTAACAATTGACAATTTTACGATTTTGTTGCTTGAATTTAGATATTGCCTCAGATATCGGTCTATATCTTTTAATGTATTGAATCGATTTTACTGGTTTTAAGGACTACAAATTGTTATGAATATGAGCGTGCAAACAACAGACGGACTGAAAAAGCTAAATCGACTTAGGTTTTGATTTGATGCAAGAATAAATATACATTAAGGGGTCTGAGATGACTCCTTCTTAGCGTTACATAGGGAATGACAAAGTTAATATATCCCATTCACCACTTGTGGTGGTGGAGGGTATAAAAACTCAATATTTTCATTACAAATAAAAAGTTATTAGTTTTTGTTTAGGGCAGAGTTAAGTAAAGACGGCAAGAGAGAGAGAGAGACAGGGAGAAAGAGAGTGGAGAGTAATCATTTTACAACAAGGTTATTTGTTAGCAATTTTCTTTGTAATTTCTATAAAATTGCAATAAATTTTTGTATTTAACAAAAAAGTGTGTAATCAATTTCAATCAATTTTATACATGATAATCACAAATACATATAAAGATTATCTGGCTGAATAATTTTTTGAGATTAAACAATAATAAAAAAAGTTTTTATAAGTTTTTTAAATTAAATTTTATATTTATAACTTAAATAGATTTACACAGATTTACAAAGATTAGAAAAATGATAGAAATATTTAATTTGTTTGTAAAGAAGGTATTAAATTATTAAATTAAAATTTATTTAAATACTAACATTTCTATAATATTGGGTTTAGCTTTAGATAATTGGAGATATAGTTATTTGAAACTAATCTAGATCTAGATAATAGATCGTACAAACGAATATTGTTAACATTATACAAAAAGTGAATCAATCAGCATAAAAGAGAAGATGAGAATAATAAAAAAGTGCAGTTTTTCGTGGAAGAAGAAAAAATACATTTTTGAGAATAAGGAAATTTTTGGTAAACATTTATTTTTGGTCAAAACTTTTTAGAAAAAAAATTTCTCAACAAAATTTCCAATTTATATTTTTACTAATTAAAAATTTTTTATAGTAAATTTTTTTTATTAAAATTTTATTTTTGATTTGAAAAGAAAAATTTAATAAAAATTAATTTTTGTTGCAAAAATTTTGAATTTGGCAAAAATAAATTTTTATTAAAAAAAACAATTATATTAACAATAAACAATTTAAAAGTTCTATTAAAAATGAAACTAAAGAAAAAAATCAAATTAATTTTTTGTATAAAAGAAAATCAATAAAAAATAAGACTAAAAAAGATAATTTATATTTTTTATCAATCAAAATTTTTATCAAAAAAGTTGATCCAAAAAATAAAATTTGTTTTTAAAAAATATGATAAGAGAATATTTATTTAATTATTTTGAAAGTAATTCATATGTAATTGGTAAATTATTTTTATAAAAAAACAATATTTGAAAAAAAAAAAACAAGTAAGAATATATAGTCGGTCAAGATAACAATATAATACCCTACAGCACATTGTTGGTTAACAATGGAAGTTACCAAAAATGAATGAACGACCCTCTTTACATGGGTTTACATGGGCAGCCAGTCGTACAGACAGACACCGTTAAATTGACTCTGGAGGAGATTCTAAGTCGAACGGTATACTTAAAGATGGATGTAACACACTTTCTTCTGTTACACACATCAGCACAAAAGCAGAAGCGTCAGCAATATTTTTTTATCAGTTTGAAACATAGCAGCTGTAGGGTAATATTTCCAAAAATTTGTATATAAAAACTTGTGTCCACTTCTATAGGTGTAAATTGCACAGTATCTTTTCATTAAATTTTTTGCGCACAGCGACTTTGTGTCATTATTTTAAAACAATAATTTCGATTAACTGTTTTAACACACAGAAGGAACTGATTCATACTTTGTTCTACAGCAATTATTAGAAACAATTCCTAAGAAATATTTAAAACCGATTGCTTAACCGTTTAACAGCCAAATAGACTGCCGATTCCTAAAACGTTAATCAGCCAGTACTGGAGCCAAAGTACCAAAAGCAATAAAATTTTTTAAGTTATAAAAATCAGAAAACCATCTTCTAAATAGTATTTTTTTTTTTTTTTTTAAGAAGGTTCAATATTTTTTTAAATTTTTATAAAAAAATTTATATTTTTATACGAAAATAATATTTTTTAAAGAAATTCAAAAATAGAAATTAAATTTATATTAAATAAAATTCAATTTTTATCAACATTTATTTTATTTTTAAAATTTTTTAAATTTTGTTTCCAAAAAGTAAAACACTGTTACATATTCCTATAAATGCACATATTTTTTTTAAGAACTAGAAAAAATTAAACATTAAACAATCAATTAGGATTATTAATTTTTAACTCAAAACTTCATTTTTATGTCTTTGTTTTTTTAACTTAATTTTAAAGTTTAACTGTCAAAACTACTGTCTGTCATTAATTTCATTTGTTTACCAACATTAGCATAAATTTCCTCTCTATTTAAGCTCTGCTTAAGAAATAAGGGTTTGTTTTGGGCAATATTTGAATAAATTCATGTATCCCACATATTTCCTATTGGGTTAAAGTTCCACTGCAAGCTGCCCAATACAACAGATATATTCTGTCTACGTTAAATCATGATTAAGACTTGCTTGCTGGAATTTGCAAATTTTAAGGATTTTTCATCTGAGAAAGAGAGAAGAGCATTGATCATCTTTTAAAGTTATAAAATATTTTTCATAACGAAAATTTTTCGTCAATTCTTAAAATAGACGAAACAATTAATAAAACTGTAGTTAATTTAAAAAACTATTATTCAATATGAACAATAAATGATTAAAATTGAGAAAAATAAATCCTTAATATTGATGAATATTATTCAATTAAAATGCCATATTTAAATTAAATTTAAGAAATTTTAGTTTAATTGAGGAAAGAATAAGTTAAATTGTTGTAGTAAAATAGTACATAAAGTACTAAGTAAAAAAGATTTCATGATAAATTCAGTAGGATCAGGGAAAGGAGCACTCTCCATACAAAGCAAATATTGATTATAGAGTATCTAAAGAACTGTAACAGCGAAATTTTAAAATTTGGTGAGAATGACTTCCCAAGGAACTGTTTTACTAGACAAAGTGTTACACAGATTACTTACATATGTAAATTCAGTTTACATTTTCTTTGTCATCTTCCAATTTTTTTCAAAAATTAAATTTTAACGATATTTAAAAAAGGATATTTTATTTTTTTCTTGCGAAAGTAAAATATATCTTAGTAGAATTTTTTATAAAAAATGTTGAAAAATTAAAAAAAAAAATGGAGCTAAAATTTTTTTATAAAAAAAAACTCTAATAAGTAAAATTTTTTAATAAAAAAATTTCAGTATTTATGATGGAAAATGTAAAAATCCTTTATATCCTGAAAAAACCTCAATACTATGTGTTTAACAGACATAAATGTCATTTGCAGCAGTATTATTTTAAAATTGTTAATATCAACCATAATTAATATAATTTTATAATTATTAATTTCACACTAACACACAATAAAAAATATTTCTTTATTTGTTTATTTATAATTAAATACATTAAAATTCAATCAAAATTTTGACAATTACTTTTAATACAATTCACGCCTTCAAATAATTCTTATATGACAAATGCAATCAATTTTAAACAATAATTGCACGAAGTGCACACAAACACACAAACAAACATAAAAACATACATATGCATATACACTGCTATCTATGTGTATTACAACATATAACAATAAAATAGTGACAAAATAACACTCTCCATATATATGTATGTGTAAGTATGTAAGTGTTCACGTGTGTTTGTATACAAATTTAACACTTGTTAAACACAAACATTTAAACATTTAACAAACTATTCAATCATTGTAATGACATGACATGTCATTTAAATGATTTTTAATTAATAAACAGTGACAAAGAGAGAGAGAGAGAGAGAGAATGTGTGTGAAAAATGTGAACACACAATATAATACTGTTATATAGTTTTACTTATATACATTTACCAATATGTGTGTATGTGTCATTATACTAACGCCTTAAGTATATTTATTTGTAATTCTGTAACTGTCACACTTTTCAGTCTATAATACATTTTAAATTTGTTGCATGTGTATTTGTAATTACGATGTGTGGGCAAATATTTGCGGATTTTTGAAAAAGAGAGTGACTTTATTTTTTTGCAATTAATCAATTATTAAGGAAAAAATGTGAGACAGAAATCAATTGTTTATATTTTTAATTAAATGAATTTTACATACATTTATATATAACCAGGAAGTAGCGTTGAAGTCTACAAATTCATAAAATTTCTAAAATCATTTTTAAGTTCAGTTATAATACCCTACACCACCACAGGTGGTGGGGTAATATGCGAAAATAAGTCTTATTATATACTTAAAAGATGTGCCAAATAATACGAGGATCATAGGTCCCATTCAACCACGTTCCAAGTATCGTACATATACGGGTTTATTTTAGAAATATCTAATTAAATAATATTTAGTTAAATATAAAGCTAAATAAAAGCCAAAAGCACTATACGAAATTAAACGAAGATCGGTAAATAATCTTTTTCAATTCCCATACAAACCTCCAGAAAAAAACCCTTTAAAATACAAAAATTTCACATAAATTTTAGTATCATAAAATATATTGCATACATAAGATAAATAGGGAATGAAAATAATACGAAAGTCGTTCATAATTTTTTCGTAGCAGACATTTACAACCAACAATGTGGTGTAGAATATTACATAATCGGCTAAGGCTGATTATAAAAATTTTTCTTGTTTAGAATTACTTAATTCTCTAATTGTTTCTTTTTTTCAAAAATCATAATCCTATTTTAACCCTACACCACCATAAGTGGGTGGTTGGGTAATAATGCGTTTGTGCATAATTTTTTAACGGACAGAAAAAATATTGCTAACACAACTTTTGAGTATACCGTTCGACTAAGAATCGCTTTCCAAGTCCATTTAACGATGTCCGTCCGTCCGGCCGACTGGCTGTTTTGTCAATGTAAACTGCAATTGCAGATCAAATTTGGCACAAGTCATTATTTTGGCCTAAAGACAATGCTGATTGAAATTGACTGATGGGTCCATATTTACACCCAGCCCCCAATACAAATGTTCTCCCGGAAAATGTATTTAAAACGCATAAATTGCTCATAATAAATTACCGCACTCTTTAGCATAAATTAGAAAACAAATTGCAAGAAGGTCGTTCATTAAATTTTCGTAACTACTTTTTATAACCAACAATGTGGAGTATAATTTTAAACAGTTCTTACTTGTTCTAAATTTAAATTAAAAAATTTATTACTTCTTTAATAAGTTATCTTTGTAACAGTTAAACAGTACCGGAAGAACTTGTCCATTGATGGATTAGTTGGTCAGGTAGAAGGAACGATGTTTCTAAACCCAACAAATAGAAAATATTTTTAAAAGAGCTCTTATCACATAGCAAAGCTAGGCTACCTGGTTAGTTTAGTTCTCGGAATATTTGGTACGAAAAGTTAAATGCACGTTTAAAATGTACAAGACCCAAAAAGTTCCTGACACCAGCGCACGGAAATTGAAGTTAAGTTAAAAAAAAAAATCTTGCTACATAATGGATGCTGTACAGATTTTTCGCAAATCCCTGGTCAAAAATTTTGCTGAATGGAATGTTGAAGAAAAGTTTAGGGCACAAAAGCACAATATTGTTAAAGTATTGAACACTGCCATAGTACATCCTATTAATACTTATGGATCAAGATTGAAATATTTTTTAAGAACAGTCATTCCTAATCGCCAAGACATAATAGAAACTCCAAACCACATTAGAATTCACCTCAAGAATGTTCTTATGAAATTTCATAGAAAATATTTATTAGTTTTAAAGTTACAGAATTAGTAAAGAAAACGTTTTGGACCACTTCACATTGTCATGAAGAAATATTATAACATTGTGGCTGGCCATTAATTGATTAGGACTCTTTTTGTCTTTAATATCGAAATCACTACTTTTGAATTGTCTAAAATGTAGCGTTCGTCTTTTCCTTTTTTAATTGGTGTATGTTACCCCTACAATTCATATGAAGGAAATTTTCGACGTTATAACGATGGACAAAATATGTGTTTAAATGGTATCTAACAAAAAACTTGATGATGCGAATTCAAGTTTACCCTCCAAAATGCCATATTTGGTATAATTGACATAAAATCATACGTGATAGTCATCTTATGTGTTTTCCAAATTGATACTTTTAATTTCTATAAAATTATATGTGTTAGCGTATGATTAATATTGATAGTGCACATATTTTTGCACATTAAGTATACAACAAAAGAATTATGGTGAAGCAATAGGCTGGTGATGGGGTGGGGTGGGGTGGGGTCAGCTAATCATCGATAATAACTTGAAAACATCTCTACTATAAGCATCTGACATTTTATGAAAATATCTCCAGCGGTTCGTGTGTAACAAAATTATTTTTAAAAATCGTCAAGGAACCCCTGTGTCATCTTTAAACTACTGAAATTATATTATAACTTATTTTAAATTTGTATTTTCAAATCTCCCATAATAATGTGTAAGTTGAACTTCAGTTCTTCTTCTTCTTTTTGTGAAATGACAAACAAAAATTATTGATTACATCATGGACCCCAATAATCTTTGCTTACCAAATCGTCACTTTAAAACTTTATCATTTAATCTTAAAAATATAGAATAAAATGCTTAATCATTGAGAACATAATTTTCTCCTAAATTTGAGATGGAAAGAAAAAAACAATAATTTTTGTAAACGTTATATAATGACGGCCTGTTTTTTTTGTCATCTTCTGCTGCAGATGATATTAAAAATAGATACATTAAAAGTGACCAGGTTTATTTGTTGTACCCTACACCATCATAGGAAGTGGGTAAAAAAATATTCCTACCACCACTTTCAAGTATGAAGTTAGACTCAGAATCACTTCTTGGGCCGATTTAAGCATATTTGTCCGTCCTTTCTGCTGGTTGTCCATGTAAATTTTGTTAGCAAAGTACAGGTCACACATTGAAGATGTCTTAATGAAATTTGGTGCGTACTATTACTTTGGCTAAGGTCAGTTTCTAAAATAATGTGCCAAGTAATATGTGAATCGGTCCATTATTTCTCATAGGTCCCATACAACCATCCTTCAAAATATCACTTTGAACTTCATAAATCGCACATAAACGTGATTATTATGAAAATATTTAGTCAATTTAAGATAAATATTACTCGAAACCGATGTGCGAAATTATACGAGGGCCGACCTATAACTTTTTCAATCCTCCAGAAAAATTCATTTTACAATGCATAAATTTCCCTTAAATATTATTATCACATATATAAGCATAAATATGAACAGGAAATTATACGAGGGCTGTTCACAAATTTTCCGTAGCAGCCATTTACAATCAACAATGTGGGGTACGGTATCACATAGTTGGGCTTGACCGTCTATAACATTTTAACTTGTTTTTATTCTAGAAGTGAGTGTGTGATTCAAGGTGAATGTAAGGCGTGAAGGGAAATTAATAATGAATTAAACGAGTGATAAACTGTATTTTATGCATGATTATCGTAGTGTGTTAACTGCTTGTGGTATTTTAAATTAATTGCAGTTGATAATAATGATGACGATGACAATGCTATAGCAGTCATCTGGTTATAAAAGGATGATGAGTATGAAGAGCTAAAAATGGTTTTAAATGACATTGTGATGTTAAAAATTATATAATAAGTATTACATCGGTCATAGGCGAAGGTTTGGAATACTACATTAGAAAGTTTTTAATTAACTTTTTTTCAATGGAGTCCTTTAAATATTAAGGAAGTTATTTTTAAAAGGCAAATAATTTAATTCAACTATATTATTATTAACGGAGTTCTCAATTCTTTTTCTCCAAGACACTTGGTTTTTAGCGTTTTCATATTTTTTAAGACTTTTAAATTTTTTAGCATCTATAAATGTTGTTATCAACCAATAAAACTCGGCTTTCACATTAAATGTTTAACCGGAAACAAAAAAATTACTAACCAAAAAACCCCAATACGACCAAATAAACCACACACATCATGACAACTAAATGACTGACAGCCGAGTATTTGGGTGTGTGTGTGTGCGTTTGTGTATAAGCCATTTAAGTTTTTTCTCTCTCCTGCTCTTAACAAATACATATACAAATATAGTAGTTTAATTTACACAAAATAATCAAGAGCACTAAAAAAGAGCAAAAAATTAATAACAATGTAATGATACCGTGTCAGTTTAAATTAAAAACATTTACTCACTAACACACATACACTAATAATAAAAACTACACGACAAAAAATCCCTTGAGTTGATTAACAATATTAAAGAGTTTAAAATCCGATTTAAATAGCAAATACCCGGTAAAAACTTGTGGTGTGTACAAAAAAACTTAAAGTGTTAAATTTTTTTTTATGTTTGTGTTGTAAGAAAAATCTGTGTGCTTAAATTTATTTACAAGCCATATAGTCAGAAACTGGAGATTAACACCTCTTCAACTTACATGTTAATCTAGAGAAGAGGTGTTCAAATTTTATCAAATTATTTTGGTAAAATATACATTGGGGGAAGTGATGTGCAGTGGCCCTTTAAATACTTAAGAAAAAATAATTTTGATTTGATTTTAATTTGATTTGCCCCTCCTAAATTACTATACTTTTTAATTTTAATTTAAGGAGTGATATCGAAGAATTCCCAACACACGTTTTTTTATTATAACTTTAACATGTCAGTTATTTTTGAAAGATGCCAGTTGTTATCTTCAATGGCAAACAACTTGTTAATTTGATTAAAATAAGTGACCAGAAAAATGTGTCCGTTGATATAAAGCATGATTCAGGTAGAAGAAATGGTCAACAAGATGTTTCTTAAGCTAAAAATTAGAATGCATTTTCAAAAGAGATTCCCCAACGCAGCCAGCTTAGCTCTGAGATTGGTGTTTTTTAGTACGAAAGCTTTAAGCCAATGCAGGTTTGAAAACATTCAAGGTACAAAAAGTTTCTGAAGAGACCACGGAAATTAAAGTCTAAAAAAATATACTTGAAATATAGAAACTTATGTTCTGATAGATTTTCGCAACTTACTTGTCTGATGCTCAAGGGAATGTTAAAGAAAAATTTAGAGCCGAAAACCAAAAAAATTCCCACAAAGCAATATGAAGTTGCGACAAAAGAAACCAATCATTTGTTACAAAAGGTTCCATAAATAGCGAATTTTACATCAAGGAATGTTTTCAAAAACGAGGCTTCCATTCGTAAGACTTCGTAATGTTTCCATTTATTTTTGTCCCAACTTGGCATCCTGTCGCTATGAAAATCAAACGTTTGATACGCTTGTAATAATGTGGTATTTGTATCAAGAGAGGAAAGCTCTCCAAACTGATCGGAGTTAAGCCAATGTAGAAGAAGAGAAGAGAGAAGAGCACGAAAGGGTGTTCAAAAGTGTGGCATATTTTAAACGGGGATGGACAACCTATTTGACCAAAGTGACAAAAAGCACTTTTATTGTTTCCATTTGATTTAAGGGGAATTTCGGCAAACAATTAAAAATTCCAGTGCAAGAATGAAATATGTATGTGAAGTATGTGTTTTTGATGATTTCCAGTTAATTATTGAAGAAATTTCAAATGTACCTTTACATTATTCAAAAAGTACCAAAATTACACCTTTTTATGTCGGTGCAAAATCATACGTACTAAATTTTATATTTCTGCGTTAATTATTATGCTAAAATCAAAAAGTAAATCTCAAGAGTCCAAAAAGGACACCTTCATAACAACTAAATGGTCTGTTTATCTTTATGTTTTTTGATAAATATGGTAAGAAATAAATCAAAACAAAATATAAAAGTTCCACTGAAGGAACAAAATAGGACCTTTAGACAAAATATTAATTTATCATTTCTAAATCACAAGGAACCAAATAAGTAAACATCTGTAAAGCAAATATTAGAAGTCGGATAATTAAAGAGCTGTTATAGGTTGAGTTTGAAAAAAAAATTAGGAAAAATAAAATGCGGATAGCATAAGTAGAGAATCTAAATTCTCCTGATTAGAATTATAATGGCGAAAGCCATTATATTCTAATCAGGGAAAATATTCAGAGCAGTTCGCAACTCTGAAAATTTTAAAAATAAATAATCTTTTGGCCGGGACTATTTTTCTTTTACCTATCAATCGTAATCTCTATTCTAGAACATAATTAGAAAACGATTACCTTATTCTAACTTGAAGCTATCTGCGCTACATTGTTTCCAATCCACCAGTTAAATTGAGGACTTCGTAAAGCCTTAGCTGTAATATATATTTAATATTCGATAAATAATATTTGCTTTGTAAGTGAGTTCCATTAATACTGTCAAAATCATCCTAATTACAAAATCTCTCACCATAAAAGTTCTTTAGTTTCCTTATTCACACAATGCAACTTTTGAACCGGGCGATATCTTAAATTTGACAAAGTTAGAGCAGAGATAATCAAGGGCGTAATCCGTAACTTTCAAAGTTGATAGTTTTAGAGATGTTAAAATGATATCTTTTTGGGATTTTTTAAAAAGGAGTCAATATTTATTCACTGACAAAATATTTTCTACAAAAATGCGGGTAAACTAAATATTGCAAAGATATACTCGGAAGTTGATCAATTTAAGAAATAAGAATTAAGTTTTCGATATTATTTTGATAAAATTTCGACAAATTAAAAATGCTTTGAATAGGGAGGATTTTCTTTGGTTCGATCGTCAAGAACATATTCTTTCAAGGATAAGGGAACTTATAAAAGAGTTTTAAAATTTAGGCCCAATTCAATTGCTTAAATAAAACAATTTTTTAGACACGCACGCCAAGAGGAGAAATATTTTTTATTAAGATTTTTTCGATCTCACTCCTTTTTAAAAAAGTATAAATTTTACTATAAGATTTCTTTTCATAAAAATCTTGAAAAATTATTATATTTTTTGTAAATATCCTTAGAGTATAACAAAAATACATAAACACTTTATAAACACACATACACACATGCACCCAGAACTGTACCCTGGAGTTAGTGTTTTGGCAACAAAACTTGTATGAAAAATTTATTTTGTAAATTTAATTTTCAAAGTAAAAAATATCAATGAAACATAATATTTTTCCATTTATAGTCTCCATAAAAATACTTAATAAAGTAAGAGTTTAGATAGAAAAGGAATTAAAATCTAAATATATGAAAGTATGCAAGTATTTGTTGCATATTTATATAAAAAGTTTTTTTTAACTATAATAGAAATCCCAAAAGATGTCAACATGTTGATTTTGAGTAGCTCTAAAAAATATAGAATTGGTAGATTTCCAAAGGTATATACAAGGTTTCTTACTTAGGGAAACTTTGAGCAGAGCTAGAGTTAGTAAAAGGTAGTACTAAGTTAATAATTTCTAAAGGGAAATTTTGTGGAAAAAATAAATTTTTAATTGAGAATTTTGGCCAGAAAAATCTACGTCCTTGTTATGCTTTGTTTTGTGTAAGATTAGATAACCTGTATCACAGGATATGTTTACACTGTGACCACTCCACATCACAACATTTTCTATTACTTTTTTTACTTATTTCATTAAAAATACTAACAAAGTTAAATATTTTGACCATATTTCTATTTATATATTTTTGTTGTCAACATTAGATACATATGAGATTCTGGAAGTACACAGAAGCGTCTAACCACAGGATGTCCTCTTCTGGTTTTAGAGGTTTTTGCATGTTTATACCCTTCACCACCACCAGTGGTGGAGAGGGTGTATTAATTTTGTCATTCCATGTGTAATGCAAAGGGGGATCATCTCAGAACCATAATATTTATATTTATATATATTCTTGCATCAAATTTAAATCTGAGTCGATTAAGCCTTGTACGTCTATTTGTATCTCCGTCTGTCTGTTCACACTCACATTCACAATAATTGGCAGAGCTCAATGACATAGGGCTTTTGTATTTGATATAGTCCTAAAAAGTTTCCCAATTAATACCAGAAAAATCAGTTATAAATCTTAAAAATAGAATAAAAGTTTACCACAATATAAAACTATATGGTTTTCGTTACCATTATCGGTTCAGTAGGAAAAAATGTTATAGCCAAAAATATAACTAAACGTAAAATGTTTCTGTGTTAAATTAAAGAAAATTTTTTGTATATTGTGTATGTATGAATGTGTTTGTATGAATCATAATGTATTTACCTCACAGGAGTTTGTGGTGGAGGGTATTGAAGATTCGGTATAGCCGAATTAAGCATTATTACTTGTTTTGTTTATATTTATTTTAAACTAAACTAATCCTCTTGAGTGAATGAATGTCTACTAAAAAAAGAAGAGTATAAAGAAAATAGCACTGTGGTCCTTAAGTTACCGAAACATAGTCGTACTCTTGGCAATAGTACAGAAAAAAAAGAAATGCACAAGAAAATATAAACAACAACAATTGTAGCAAGAAAACCTAAACATTTATTAGTCTAACAAGGATCTGGTTACAATATTTTCTAACATACATACATACATACATACATACATACATACATACATACATACATACGTACATACATACATTCATACATACTCATTTTGTAACCATTCTAATACTTACATTTACTTCTACTTAGTTTTAAATGTGAATGTCTGCTGTTTGTTAAGTTAGAGGTCACAATACTAATACATACATATTATAGTCACATACATATACAACAAGAATATGTATAAGTAAGTGAAATTGTAATAGTTTATTTAGTTTTTTTTCACACAAGTGTTTCTTTCTTTGTATGCATATATGTTTACATGTGGTATGTGTTTTTGTATTCGTGCAACTCCATGTCATTGCAGTTTTTGTTCTTTGCAATGTAGAGACCCCTAAAGTGCCTTTGTTTATTAGACAAGTTAAAAACCAAAAGAAATTTTCAAATAAGGGAAAAAATTATCTGGTAGAAATTTTAATATATTAGTATAATTGTTTAGTGTTGCCAGAGTTAGCAGAAAATGATTTTATATTAAAATATGACATAAAGGTGAGTTTTTATTTAAGTTTTATATTTATTTTGAAAGTTTTGAAAAAAAAGGTTAATCCAGGCTGAACCTTTAGTTTTATTAAATTCTGGTAACTCTACATAAATTTCCCTTCTTTAAGAATTAGATTAGTATAATCCAGTTTATAATGATATGTGCACTAAAGAAGAAATTGTATAAATTAATACCATTGAATTCTATCTTTTAAACGTTAAGTAAACTTCATGAGCGTCAATCGTGGAATTGGAAATTTATTATACCCTCCACTACAGCAAGTGGTTACTCTAAGAATTACGATATGAAAAACCATCTAACAACCATATATCCCTGTATAAGCTATATCTGTCTATCTGTCTGCCTGTCTGATTTTGACAATCTAACGTTTAAAGTAACTGTAAGTAAAATCAGTTCAATTGATATAAAGTTATAGACCCATATTTGAGTCTACATAAAAATTATACGAATTCTAAATTTTTTGTCAATCTCTCCATTAAAAGTGAAAGGATTAAAAAATAGTAATAATATACAGCACATACTTTACTATTTTAAGGAGCTTCAAATCGATTTAGCAGAAAATAGGTAACATTTGTTAGAGTGTATATGTCTGTTTGATTGATTCGATTGAAGTGAATTGTACATTTTCACAATATTTCCTCTAAGTGTAATTTTTGCAATACTATAAGGATTCTTTCTGAAAAGCGTGGATATGTATCTGATTGGTTGATAGTGCAGTATAAAGTAGTTGTAATCATAATTTTGGTGCTTCTCTGTGAATCCCTTCTAGTTTTGGTTACATGATCTTGTAGCCGAGTAGGAAAACATTAGTTACATAATAAAAATTTAAGTTACGGTCCATTTTTTAAACTTAAAAAATAATATTTTTTTCTGGAACATCTATCAATCAATTAAAAAATCATTTTTATACCCTACACAATTATAGGTGCGTTTGGGAAGAATTTTCATCAGTGTTCTACCACTACTTTTAAGTGTATCGATGAATTGATATCCGACGATATATCCATCCAGACATGTATCATAAGACATAAGCAAAAATCGTAGTGCAAAATTTTACCAGCGTCGGTCCATACAGTTCATTTTACTCTTAACAATGTGGTGTAAGGCGAACTGTACTGTACATAACAGATTAGAAAACTATTTTTATAAATAACTTGTTTGTTAATATCAAATTTTTATTAAAAATCATAAACAAGGGTCCAAAAAACGTATGAGTTACATTACCAAATTATATTAAGTATACGCTTGTAATACAAAATCAGGCACTATTAGTAGGAAAATTCAATATTTTAAATTAAAAGAACAATTAATTGATTTTTGTACAAGAACCTAGAAGAATCCTATTTTTGTCGATTTTTGTATGATATCCCTGAGCTTTATCACCCTTAAAATACATAGAAAATAAGGATTTTGTAAAAAAACTTTTCCATCCAATTGAGTATATATATTATTATCATCAGCAGTATTATTTAACACTAAATATAACACATGTTTTACATACAAATACATACATATATATTTTATAAATTTATTTTCTATTGTCTCTTATTTAGTTCTTAAATAAATTGCAGTTCAGGCTTATTGTGCAGCAAGTTATGGAAGCATTTCCTTAAACACTTTTTTCTTAATGTCTTATTTTATTCAATTTTCTTTCCCAGCATCATTTTACTGGTTTTTCATTTCGAATTTAGTTTCATTTTTTTTTCTAAAAGTGTCCTCCGTTTTTTTCAATCTCCCTTTCACAATTTCTCAGTGTAACAATTTAAAACAATTTTGTTTACAACTTTATGTTACAACAAAGTACTTGACAACAACAGTCATTTTAACTCCACTTGGGGGCACTCTCTTTCTTTTGTCATTGTGTTGTTTTGTTTTCTGTTTTCGTTTTCTATAAAAAAATATACAAAAAATAATTTTTTTGCTAAAAATCTAAATAGATGAACACAAGATGAGAGAAAAAGAGCGATAAAGTGGAAAAATAATATAAAAATGTTCTTATATTCTTAACTTTTAATGTAAATATAACAGTTTTCCTTTATCATTAGGGGGTTCCTTCCTGTTGCTATTTGTTTACAAAACACTTACACACATACGCTTATAAAATTTTTCATGCAATTGCAACACATGATTAGAAGATTTCTCTTTTTTTAAGTAGAACTGTGACATCTCAACTCAAACAAAGAAGTCACAAATTTTGCTGAGATTTTTTTCCGTTGTAAAGAAATTTTAATCTTGTTACAGATTTTATTTATTTTGCTGTCTTTATATTTCTTATAATTTTAGTGTTGTTATTGTAATTTTGTGAATTTGCTTATTTTGCTTAAATCATGACCTTGTAAAATAAATAAAATAACAAAAAGGGATAAAGATATTTAAAACATGAGTAAAGTATTAAAATGAGTTTTTCTATTTTCAAGAAAATAACTATTATTTCTGTTGTAATGCTTCAATGAAGTAGAAATAAATTGCAAGATATTGTTTTTAGTTTTATTGCAAATAAATAAAAATAATTTATTATTTCTATGCTAAATCAGCTTTATTTTTAAATAATTTTATTGAAGATTTTAGGTTTTTTTAAGTAAAAAAATTTGAATAAATCAAAAAAAAAAACATTAAACATATTTATAGCAAAAGTGACATAAATTTTATCTTTCTAAAATTTCAAAGTTGAAAGGTTCGAAAGTGAACTAGAACTGAACTAGAATTGAACATAACTAAACAAGGACTAAAACTAAAAAAATTCATTAAAAAATAAATTTTTCTCATAAAATTTTTCGCTAATCTTTAATTTTTTTATACTCTACACTACCGAAGGTGGTTGAGGTATTATGTGTTTGTGATGATGTTTGTAAAATGTCTATCCTGCTCTCTCTACAGGTCGCAACTTGTGAAAAATCTAAAGACGAATAGTCCAATAAAGACGATTAGTCCAATATTCCAGGTACATTACATATAAATGTTCTTCCTAGAACGGAATACTAACAGTCTTTAATATATTGCGATTTAAACGAAATTTGGCACAAATAAGTCTTATAAAAGCGATGTGCCGAAATATGCGAGAGTCGTTCTGTTTTTTGTCATAGGTCCTATACCAACTCCTTTCCATATATAACTTTAAAGGGAAAAATCTCACATAAACGTTGGTATTGTAATAAAAATTGTTCCAGTTAAAATAAAAATAAGCAACAATCGATATGCAAAATCGGTCGGTTTAAAATTTCTTGTAGCGCTCGTAATAAATTTAGACTAAAAAATCAAATTTTCACTAAAAAATTTATTTAGATTAAATGATTTATGAGAAGTTTTTAATTTTAAGTGTTTTATTTTTTATCGCTCTTTGAAAAGAGTTTAATTTCAAAAAAATCGAAACAGATAAAAAGGCCAAATCCAATAAAGAGTCGTGTGTAACAAATGTTTAACAAAACTTTCTAAATTGTCCAGAACATTAAGTTTTACACTTTTACACGGTTTCGACATTTGATTGTCTGTTTCAATTATTGTCCATTTAAACTTAAACTTTTTTACTTTTTGTGACTTGTAAAATATTCCTTTTTTTCTCAATGTGTAATATTTAATTTCATTGTGACGAGTTTTATTTTATGTCTTAGACATTCTTCAATCAAAGAAACCGTGAAACAACATATAAAACGCATAAAATTATAATTCAATTTGGGGTTTTTACAAGTTAAATTGAATACAAAATAAAAACAGACTTTAACACACAGACACACATAAATGATAAATATAGGAAAAAATTAGTAAAAAATCCAAATAAAGTTAAAATAAAAATTTGTTTTATTTACAGGAGTAAAAAAAATTACGAACTGAACTTATTCAATTGTAAATTCGCCCTCCGCAACTAAAAAAATAATTTTTAATACACACATACCACTAAAAGCAGCGAGCAAGAGAGAGGAACAGAATTAAATAATAAAAGTAAAAGAAAATTGGATAACTCCGCTACACACAACAGACACAAAAACAAATATTACAAAAAAGAACTATAGTGGCCATACTGAGGAAACGGAAATAGTGCCAGGAATAAGAAATAAATTTGACCACTACTTAAGCTATCTTGCACAATGTATTAGGACATTATTTATTCTCATAGATTTTTGTTATTCCACATATAACTCTTTAAAATGGACCAGATTTTTTGAATATTCTTATCAGCGACATCTGGGACTCAATTAAACGTTCACAAAATAATACCAACTTTCTACCTTTTCATCCAATTTAATAAATAGTAATTCAGTTGTGGTCGTCTAATATCCTCTTTTAATAATTTCTAACTTATTTATTTAAACTAAATAACATAAAATGCTTAAGGCCACCACTACTGATGTAGACGTGGCTGTTATTACAGTTTCAACTGTATGTTGAATATTAGTGTAAGTGTGTGTTGCAAATAGCAGCTACTGGTGAATACGCTCTAAAAGCATAAAACTTTATTATTAATTCACTTATAGCCACCCGATATTTTTTCAGCATTTCTTTATATTTTTATTTCAATTTTTTTTTCACTGAAAATTTACTTCTACTACAGCAACAACAACAGCAATATGAACAATATATCTTCACATTTTTCCAACTAAATTTGATTAACGCACTTTATTCTGCAAGTGACAGTTTTTCTTCGTTTTCGTTAAAAGCAACAAAAAAATGGGGAAAAAATATCAGCGAGCAGTGTTAGTTACAGGGTAAAGCAAAAGAAGCCATCATCAGTTGAAAACAGCTAGAGAAGAAACATTCCATGTGTCAAATTGTTACAAACAAAAAGAGAACAAAAAAATCGTTAGTTGAGTGGAACAAGTTTTTAAAACAAGTGGGAAGTATATGTTTGGTTAAGGGGAATTTTTATTACCCTTGAATTGTAATAATAAATACATGTTCCATACAAGGCTTACCTCATCTTCCTAGACCTACATATATTTTAGAGAAATATGTACCTTTGATTGGAAAGTTACTCTTAGAAAAGATTATCAATATTTCCTTAGTATAGCAATTAATTCCATTGGCGAACATTATTATTTTGATTAACACCGATTTTTGGAAATTATTCTAACCCGTTTGAGATATTGTAACCGGGTATGAGAAAAGAGCCTTCATCTGTGCCAAGACCTTAGCGAATCTCATCTGATGATAAACACGGCTCTTAAGCACGTAGCTTTTAAGCATCCAGGGTCCTTTTTACGGGAGAAGATATTCATAATAGTCTTTTTAACATTGTTGGCACTTTTAATATCCTCAGTAGAAACCACTCAATCGTGAAGCTATGAATCGCTCATACTTGTACCTTTAAATAAAAAGGATTCATTAAATTTCCGCATACTTAACACTGAGTCTTAAGGCAACGCTTCAGTCATCCATATTGTAAGATTGTTGACCAAAAATTGACACTGCAATGTCATTCGCGTATTGGACAGTGAATATCCTCATGCTGTCCAGTCTGTACAGCAGCTTATAATTGGGGTATTTTCGTATCAAATAATAAGAATCTGTTACGTTACGGATTTATAGACGAGTCTTAGATTTCAAAAATTAAAAAAAAAAAACAGAAAATTCTTTATTCTTAATATTTAAATAACACACCTCATGACAAACTTTACATTCCCATATTCCTCTCTTGTGCTGATGAAGGGTATTAAATGGTAGAAAGAAAAAAGAATTAATTTGTTGAAATAAAAAACTTTTCAATTTTTTAAGTGCAAAAATTAAAGTTTATGAAAATAAATTTTAAACATAAATATTCAGGTTAAATTTAATATTTTTCTCATTTTTAATTAATTAAATTTAAAATTTAAATGCAAGAATTTAGAAAAATGTTTAAAATTTTAATAAATTCTACAATGAATATTTCAATAAGAATTTGATAAAAATTCATTAATATAATTTATGAAAAATAATTTGGAATTGAAATTAGCTTAACACCTTAAAATTTAAAAAGTATATATTTTTTTAAAATCACTTAATAATTTTTTTTTATTTTTTTCTTATGAAAATATTTTAAATAAAACTCAAATCATAATTCGTTTCTTAAATTTTGAATTTTTTTCTTTATGAAGTTTTAAACTATTTCCTTTTGGCATTTAATTTATTAAGAATTCTCCATCCATTAAGCGAAGGTGTGCAATTTTTTTTCATGTATGTCTTTTTCTCATTCTTTTTGAATTTATTTGATTTACGTTTCATTTCCGGTTGGCATATGGGATGTCATAGTTACGTATGAAATGTTTATTTGTTTGCAAAAATGGTATAAGTCAAAATTAAAAAAAAAAAAAATGTGAGATATTAACGTAACTTCCATAAAATTATTTTCTTTTTCAGTTGAAAGCAAAAAAAAAAAATGTGATCATTTTTGAACTGTCATATTAACAAAGTTCCGAAATTTTTGCATCAGAAAAATAGCAAAGTATTATTTTTATTTCATTTACATGAAGATTTGGTATTAATAATATCACCTATGTTGAGTTATACCGTTTTCGATCACAAGTCTGCATTATTTAAATACATACGTATTTACTCCACGCGCAATTTTTCATCATGCTGGTACAAAAATACATTCAATTTCGCACAAAAATATATATTTAACTATATGCTGATGGCGTTTTTTTCACATAAAGGTGTACATACGTTTTTATATTTTAATATGAGGAAGAACTATCTACTTTTTCTGTAGATAATGATTTAACACATAACTACACCCACCCAATTAGTAAACCCATTAGGAAATATTGGACTAAGAACAATTTTCCGAGCTTTTGGTACAACAGGACGTCATAACACTCTTCTGTTGTCATTCTACATATTAAAGAGTTGTTTTTAGATAACCCTAATCGAACCGAATTGAGACTCCGTAATGAGCTTCAATATCGTTTGGGTGCGAGCTTGCCAAAAAAAGACAGACAGACGGACAGTCCCATATCAATTCAGAAATTGATTTTATTTCATTTATCCTCTTCTTTGGATGTTCAAAAAGTTGTAAATTTGGGTATATAGTATTGGAAAGCCTGTTATCTGCGCTTAGACTCAAGTTATGGTCTGAACATCAATCCAGGGAAAACTAAACTTGATACTAAAAAATACGATGTTTTTACTTACCCACTGCCTAAACTGAATGACATGAGACTTACATTGTCATTGAGTGTAAGGTTACTGGATTTCAAACTCTGATGGCAAAAGACTGTTATGGCAAAGGATTCTAAAGCAAGCATTTTGAGGACCTAAGAATATAACGCTTGAAATACTAAGTAAGTACGAGACCTGTTTGTTATGTCCATACTTATGAATGGTGCAATTTTATGATCAAAGTTAAGGGGAAGTTCACGCTTTATTGGGCTGCTAATAAGTTGATGCAGAACTAATCACTCACGACAACTGCCGTTTCCTTACTACGCCTATGTGAGTAGTTCATGCCCACATATTATGCAAAGAACATAAGTGACTCTCACAATAAAATTTAATTTTTTGTCTGGAAGAGTTTTTAGTTTTGCAGCAACTGATTTAAATAACTAATGAAAATTCACTCGTGGTTTTTACGAGCCACATTACTATTCGCCTTCTATATTACAGCTTTGGAGAAGTGTGTTTTCTTCAGACTATAAGAGCAGTGTATATCTCTGCTATTGAGTTGTTAGAAACTAGAGTTGTAGAAAATATTCGGCAGAAACAGAAATTTATAGCGACAGTCTAGCTATACTACTCCATATCTGAATTGGTTTGTGTATGCTAAACATCATCGAACGATAAGTATGTTTGGAAACTTGTTCCGCATTAATCATTAAGTCTATCATACTTTTTGGGACCTTTACCATTTCCGCTCTTGTCCGGTTTAGTTCCCTTAGCTCTTTCTGCTTCCAATTACTTTCTGGATTTGTTTTCTTATCAGGGTATATCCTATACACGTCATCTGTAAATCCAGTGGGATCATACATTGCATCCACATACACAACATCGAGTGTTACTATCCTATATTTGATACTGTCTCTATAGATATGAGTTAATATGAGCTCTGCATTGGTCCAGCCATATTAGGCATGATCCTACTGTATGCACTATTCACATGCACATTACATTTATGTTTCATATGTGTTCTAAAATTACCCTCAAATATTTTATTGCAGCATTTTGGATTTATCAGGTATTTTTATTTTAAGTAAATCGTTCTACATCCTGATAAGTAATCACTTATGATCTTTCTCAAATAATAATTTAAATATTCCAATTTGCAATTAATCGAAATTGAGGCCACTCTGGTTGCAGTCGAACTAGTTACAATTAGGTAACTATCAAGACAAAATCGCGCTTGTAATGTGCAAATCAAATTGCCTGTTGACGCAGGAAAGGTGGTCATATAAATCTTCCTGGTAGACAACGAGGCAAATCTGGCCATATACGATCATAAACTATCGACTTTTCTGTAAGAGTCGCGGTAATAACTCTCCGTCTATCCGTCTCCGTCTATGTTATTGGAAGCTTCGTTTGACTTGATTGTAACTCGGAACAAGATATATAACTTAGCTTTGGACCCACATACTAGTAGCGTATATCTTGAACTTAAAGAATATATTAAGTAAATAAATAAATAAATAAATAAATAAATAAAAAGACATTGTCAAAGTTTGAAATTCTCTATATGAAAAAGAGACTTTCTGCTCACAGATTGCGTACAATAATTGAGGACTTAGTAAATAGCTAAGGAATGAGCTGGTGTGGAGGTGATGGATATGTCTAATTACAGAAAAAAAATTAATTTATTGCAAATTTTACATTCGAATATTTAATTTCCTATTGAGTAATTGAAAATTGCATACATATTTCCACATACATATAAAAGAATATTTGCACTTACGTTTTTTTATAAACGTTAGCGCTGCACACGTTATGCAATTATAACTTTTGTCGTTAACATTTTTGTGAACAACTTTAAATGTTGTTGTTGCTGTTGTCACTGACGTTATTTTTCGACTTTCGTTTGTAGTTTTAAATCAAGTGTCTTTAGAGAGGGTACTAAAAAAATTAAAAAAAAAAAAAAAAAATAAGTGAAACAAAAATAGTGAATATGAATTTGTATTTTATATATTAAGCCTGCATATGATGAGTGAAATTATATGATTTAAAAATGTCGTTAACAGTGAAGATAAAAAATGAGAAAATTAAGAATATTAAAAAAAAGTATATGTGAGTGCGTAATCTGCGGTTAAAATGGGTATATACGATCTTCATGTCTGGTGGAATATCTCTAAAATTGTTAGCTATAAATGTTCAATATGGACGCAAAAAAATACATTTTTTTCTGTTCAAAAGAATTTTTCAAAATGATTTTGTTGTGAACAAAAATGCAGGTCGCAATTTGAAAGATATCTTGATAAAACTTTGCACGTTTCATTATTTTTTCCCCAAGGATGAAATTGGTGATTATTTTAACTAGCCTTATAAAAATGTTCCAGCCGAAATAGGGTTTGAAGCTCATAAAAAGTTTTTATGCTCGATTTTAACGAAATTTGCCACAAATAAGTCTAATAGTATTCTAAAATGATGTGGCAAATTATACGTGGATCGGTCATTATTTCTCATAGGTCGCATTCAAGTCACTTAAAAATAATTTTTTCATCTTCTTTCTTCTGCACTCTGAAGCATATATTAGATAAAAAAATTATTCGAGGGTTGATAATTAATTTCTGATAGCTACCATTAATAACAAATAATGTGGTGTAGAATATTAAATAGTCGCACTTGACCGACCATAGTTTTAACTTATTTATATATACTTTTTTCAAGTGATTCTCATTCGATTGTTGTACTTTAAAGGCACAAATTCTTGTTAAGAATTTTAAAAAAAAAAGTATAAAAATCAGGGACAAAAAAAGTAATTACATCAATGTATGATGCCACCTTTTTCAAAATATTAATTATTGTTTAAAAAACATTTACGCTTAAACTAAAAAGAGACAAGGATAAAAATTGGTTTAAAATATTTTCGACTTCAATTACTTCGAATATATAAGAGACAATCTAAACGTTAAGGGTAGAGATTTACAAAGACATACTCGAGATTTCCAAATTTGTAGGTTAAACGAATATGCCTTTAACAACATAAGCGCATGTACTTCTTTAAATAGATATATCAGCTTTATTCCATTGAGATATCTATAATGATAAAAAAAATACAGGATTATTTCCAAAAAATCTTTGGCTTAAATCTGCCAAAGTTTTAATGTTCTTCTCCTCTGCTATCGCTATGAAAAACGGATCAAAAGTCGCTAATTTATTTCCAAAAAATCGATTCTGTTCCATTGTGAATGGGACTAACAATATTTAAAATTTAGACTTTATCAATTTTTCAAACATTAACGGGTTAAAGAAATTATTTTTTTTGAATTTTACTGTAAATTTATCTTACACATGAATTATTATAGTTGTTGTTGCTTTTTTGCAACTATTTATATCAATACCATGTCATTTTATTCCATACACATACAATCGCAACTATGTACATATATATATCTATTTATATAACTATGTTATTTTATATATTTACAACTCCTGCAGCTTTTCTATTTGACTTAAGTTTTGACACAAACATTTTATGTATTTCTTGTTGTTATTATTTTTTTCTTAATTTCACTAAGTTTTAGCATTTTTTTGTTGTCGTATTTTCTATTAGTAAAATGCTGGGTTGGTCCCCTGTCTTTAATGCAATTCAAACTCATTTTCGTTAAGTACAAGCACTTAGAATAGAAGTTTGTTAAAGTACAAGAGCAGCAGGATACTTCATTTGCATTTTATGCAGTTTATTCACGAAATGAAAATTCAAAGCACAAAAGTTATACATTTTTATTTCTACAGGTAACAACAACTTGTATACATGCACACAGATACATACACATGCATACAAATATACAATTGCAACAATATTTTCTAAATGTTTCCTTTTATTCTATTTTCTATTCATATATAATTTGGCAAATTTTTAGTGACTGTTTATAACTACACTTTAACAACTCTAGAATGAATACTGAGGAAAGCTACTTTACGATTTTTGATTGTTTCACATAAACACATACATACACAGTCACTAAATATGTGTCCAAAAATAACAGGAATGAATATTCTCAGTTAAATAACACTTTTAAATAATAGAATTGATAATATAGCGAATGTAAAATACCCTTCACTGTAATTGAAATGTAATGAATGTATTGGAAGTAACTGCAATATAATTGCCTCAGTTTTTGGTGATTGGTCCAAACTAATCATTTGACAGTATAAACAGTGGTACCATAATACAATTTACAAAGCTTCTGATATGGGCTTAACTATTGATGGATTTGAGCCATGTACAAGACTGCTGAACTAAGAATTCTTCATTACAGCAATGTCATCCAACCACTTCGAAAAAATGCTGTAGGATTTGAAGTATGTGGCTGATATTTGCTGCTCTTCCACAAAATCCCTAACATAATATTATCACCATGAAAACCAAAGTAATGAGATCAACAAATTAAGCTGTCTAATTAGTACAGAGATTACAAATGGCGGACATTAACCAAAAATTCAATAAAGCGAGAGTGGCATCTATACGATTCCAATCAATATGATGACAAATCCTCAATATTTTTGCCTAATAACATACAAACAACATTGAATCTGAACATTACCAACGAGAAATCCATAGTAATACAAAAAACAAAAACAAAACAAAACAAAGAATATGGTGATCGAACGGAATTGCATCCGAGTGAAATTTTCGAGATTCTAGAAGCTTTGGCTGGTAAAGCAATATCTGGAATCGATCAATTCTCTAAGATCTAGGATAACGCAATCATACAAGGGAGGACGCAAAAACAACTGCAGAAAAACGCATCGGCGTGACGATGCTTTGTGAAAACTATTTACTCCAAGAGGGGTAATGGAAAAAGTTTTGCTTCGCGATCTGAGAATTTCTTATTAATCAAAAGAAAAAATTTAAGTTTTATAAATGAATTAATGTTGCCACCCTTTGAAAAAATATCACAAAAAATATAATTTTTTTAAATTAACGGAAAGTCACTGACTACTTCCCTGATTATGTAGGTACCTGCAGCCCACCAAATCATCTCGGTAACGCTTGAGCTCTATCCATATGAAATTTTGTTAAGATGTCTATTTTATACAAAAGTTAAAGAACTTTAACAATAAAAAAGCTTTGAATACCTTATGCGAGACAAATTAGCGGCGAAATTGAATATCCATTAATCATACCTTGACCCACCTACTTACAGTTATTTTCGATTGATGATGTTCAAATTAGTATAAAAAATTGATTTATTTTTTACTCAAAAATCAAAGCAAGTCCTTCATCGCGGAATAACCTTGTCTTTCTCACTTTTCCGTTATCTAAAATTATGTTACACCTGAAATTTCAAAATTAAAAATATTTTCCTTTAATGTAGGGTATCAAAAATCAAGATCTCTGCTCTGTACTTAAAATTTAAATTCAATGTGACAAATATTACGTTTAACAAATTATTGAGTTTAAAATATTTTTTGTTGTTATTTCAGTCACTAATATTCCTAAATAGAACACAAAAACTAAAAAATCAACATTTCCAAAAGAAAAACTTCTAAAATGAAATCAAAAAAAGTGCGATATAAATGATAATTTTTATTGGAGTTTTTCATGTTATGAACAAACAATTTGGAAAATAATTTTCAGATTCATACAATATTGTGACTAATTTTGGTTAAAACTAAAAAAAACTTTTGGTAGTTTTTGGCCTAATTTCAGAAATAAATTATAGAGTGAAATTTGCTGAATATGAAAAATAGACTTTTTTAATATAAAAAAAATGATTTTACTTAAAAGTCACTTTCACATAAATAATTAAATACAAAGAAGTTGATTTTTAATTTAATAACTATAATAATTGTATAATCAGAATGTATAAGATTCACAACTCCATATAGAATTAAAAATATCGAGGATGAGTTATTTGTCGGCAACAGCCTAAATATGGCATAATAAACCAAGTAAAAGCTATAGTCGGTCAAGATCGACTCACACCACATTATTGGTTATTAATGGTAGCTTTAAAAAATTAATGATCGACTCTCGTATAAAAATACTTTTTTATGTGTGATAAGAGTTCAATAAATTATGGTACTAATATATATCAAGGATTTTGGTTAATATGGGAGCAAGAGAAAAT
Organism: Cochliomyia hominivorax; assembly: GCA_004302925.2. Classification (NCBI taxonomy): domain Eukaryota; kingdom Metazoa; phylum Arthropoda; class Insecta; order Diptera; family Calliphoridae; genus Cochliomyia; species Cochliomyia hominivorax. Next base: position 111,867,288 of record PYHX02000467.1, on the reverse strand, counting down.
TATGGACCAAACCTCAAAAATTTCGTACATAGATTTTTGGTGATATTTATTTTAATTTGACCAGTTCTTTTCACAATACCAACGCATATATAAGATTTAAGCCATTTAAAGTGATACTTTTAAGGAGGGGTGTGCTAAAAGGAACCTATGATAAATAATGGACCGATCCTTTTATAATTTGACACATCATTTTAAAATATTATTAGATTTATTTGTGCCAAATTTGGTTAAAATTATTTTTTATTCAGAACTTTTATGATCTTAAACCCCATTTCGAGAGGAACATTTGTATGAGGACTAGTTGAAATAATAGATCCATCATCAACAATTTCAAGAGACATCATCCTTGGGCTTAAATAATTACATATATGGAATTTCAAGATAAGATATCTCTAAAATTGCGACCTGTATTTTGTTCACAAGGTTTACATTGACAGCCAGTCAGCCTGCCAGACGGACATTATTAAATCGACTCTTAAAGTGATTTTCAGTCGAACAGTATATGGTTACAATATTTTTTCTGTGTGTTAAAACCTTAAGCGCAAACGGATGTAAACAGAAGTGGCATTTAAAATATTATCAATAATATTCACATTCATAATAGATTTATGACGTTCAAGGAGATTTTCCGAAATCAGGCTTGCAAAGTGAGGCAAAATCGATTTTTTTTAATAATTTTTTTAATTTTAGTTTGCTGGAAAGGTCCACATGAAATTGAAATATCGGGAATAGAGCAGTGTAGCATTTTAATATAGTGGCTCTGTCGTCGTAGATTTTCTTCTTACACGTAATTTTTGATGCAAAATTATTTTAAATCAGTCTTTTAATCCCTTAGTTTGAACATATATAATCATTCAGATGGCTATAATATATGTTCTCTATATGTACATGAAAAACATGTATTAGAACAATATACGATATAAAAAGTAATAGTTATTTATTATCCGATTTTAAAAAAATCATGAAAAGGCAGATATTTTCTATATCAAAATATACACAATTTTCCAAAAAAACGTATTTTGACTATATTTCGAAAACTAATATACCAATTTGAATGATAATGATTCTCTCAATTGTTCTCGATCTACTGGCGAAAAAATAAAGTCACAGGCTTGTATGAAACCCTCAAAAATTCGAAAACATTAGTTTGCCGTAGCTTGCTCTTTTTTTAATACTATATCCAACAATAACTACAAGGAAAATAAAAAATTGTTAATATTTCGACTATTATGTACCGATATGAAAAATTATATAAATCAAAATTTAAGGAAAAAGTCTAAAACAGCTTTAGAAGTGCCAGAATAAATTTTAGCACATATCTTGGATTCATAGGAAATAATGATCCTATAACTTAGGAATAAATAGTCCGATTCATATCTTGATTTCAGTTCAAAAACCGCTAAAGTGTAGAAAATCTAACTGTGAAATCTCTTGCTTTCATACTTAGTGGAAAACCCGAAAAAAAATTAGGGGTACCTCTAGTTTATTGTTAATATCTATAACCTCTTTGTAATAAATGCATTTTAAAATAAAAATCATCATTATTAAAATTCAAAAAGTACACTATACGAAAATAGATAGATATTCAGAGACTGTTTACACATTTTCCCAATAACTAATTTTTAGCATTTTTTTAAATTCCTGAAAGAAAACAATATAGAAAAATTGTCTTAGGAAAGCTATTTTAATTCGTAACATTCTAAAAAGTATTTCCAAAATAATAGGAACTTCAATTAGTTTATATATTTATAAATTATTTGAAAATCTGCTTTAATTCTGTGTTTGGGTTGTAAGTATAAAACTCCATTATTAAAAAAAATCAATTAATTTAAATAATAACGACAATTTACATATGAAATCCATAAACAGCTTAAAAATCGTTTGTAAATATGATTAAATCAATAAATGTTTTAATACTTCTTTTCTGTCGATTAGTTTAACATTTCCTTTTTAAGGAATTAACAACCTTAAGTCCTTAATTTCAATTTTGCTACTATAACAATTAACACCTTTAAAAACGGATCTATTTACTTTTTATAGCGAACAGAGGAACTATAAAAAAATTGATAAAATTGACAACAAAAAAAATTAATAAAATATTCACAACCTTTTTTTAATCTGACTAAAATCTTTTAATACCCTCGCCAAACTGACAATATTTAATGCGTGTGCCAAAATGCAAAAAGAAAAAATCAAATACAAAAGTGGAAACGCATTTAGTGAAAACCATTTGGAAAAAAAAGAGATATGGAACAGACAAAAATTAAATATACACTTACGTACATACATCTAAAAAATTATTATTGCATTCTCTCACTCTCTATCTCTATATGTATATGTATGTTTGTAGTTTTTTATATTTCATTTATCTGCCAATTACTTTCCCTTTGAATTACTATTTGTCTGATTGTGTGTGTAGCAATGTTTTTGTGTCTGTATTTCACTTAACCTTAAAATGTATTCTCTACCATTTACCATCAACTACAATAACAACAACATTATCAGCACCCACCATTCTTACCACCACTTTAACTAAATATGGTATAGCTGCACCAATACCAATACTAAAACTAACATCATCGTTATGATCACCAACACCATTATCATCATCACCACCACCAAATGCTGTCATGTTTGCTGTCTATTCTATTCAGGGTTTAACTGTCTAAAGCAACAGTTGCACCCCAGCGAGTGTAGTATTTTAAGTATCACAGTATGTGTGCGTTTTTGTGTGTGTACGATATTGCATATGAGTGTTTTTGAGCGTGTAAATGTGCATTTTCATTTTATATACTAAATTCAGTATGTCAAAATTGGCTTCGATTGGTATTATCTGTATTATTCATTGACAATTAATGGTTCTATATTTACCACGATGTCATAGTATCGGTGATGAAGACTACAAAAGAAACATTTAAATATTGAATTTCATATTAAATTTTATTGTGAAAAAATGAAGTTTATAGAGCGGCCATATGAAAGGCCTTAAGTTCTTCATCACTTGAGGTAAAGTGTATAAAACTATTGCTTTTACGTTAACCATTCTTTACGTAACTGTAAGAAAGAATCATCTAAGATCCCATGAAATTTTTAAATTTTTGTACCAATTTAAAATCTGAGTAGATGTATCAATATCCTTCTTCCAGCTTAAAGTATTCCTACAACCAATTAATGATCAGATTTTAATGAAATTTTAACTTAATATTAATCTTCAGTTTTATAATAACCGCATCTAATAGTTATAGACCGATATTATAATAGTAATCAAAATCGGATTAACTGCTAAAAGTTATATTGAAAAATATGTAAAATTTTGATTCCTCCCATAATCATTGTGTTTTTGTCATATGTATTCAATATCTCAAATGTAAAGATCCATTTCAGGAGAAGGATTTTATGCTTATAAAACTCTTTAATATACGTTTGTATGTATGTATGTATGTATGTATGTATGTATGTATGTATGTATGTATGTATGTATGTATGTATGAATGTCAAGATGGGTGTATGTATGTATGTATGTATGTATGTATGTATGTATGTATGTATGAATGTCAAGATGGGTGTATGTATGTATGTATTTATGTATGTATGTATGTATGTATGTATGTATGTATGAATGTCAGGATGGGTGTATGTATGTATGTATGTATGTATGTATGTATGTATGTATGTATGTATGAATGTATGATTATTGGTTCATATTTAGTAGTAAATTCCATAAAAGGCCCCTTTTCGAAATAGTGTTTTAGTCTTAAAAACATTTAAATATCGGCAATTTTATCGAAATAAGCACAACAATTTTTTTTAATTGTCGTTAATATATGTAACCTGTTTTGTGAATATTAGTCCACATTAGACAATAATTCCCAAATAAGCCGAAGCCATGCCCATTTGCATACACCTAGGCTACTATACCAATGGGCATGAGACCTATAAGGTTCCTGCCCTCAACCTACTATTCACAACTTTATAATAATTGTCTGATAAATCCCTTTCTGACAATAAAATTAACCTTAACTCATTTTTCCATTCCTAAATTGTTAAAATCAAAAACATTTCAAAACAAAATTCATTTACCATCAAACGATGAGAAAGATGAGCAAGAGAGGGAAGGGGGAAATATTAGCATCATTTGTGTCTTCCAGACAAACCCACCAAAATAATGAAATAGAAAAATTTATTTGAAATATAAAACGGATAAACATAAAAAATCTAAAAAAGCACACACAAACAAACACAAAATGCAATTATTGTATTTTACTTCAAAAAAAATTAAGGGTTGAAATGTTTGTTGCTTTTTTTGGTGGAAACTGGTTTTGTTTTTGTGCAATTTCATTCATAGTATTTTTATACTCTACAACCCTAATACCCTTAAATCGTCATTCCGCGTGTAACGCTAAGAAGGAATCATCTCAGACCCCATAATGCATATATATTCTAGCGTCAAATAAAAATTTGAGTCTGTCTTTCTGTATATCTTTTGTTGACATACTCACATTCACAATAATTGACAGAGCTCAGCCTGAGTATTTGTTATAGTCCTGAGACGTTTCCTATTTAAAACCAGCAAAATCGGTTCAGTATGTTAAAAGATACAGACTGATATCTGAGGTCAAGTTCAACCATACAACTTTCGTGAAATTGTAAATTATATAACAACAAATGACAATGAATTTTTGCCATAATATAAGATTATGTGTACTTAATTAACATTGCAAAATTAACAAAATCGGTTCAGTTGAAAAAAAGTTATAGCCAAAAATGTAACTAATTTCTAATTTGTAAGACTAATAAGTATTTTGTGTTATATTTACGACAAACTGTTATATATTGAATACGTCTGTGATTGTGTTAATATGAAACATAATGTATTTACATCACACACATTTGTGGTGGAGTGTATTGAATATTCGGCATAGCCGAATATAGTATTCTTAAGTGATTTGTGATTATTTTTGTTGTTATGTTCATTTCGCTGTTTGCCGCCAATGTGCGCTTTATTATTATTATTTTCCATACAAATCATCATAAATGTTTTATTATGTAGATTTTGTTATTTTCGTATTGAATTGAGTTGAATCTGTGGACCTTTATTGCAGCAAGTGTATAACGTGTATGTTTGTTATTGTGTATGTGTTTTTCATGTTGCAACATGATGCTGCCATATTCTTCATTAAATTGGTTTGGCATTTCAATGGATTATTTTGTTTTTATTTTTTTAATATTTATTCTAATCTTAATGTTTTTTTGTGTTTGTGTTTCGCTCTCCCTCACTTTTCTAGTTTTATTTGAAATGTCCTTATGACAGATGTTTCTAATCAGTTATGTACACCTTATGCTTATATAGCTTGTATGCATGTAGTCAAGCATATGTGTGTACGAATGTTTAGTTTTCAATATTGTATTTGTTATTTTTTCAGATTTCAAATCTAAGCAAAGAGGCTTTTTTCTTTTTTTGGTTTTGTTCATTTTTAAAAGCTTTTTTATAATAATTAGTATCAGATTAATGTAAATTCTTACACGAGCATTACAAATGTTATTTGATGATGTTTGGGGTTCAGGAGCTCGGGGCAATAAGTTATTTTAAATTTGAAAATTAATTAATAAAGTTAAGGAAAATAGAAGAAAATATGACGGCAGAGAATGGGATGCAGCAAATGATACTTAAAGCGAAATGTTAAAAAAACACACTCTGTGTTGCTTATCTATTGTGAAGTTAGAATAACAGTAAAAGAGTTAACCCATATGAAAAGGTCGATATCAACGTAAAAGTAAGACTTGTTTCTTAATCGTATTTAACACTTTAAAGGAAATAAAACTTTTAAAAAATATAAATAATAATTTGAAAATATATTAGAAAAAAATATATAAGAAAGAGTGAGATCGAAAAATTCTTAACATACATATGTACCACTTAATTAACAGTTTTATTTTTTTATTTGATAGAAAAATATATTTTTTTTTTGTAATTTTGATCACTCGCGATAAAACATTGAACTTTTTTCGGAAACCCTTCTATTGATATTTTTATTATGCATTCCGTCACTTTGCTGGATCAGATGGTTTCAATCCACCACACTACCATAGTGGCAGGATGTCAAGTTAGGCTAAATTTTAGTGAATTTTTTTTTTTGTATTTTTTTTTTTTTTTTTTGTAAATTTTGGTATTTATAGAGCATATTGCTTCACACATAAAGAACTTTATGAGAAATTTTGAATGCTTTTGGGACCTAAAATATTATGCAATATTCCCTCGATCATCAGCAACAACCAATTTTTAACCAGGAAGTAGAGAAAGAACTGTCAGATAATACGTTTTGTCATCCAGTATGCATCAAGAATACTTTTTTAGAAAACTAAATTTCAATTTCCATGCTCTGTTTTTGCAGCGTTCCTATCAAGAAATTTTTTGAACGTTGTGTGTTCTTAAACTTGCATTAATTTTAACTTTTCGTACAAAATGCTCTAGACACTGAGCTAATCAGGCTGATTTCCAACCGGAAGTGTTGGGAGCTATTTGAAAATGCTTCCTCATTATAACATTAGTAACATCATTTGGAGCAAACGTTCTCCCAGCATCAGGTTTTCTATAATGGGACAAATTCTCCATTTACTGTTTAATAATATTGGAAACAGTTTAAGAGCAGAACTTGGAAAACTTGACTAACTTTTGGAACTTCTTAAATTTTGGGGTACAACGCTAAGAAGGCTTGGCGAAATGTAGGATCAAAGGGAGATTAACGAATATCTTAAGAAATTTTGAGTTGAAAGTATATAACATTTAATTCTTATATCTTCAGATGGAAAGGTAGCCTCAAGCAAAGCATGTTTGATCCATGTAGAATGGATACCACCAGGGACACACCGAGGCCCAGCTAGTCTGTAATAATTGTATACAAATAAATCGATTTTAAATTTTTATTATTCTTTTAAATTTTTTTATTTTTTAATCATTTAAGTTATTTTCGGTTTACCAATCGTTCGCCAATATTTGTCATTTTGCTTTAAATATTGAAAAAGTATCAATAAATTTCTAAAAACCCTCATAATTAAATTAAAACTGAGTGATTAAAAATTTGTTGAATAATTTTTACAAAAACCAAAAAATTAACACATAAATATGGTTAAGTTAGACAAATAAATTAGTAACAATTTTTTAATGCAACTTCAGCATAAAATCATAGTTGTTGAGTTTAACAATTTTTGATTTTTTTTTTTTTCATAACAAAAAACAAACTATTATTAAGTGGTTTATAACTTAACAACAAGTATTATTAAACAAAATAATTTATGCACTTTTATGTGAAATGTTCATATTTTTTAAAAAATACAATTATTTAGTTTCTAATAAAACCTCAAAAACCACGTAAAAATCATCATTATTGTCATTTACCAAAGAACCACAAAAAATACTAATTATTTCATTTACCGCTCTTCTGGTTTACTACAAAAAATTTTCCCATATTTTTTTAATAATAAAAAATTATTAACAAAATTATGTGAATAAAAATATAAACATTTTTATGGAAAGAAAAAAAGACATATAATTATATACAAAAAACAAGCAACAAGAACAAATATATGAAAGTTTTGCTTGTGAAAAATAACAAGTTGTATTTAAAAGAGGACACTAATTGAAGCACATTCAACTAATTTCCTCAGGCTCACTCACAAATGCACTATCACACTTGCAAATGGAAGTAAACATTATATGAAATTTTGTTGTGTATATATGTATGTATGTATGTATGTTACTATAGCATATCTAAAAGGATACTCAAATACTTACATGTTTAAAAAGAGTTGAGAACTGTTATTTATAATAACTTTTAATTTTTCTCTCTGTCTGTCTTTGTGTGTGTGTAATACTACTTTTACTTACAACAAAAGTACTTTTATTATGCAACTCTTTGCTGCTACAGCGACTTCTGTTAAATAAGAGCAACTAACAACAACTACAAATATTCTAAATATGTTGTATATTTTGTACTTTAACTATGATGACCAAAATTGTAAGTACTTTATAATGCACAATGGATTGGGAAATGAATTTCAGGGGACACTTTTTTTCAATACCTGAACAATAAATAATTTTAGACGATTTCATAGAGAAGTTTGTAAACTTGACTAAAGACAAGTTTATATACTAGACTTGCAAAGAAGTCTATAGTTTCCAAGAGGACTACATTGTAGTTTGTATGTCATAGTGTAAAATAAACCAGTTTATTATCTAGACTATCGACCAGTTTACGATCTAAAATTTAGACCAGTTTGTAAACTTTAGTTTGTACACCAGTTGGTAAACTGAACTATATATTACTTTATATTTTCCATATCTTTTTCATAAAATAAATCCACTGTGATAATTTCTCAACGTATATAAAGGATTTTTTTTGCATGCAACATGCTAAAAACAAGTTCTTAACAAAATGAAATGACCAACATGTTGAAAATTAAAATAAGTGAAACAGCAACAACAAAAACAACGTTCACTTACATACACATTGGGTAGCACCCAGCAGCAACAACAACAACATTTTGTCTACAATTTAATACACAATATTTAGAAACAACAAAATCTAATGCGGTTTAAAATTGCAACAACAAGCAATGTGACATTAAAACCCAAACCAACAATAACAATTATAATAACAACAACAATTACAAAAAAAAAACCTTTAACATTATCATTGTCGGCATCATCGCCATCATCACATGTTATGTTTTCAGAAAGTTAACAACAACAACAAAAACATAGTTATCAGCAAAAATATCGTCAACAATGACGTGGTTATCGTTGCCAAACTCAATTTTGTTACAAATATAGGCGTATAGGATTATAATAATAATAAACACACATACATGTACATTTTGATTATAACGAAAAAAAGGTGATGAGGGAGAGTGAAAAGAAGGGCGTTTAAATAAAATCCTTTAAAAAATAATTTTGTTTCACTAAATGTCCTCGAAATTGTTTTTTGTTCTTCATTTTGGGTTATAGAAAATTTCAATAACCCAATTGATCATGTTGTAATAACTTGATAAATTTAATATTAAAATTATTATATATTTTTTTTAATTTGATAAAATTTCAAGATTTTTTTTTAATTTTTTCAACATTGTAGTTTTATTTTTTAAATTAAAAAAATATTAAGTTCTTTTTGTTAACTTGGTTAAGCGGTTTTCATTTCTATGCTATTTCTTCCATGTATCTGTTAGTCTTTCAATTTAAGTCGTTATACTATTTTTTTGTTTGTCTAAGTGCGTGCAAGTGTATGTGTTTATCAGAATATTATAACTTTCGAGCTTTTTAAAGTTAAATGTAGTTTTCAACACAACAACTATTGTTTTAAACAATTTAATTAGTTGCTAAAAACTATTGTTTTTAGTAACGTAAATGAACATGTTAACATTTGTTCTAGAAAACAACAACAAAATTAAAACTAAAAAAAGTAAAAAAAAAACTAAAAATAAACACTTAGAAGGACAAGAATTAAAATATAACAAAACAACTTTTAAAAAAAAGGAAAAGTTTTTCCTATTTTCGTTTATAATTTTTCAAGAACTTTAAATTTGTGTTTAAAATGATAATTAGAAACAGATATAAATTTGAAGAGAATTGTAAGAGATATTAAACACTTATATTAAATTTATTCTATGCTTTAGAAAAGTTTGTAATCTAATCAGAACTCCAGAGTGTAAATTAGACAAACGACCAGTTTCTGGATTGGACCAGTTTATAAACTGGAATATAGACCAGTTTGTAAATTAAAGTCTAATTAACCACTTAGTTAATTAGACTTTTAGACCAGTTTGTAAACTACATTATACACGAGACTGTAATCTAAAATCTATACAAGTTTGGATATGTTCTATAGTATTTTGTAAACTTTACATATATTATTCTATAGGCTAATTTGTAAACAAGACTGACTATACACTAGTTTGTAAGCCAGACTATAGAGTAGTTAGTAAATTATACTTTAGACCAGTTTTCAAAATAGGCTATTTACTAGTTTGTAAATCAGATTATGAGCTAATTAACAATCTAATAAATTAGATTATAGACAATTTTTTTAAATTGGACTACATTGTAGTTTGTAAGCCAGAAAATTTTCAGTTTGTAAGCCTGACTAGTAACCAGTTATTAAATGATACTTTAGACCAGTTTATAGACTAGTGTATATACCAGTTTGTAGATTAGAATAAAGACCAGTTAGTATATATGTTTTGAAACTAGACATTACGCCAGTTCGTTAACTAGACTTTAGTACAGTTATTTGAGTTATTAGGTCATATAAAAATTTGTAAACTAGACATAATAACCAGGCTCCAGACTAGTTTCTTAACCAGGTTATACAACAGTTTTTTAAATAGACTAGTTTATAAACTAAATGCAGGTTCGTTGGTACACTAGATTATAGATTATTTTGTTTAACTGGACTTTATACAAGATTGTGAACTAGATTATAGTTCGGTTTGTAAACTTAATTATACCAATATAAACGGCATAGAGAATTTTGAAGAAGGTGTATTTTTAATTTCATCGGTTTATAATTGGGTTTTTCTCCTACACGTAGAAAATATGAAATTGTACACTTTATAGAGCAAAACTACAGTTTTAGGTATCGCTCATTTTCTTATGAATTCCATTGAAATATCTGATGATCAGCCTATCAATCTCATATAAATCTATTTTAATGAAGTTGACCATAAATATATTTTGAGTTATACTTAATTGTTTCAAATTTTACAAGGACCAGTTCATAATTTTCTGTTGTTTAGAATTGTGATGATTATTTCCGATTTCATTTTTTAAAAATATATTTACATATGTTGTTCATCTCTTATAGTTTTCGAATTACTTGCAGTTGTGTCATCAATTTTCAACATGCAAGAAAGATCTTGAAGATCTTGAATCGTTTTTTTAATATATGCCTACATATTATCTTCAACTTATCCATTTTACTCAATTTAGTTGAAAAAAAATTATTGAAGTATCAAATAACAAATATTAAATAAAAAAATATTTTACCCAGTTCAAAAACAAATTATTTTCAAATTAATTTTGCAGATACGTTGGAACACCATAGTGATGATGAATGATAAGTTGCATCATATTCTTTTCTGAATCCATGCAGCTGCAAGGATCCATATTCAGATAGACTCAGTCTATCTGAATATGGAGAAAAGCACTCAAATAAAATATAATTAGACTATATTTCCTATAGAGAACATTATATTATTATCCTTCCTACAATCAGCACTCTTCTCACACATTATGATCAAAATGATAGATTATCACACATATACAGTCAAAAAAAATTATATTAATTGCTCATCTACTCATTTTGTCTTTACAAAAACCAGAATATCCTTTAACACAATTTCCTTATGAAATCAGAAACTGGTTAATTAATTATATGTTACAACATGATTAATTAAAATCTTTAATGCATTAAAAATTCCAAATGGGTATTTTTAAACCCTCCACCATCACAAATGGTAAAGTGGGTATATTAACTTTGTCATTCCGTGTGTTACGTTAAGAATAAATCATGTTAGATCCTACAATGTATATATATTCTTGGATCAAATCAAAGTCTAAGTCGATTCAGCTATCGCCAATATATTTCTATCCGTCAGTCTGTTGTTGGCAAACTCGCATCCACAATAGTTGAGAGAGCTCAATCAAATTTGGTCTGCGATCAGCAAAATTGGTTCAGTATATTAAAAGATATAGACAGATATCTGAGACAATCGGTTCAGTAGGAAAAAAATTATAGCTTAATGCCGTGTTATATTTGTGTATATGTACGAAACATCACACATTTACTGCACACGCATTTTTTGTAGAGGGTATTGAAGATTCGGCATCACCTAATGTAGTATTTTTACTTGTTTCTTTTTTCATTAAATTTTAAAAATGTAATAAAAACAAAATTTCAGAAAATTTGCTCACAAAAAGGTGTTAAACACATTACTGTTATAATTCTTTCCTTTTTCTATCGTTTGAAGTAACAAACAGTAGGATGTCTGCCACTTTTTTTCTTGCCATAACAATAATGAATAAATTAATATTTATAATTCAACTGGATGTGTGTGAGAGTGTGTGAGTTTATGTGTTCTTGTCTGGGATCTGGATTTGTTCTACTTTTACAAATGTTTGTTTAAGTGTGTGTGTATTGTGTTTCCTGATTTAACTAACCCATTACAAAAAGGGTTGACACAGGTTATTTTATTTTTTCACTGGAATTAATTTTTTTCTTTTGCGTTTCATAGTGATTGAATTCACGGGGTTGCACACAGCACGTACTGGCTCTAAATACAAAAAATATTTAACGGAAAATATGTTTTTTACAAATACAAAAAATTGTGCGTAACTTAAAAAAAAATATACCGATTTTTTATATTTTTTCTTAAATCTCTTGTTCATGAATATTTTTTACAACACATTTGTGGTTGTGTAAAAAAGTAAAAGGGGGAAAAACTGAAATTATGATGAAATGCAACAGAAGCTTTCAATGTTAATTTAAAGCTGTTGATTTTAAAACTTGAATAAATAAATATTGAAAATAATAACAAATACACAGATATACAAACAAAGTAAATCAAACAAATATGAAATGTACGAAAAGTGTGTGAACAAATAGGAATAATAAATGAAAATTGAACAGTGGTTAAAAACCTAATTCTGTGGCTTCATGAGGAAACGCTCGCTTTCTCAGATTCTTTCTATAGAAAGAGAATTTCTCAGAAATTTTCTATAGAAAGAGAATTTCTCAAGAAATTTTCTATAGAAAGAGAATTTCTCAAGAAATTTTCTATAGAAAGAGAATTTCTCAAGAAATTTTCTATAGAAAGAGAATTTCTCAAGAAATTTTCTATAGAAAGAGAATTTCTCAAGAAATTTTCTATAGAAAGAGAATTTCTCAAGAAATTTTCTATAGAATTAGAATTAGAAGAATTTCTCAAGAAATTTTCTATAGAAAGAGAATTTCTCAAGAAATTTTCTATAGAAAGAGAATTTCTCAAGAAATTTTCTATAGAAAGAGAATTTCTCAAGAAATTTTCTATAGAAAGAGAATTTCTCAAGAAATTTTCTATAGAAAGAGAATTTCTCAAGAAATTTTCTATAGAAAGAGAATTTCTCAAGAAATTTTCTATAGAAAGAGAATTTCTCAAGAAATTTTCTATAGAAAGAGAATTTCTCAAGAAATTTTCTATAGAAAGAGAATTTCTCAAGAAATTTTCTATAGAAAGAGAATTTCTCAAGAAATTTTCTATAGAAAGAGAATTTCTCAAGAAATTTTCTATAGAAAGAGAATTTCTCAAGAAATTTTCTATAGAAAGAGAATTTCTCAAGAAATTTTCTATAGAAAGAGAATTTCTCAAGAAATTTTCTATAGAAAGAGAATTTCTCAAGAAATTTTCTATAGAAAGAGAATTTCTCAAGAAATTTTCTATAGAAAGAGAATTTCTCAAGAAATTTTCTATAGAAAGAGAATTTCTCAAGAAATTTTCTATAGAAAGAGAATTTCTCAAGAAATTTTCTATAGAAAGAGAATTTCTCAAGAAATTTTCTATAGAAAGAGAATTTCTCAAGAAATTTTCTATAGAAAGAGAATTTCTCAAGAATTTTCTATAGAAAGAGAATTTCTCAAGAAATTTTCTATAGAAAGAGAATTTCTCAAGAAATTTTCTATAGAAAGAGAATTTCTCAAGAAATTTTCTATAGAAAGAGAATTTCTCAAGAAATTTTCTATAGAAAGAGAATTTTTCAAGAAATTTTCTATAGAAAGAGAATTTCTCAAGAAAAGAAATTCTATAGAAAGAGAATTTCTCAAGAAATTTTCTATAGAAAGAGAATTTCTCAAGAAATTTTCTATAGAAAGAGAATTTCTCAAGAAATTTTCTATAGAAAGAGAATTTCTCAAGAAATTTTCTATAGAAAGAGAATTTCTCAAGAAATTTTCTATAGAAAGAGAATTTCTCAAGAAATTTTCTATAGAAAGAGAATTTCTCAAGAAATTTTCTATAGAAAGAGAATTTCTCAAAGAAATTTTCTATAGAAAGAGAATTTCTCAAGAAATTTTCTATAGAAAGAGAATTTCTCAGAAATTTTCTATAGAAAGAGAATTTCTCAAGAAATTTTCTATAGAAAGAGAATTTCTCAAGAAATTTTCTATAGAAAGAGAATTTCTCAAGAAATTTTCTATAGAAAGAGAATTTCTCAAGAAATTTTCTATAGAAAGAGAATTTTCTCAGAAATTTTCTATAGAAAGAGAATTTCTCAGAATTTTCTATAGAAAGAGAATTTTCAAAGAATTTTCTGTAGAAAGAGAATTTCTCAAGAAAATTTTCTTAAAGAAGAGAATTTCTCAGAAATTTTCTATAGAAAAGAGAATTCTCTCAAGAATTTCTATAGAAGAGAATTTCTCAAGAATTTTCTATAGAAAGAGAATTCTTCAAGAAATTTTCTATAGAAAGAGATATTCTGCAAGAAATTTTCTATAGAAAGAGAATTCTCAAGAATTTTCTATAGAAAGAGAATTTCTCCAAGAAATTTTCTATAGAAAGAGAATTTCTCAAGAATTTTCTATAGAAAGAGAATTTCTCAAGAAATTTTCTATAGAAGAGAATTTCTCAAAGAAAATTTTCTATAGAAAGAGAATTTCTCAAGAAATTTTCTATAGAAAGAGAATTTCTCAAGAAATTTTCTATAGAAAGAGAATTTCTCAAGAAATTTTCTATAGAAAGAGAAAATTTCTGAGAAATTAGTGAAATATAGAGATCAGTAATAAAATTTTTTTTAAAATATTTACTTAGTTCCGTTCCACTGTGTCCTGCCAATGAAATATCTACGGAATCTTGCGATAATATATAAATATTATTAAAAAAAAAGAATGTGACAGATGTTTAAAAATTTTGTTACAAATAATTTTTTTTCTCTTGTCGACAATTTTGTTATAATAAATTAGCTTTATTGCCGAACAACAGCTTATACAGCAAATATTCTCTTGAATGTTACATGCAACGGATGTATTGACAACAAATAAAATCAGCCACTTTTTCTAACAATAATATTTTCAACACAATATTATTATTGTTGTGATTATGGGTGGTAAATTTAATGTGGAGTAACACGAAAGAAATTTAATAATATAATAATTTTCGACATGCTGAGATGGTTGACAGGAATGATCAGTGAAAATCACGAAATAACAATTCATTGAAAATTGAAAAATGCGTAATAAAAAAATAATAAAATATTTATATTTTTATTCGATTAACTCTTAAGAGGAAATTTTTGTGATTGATTTTTAAAGAAATATTTGAATATTTAGTAAAATTTTTGGTTTATTTCAGAAAACATAAACGAATCAATTGCAAAGACACCGAAATTGTGATGAAGGTATAACGCTGAGAACGAGTTGCATCAAATCAAAATTTGAGTCGATTTAATTAAGTCCGTTTTTACTTTTAATAATAAATAAAAATGCTGAAAATAATTGTAGATTTCATAAAAAATCCTTGTGCTCTTAAGAATGTGAAGAAAATCTCAAAATTTTGCCAACAAAGTCCATACTTGTGGGAAGTCTGGAAAACAGCCAAAACTATGTTTCGTTGTAAAAATAAGGCTTTGGGTTTTAGAACTTTTAATTTTTTTAGGGGGTGCACTTAGCCTCTGTAGGTCTTAATTCAGATGCTCTACATAAATTCGTTTAAACTAAATCATTCTATGTAGTTTCGTAATTTTTAAATTTTCAATTAGATATTTTTGAATTCGGTAGAAACATTGACTTCAATTTGTGTTTTTTTCTTGGTAAGAACAAAATCGGGGCAATATTATTGGATATATAATATTGCCCCGATCAAGGGCCAGTGAAAAAATAAAACTGAATGAGAAACAAAAATTTCTTTAAAGTTCTCCAAAATTGTTTTACAAACAAGGAGGACATGGATGCAACCCCATCCTCCAAGAATCCGCTTCAGCAGACCGATCATCTACTTAGTAAGAGAACAAAGTAATTACATAATCTAAAACAAGCAAAGAAACAAACCGGAAAGACAACTGCCCTAAAAGGGGAAATGGGAAAAAATTACATCATCAGTCATAACTGATATGAATATACACAAAAAACGTAAATAGTTTAATCGTGTCAGATTTTGATCAAATGCAAATTTTATGTATTTTATAAGAAATCACATAGTAAATATATTTTGAGGTCCACTTATGCTGGTATTTCAAATATTTATAAAGACATTTCTAAGAATTTTCCATAATATAAGAACTTTTGACAAAGTCGTTATTCTCTTCTATATCCCACCTGAGGCATTAATTACATTAATATAAATTTGATTAATCAATTTGTTTGTCTCAATTGTTTAAGACTTATTGAAAATGACAGTCCTTTTGATTTCCTTAAAGAGAACAAAACAAAAACTACAAGAAATAATAATAAAAAAACTCAAGAAAATAAAAGTAACAAAAATACAAATGAAATGAAAGACACAAACAAATAGAGAAAATACCAGAGAGAAAGCGATTAAAATGAAAGGAATTACTGTCCTTAAAAAGTAAACTTTATGTATATTACTTTTATATTGAGATTTTATATTAAGGAGTGAGATCATAAAATTTTTAACATAGATATATGTTAATATTTATATATTTTCACTTTGCTTAAACGGTTCATCCATTTCCGTCACAATTTTGGACACTTTTCTTTTAACCAAAGCCTTATATCTGTCCACTGGACTTAGGAAGTTTCGAGGATACGCCTCTTTTGGTGCAAATATCAAATTATTGTTATTATACCACTCAAGGGCACACATTCTGAAGTCTTATGAATGGAAGGAGTCTTGTATATTGCCTTGAATACCAAGAACTTTGTGGGAAATTTTGACTGCTTTTGCATCCTAAACTTTTCCCTCGAGCATCAGAAACTAAAGTTGTTTGAAAAGGAATTTGTAAAAGTCTGCCAGAACATACTTTTCGTCAGCAAGAATATATATTTTTTAGAAAACCTTTCTTATATTTTCGTGCTCTCTTTTTGTCCTTTAAATTTTTAGCAGCACTCCTGTTAGCAATTTTTTGAGCCTTATATGCTTTAAGACCAGTTCGAGCACTGAACAAATCGGACTGATATCCTAACGGCAGCTCTTTTGAAAAAGCTTTCTATTTCTTGGGTTGAAAGTTTTAATGAAAGGATAAATAAAGGATAAATTTTATATTGAATTGTAATTGTTTTTTAAAAAGTGATACCTTCCCTTCTTACTTGTCTTCTATAAGAAAATAAAAACAACATTGATATAATTTTTAAATAAATGATAAAGATAAAGAAAACTAAACGAAAACATAAACACTTTAATGATTGATACAAATACAATAAAATAACAAAATAGCAACAACAACACAAACAAACTAAACTTAACAAATTTGTTTTTTTTTATTATTTTATTTCTATACAATTGAAAAGAGAGCAAAATTAAAAAAGGAAGCAAGAATGGAATTTTCGAATCTTCAGTACCCTTCACCACAAATGTGTGAGAGGTAACTACGTTTTGTTTCGTACATACACACTCGCAAATATATATTTGTTCTACTGAACCGATTTTGGTAATTTTTGGAATGATAAGGAAGTATATATGACTTAATATTTTGGTAGAATTTCATCATTTTTCGATTTATAATTTTACGAAAGTTCTTTGCTTAAAAGGGAGAAATTGCCACAAATATCGGTCTATATCTTTTAAAATACTTTACCAATTTTGTTGGTTTCTAATAGGAAACTTCATAGGAATGCAGCAAATACTCAAGCCAAATTTCATTGAGTTATGTCAAATATTGTAGATGTGAGCGCGTCAACAACAAACAGACTGATATAGCTAAACCGACTCGCCATTACGGAGTATGAGAATATTCCTTCTTAGCATTACAAATGAACTGATGAACTTAATATATCCTTTTCACCACTTGTGGTGGTGGAGGGTATAGGAAGAAACAAATGAAAAGTTTTTATTTATTTACAACATAAATACTAAATAAAAATCATATGTATTTAAAACTCAAGGATAACAAATTTTCTACTAAATGAGAGAAAACTAGAAAACTATCATTATTGCTCACACAAACACAGAAATACATAAAATAAAGGAGTTTAATTCTAGAAAAAGAGAAAGAAGATAATTTAACATAGACACAAACACCCAAACACATGTCTTTGATATTTAAAAATTTGTATAAAAACGTAAAGTTTTTTTCTCAAATTTCTTTCAGTGACACACTAAATACAAACAGACAAACTAACAAACAAACATTTAAAGGAAATGTTGTCAGTTTTATGTTCTTTATGCTTAACTTTAGTATTCCACACGAATACACTAACACTTAAAGATATTTTATACATAAATAAGTATATTTTGTATGTATGTGTACTTGTGTCTATTTGTGTAAATCACATATCAACAACAAAAGCATAAACACAAACAAATAAACTATGACTCCAACCAACTTCCTATATGAATATTTACTATATAAAATAGGTACTATGGGTTTGAATAGAAATAATTTAGGGAAGATTTGTACAAATGGAATACGATTTTTGTAATATTTAATATTAAGAAATCAAAATCTTAATTAATTTAAACTTTTAATGAAAGTATTCTTTGTTATCTTTTTGTTAATTACTTTGGAAAACAAGTCACTTAGTCTGATTGAAAGAGTGACTAGAAAAAGTGCGTACCAAAATTATTAAATATTTTCAACAGAACCCAACTATGTCCTAAAAACTATTGACCAAACATTCAAAGGACTTCCGTCAAACTATTTCCAATGTATTTTATTGATAGAAAACTTTGATTCAGGTAGAAGGAATTGTTCACATGATATTTTTAAAGATAAAACAAGCATTTTCAAAGATCTTCCAACATATCCGGTAGAAAAGTAGCCTGGTTAGTTCAGAGTTCAATACGAACTGTTCAATCGATTCAAACACACACGCTTTCTGTCATTCTCCGTTTAAAATCTTGATGTAGATTTTTGTAAATAACAATAACAATTTCAATTAAATAATGTATATGTATGTATGTTAAGAATTTTTCGATCTCATCTTACTGGGATATAGTGTGTTTGCATCGATTGAATAGTGATAGATATCCTAATGTAATTTCATGTCGTTAGATCTGAGATATCTGATCAGGGAAGTAGCCAAATTTGACCACTGCGGGTATAAACAACAATAATGATATATTCGGCACCACAATCAATTTAAAAATATGTTAAGAGTTTCCGTGCATGGGGATACCTCTCCCCTGTATTCTATTCAAATTTCTTTAGTCTTTAAAATTTTGTTATTAAAGCATTTATTATTGCCAAAAATCAATAAATTTGTTCTAAAAGTTTTAGCGTCTGCAATATTAAAATCCCATTTGTTAAGGAGATCACTCTCTATCACACCCCTGTACCGTATTCGCAAAATTTGTATTATGCAATAATGTATTGTCAAGGCACTATTTATGTGTTGAATATTGTAAGATTTCCTGCATAAATTACATAGCATTTTCAACTACTTTCTCAGACAGGTGCCCTGCATCAATATGCAATGTATAAGGCAACCCTTCTAGAAAACATTAAGGTTGCTTTCAATTATCTGGAGAGACTTTTGTAATAAATCATTGGACTAGTGGCAGGACTAAACTGCGAAGCTATTATTTTTAGAGAACTATGATCTAGAAAAAGAAGATTCAATGATGGCCTTCCGAGCAGGTGTTTTGAGCGCTTCCTTACTTCGAAACTTCCTTACATCAATCATTTCGGTGAAAAAATGGAACTAAGAGACCATTTTTTTCTGTAAAAATGCATATTTTCAAGAAAAATTATTATTTTCAAAAAAAATTATATTTTTCATAATAAAATTCAGAACTTTAAATTTTCACTGAAAGTTAAAATCGTTTCTAAAAATTTAAATTTTTATTAAAAATTCAAATTTTCACCAAACAATCATTTTTGTCCAAAAAAATGTAAATTTTCATTAAAAATTTTAATGTTCATGTAAAAATCACATTTTTTTCTTAAATTACGATTTTTCAAGTTTTTGATAAAAATTTCAATTTTTCACTAAAAGTTCAAATTTTTATTAAAAATTCAAATAAAATTTCTTTGAAAAATTTAAATATCATCAAAAAGAGTTCAAGAGTTTATTAATTCCCCAAACAAAAATTTTTATGAAAGCATTTCAGAAGCCCCATTGTGCAAAAAACAAATAAATATACTATATGTGTAGAGAGAATAAAAAAACCCAAAAAAATCATTTAAACTTTTTTTACCTTTAGTTTATGTATTTTGATGGAAGACACAACCATGCACTCGCACACAAATAAATATACATCAAACACCAAACAATGGCACTATGACGCCCTTCTTATGTCAAAAACCATTAAAATAATGTTTGTGATATTTTTCTATGAATGATCGAAATTTCGCAAATTCTTTTTTTTTTTTTTGCAAAAATGACTTTTTATAAAAGTTATTTCATTCTTTGTACTTTTTTTGCGAAAAATTGTTAGTGTGTGAAATGTTGTTGGTGTTTGTTTTTCTATCAAAAAATATATTTTATGTTTTTAAACGTTCTATATGTGTCAGTATAAGAGTTAATGTTTTGTGTGTATGTGTATGTGTGTGTTGGTGTAAGTTAGTATTTATGTATTAGCCAAAGTTTGTTATTGCTTTCTGGGTGAATACAAGTGTAAGTGAAAATGCTGAACAAAAAAGTGAGAATGAGTACTTTTTTTTTGAATTTGTAAGAGTAAGAGTGTAATATAAATGTGTATGTATATGTATATTTGTAAGTAATTTTTCATGCATATAAACTACTCAAACAAACACCCATACTTAAATATATATTACACACACACACACATACATATGTATGTAAGTGTAACCAGGCAAAATTCCAAATGTAAGTAAAAACAGAAAAATATAAAATAGAATTCTTGTAAAAATTGTAGAATAGTGCCAGGGTACTCGTATTATTTAGTATTTTTTATTTCTTCTCATCGAGTAAATGAATGTAAGTTGTTGTTATTTATTTATGTTTGTATGGGAAAAAATAACACTGTAGTTGTTGGTTTTGTATATGTGTATGTATTATAAAGTGATGCATTGTAGCACGCTTTTTGGCGTCTCTCTCAACTAATAAATCACTGTCAAATGTCATTGGCATCACTTTTGTATTAAAGAGCGTGGAAAAGTCGTTTTATAAAGTTAATGTATATGATACGAGTATAAATATGTTTATGTATGTATTTGTAACGAAAAGTCAAGAAGTAACATAACTTTTAAGGAAAATATAAAAAAAGAGCACCGGTAAAATGTTTTTTTCTTCTTGGTATTTTATCTTTTGACATAAATGAAATATTCAAATTCAAAATAAATATTTAATAAAAAAAACCAAATCAACTGTTTCTTAAATAAGCCAAAATTTAATATGAAATCTAATTATAACAAGGAATAAGGGTTTTGAATTTTCCATGACATTTTATGTACGTATTAGTTCAAGGAAAAGAAGATCTGACTGAAATAAAATTAGTCAAAGATTTGCGAAATTGTGGATTTTTACAACATTTTTAACACTAAATATTTTCCCTGTATTTTCTATATTGAAGAGACTTCAACATACAATTTATAAATTTTTGATTCCATATCGGATATGAGATTTAATGGAGTAACGAGGTGCCATATCAATAACTTTCGACAAACTGATTGGATTGATAAACAATTTTCCTAAAGTCTAACAAAAATGGATGATCATACAGTTTAACCATAAAGGATCCTATGGAAGCTCAAAGTAGGTCCTGTATAAATCTGGTAATAAAGTGAAAAATTTGCACCACAATATTGCAATTTGGTTTACAATTAAATAATTTTTATTTGTGTGCCATATTTTACTTGAAGAAACTTGCTCGAAGTCAAAAAGACTAAAAAGATTTAACACTTGTATGTACTATTCAAAAATTGTGAATTTGAATCGAATGACAATTAAAAATAAGGTCAGCTGAAAAAATTTGTAGCAGAAGATCCAACAAAAATTTTTCATTATCATTTAGACTCACAAGGCATGTTATTACTTTAAAGCTTGAATTTTAAGCAGAAGCTAGAAAATTGGCTTATGTATTAAGTGAAGCTGAGTTACGTTGATTAGGTATGAATTCGAGCCAGATGATCACACCGAATTTATAGTTGTAAATTAATTCAGTTGATAAGAACAATCAATGAAGAAAGGCCAAAATAACTAAAGCGGTAAAAATCTTTAAGCATGACAATATTCAGTCAAGTTTCAATATTAGAATTAAACAAGATTTGAACTATAACTTGAACTAGATACAGATTTAGAGCCTTAACTAAAATCTGAACTGAACTAGAACATGAATTGAAATCTGAAGTAGAAAATTAACTTAAAACTGAACTAGAACCTGAAATGACATCTGAACTAGGTACTGAACTAGAGCCTGACCTATAAATTGAGCTTTAAGTTGAACCTGAGCAAGAACTTTATATTATACGCCATTACACACTTAACGTAGATCGATCCATAATACCTTCTAGTTGTCATTCACTTTCGGAAATGACATGGTGGTATATATTATATTTGTAAGTAAGAGTGTCATGATTTCTGATTCATTCGGAATTACAAATATAATACTTGTTCTACATTTACAATTGATTATATGATAAAAGCTATTAAATACTACTGTAAAATATCTTTTATTTACCAATATCTATTTACTTCTTATTTAAATATCCTTTACATATTATTCTACTCCCCTTTAATTATTTCAGCACCCTCAATTTATTTAGTTGTAATTAGTTCTTTAAGCAGCATCTTACTTTAATTTTATTATTCCTTATCTAATTCTTCTTTAACTTTTACTTTTTGTTACTCTTTTTGTGTTAAATTCTAATTTACACACACACAAATACTTATGTACTTAACAAATCAAACATTCAACTCCCCTCTCTTGTTTAACTCTCCTGCTAATAGTAAACACTTTAACGAAAATAAAATCCTATAAATAAAAGTATCTATTAAATAAATATGTATCTTAAGTTTTATAAATTACATTCAAACTCATCTTGGTAGTGGATTCCAAAAAGGAATGAAATCATAAAATCAATGGTTCATTGCACGTGCTAAATTCTGGTGAAGAAAGTCAAAAGATTATCATCTAAAATAATTTTTACTTTGGGAACAACCCCTTGTGGAACTAATTCAATAACTAAATATAAACTTTAACTATACTAAAACTATTGCCATAAGTTATTTCTTTACACACATTCACAAACACACGCTCTTATGCATTCACACACATACTTAAAAAGTACTTTTATAATATTTAGCACATGTTATTGTTGTTGTTATTGTTTTGAGTATTTTTATTATTGGCCTACAACTACCACTGCAAGCAACAGTTCAAGCATAATTTATATAAAAGAATGAAAACACTTATTTTCATTCTTTTATATACAAAAACACAATACAATGAACAAATTAATGTGCTTTTTAGGAAACTATTAATTTTTAGCATACATAAGAAAATGTGTGTGAAATAAATACTAGAAATGCTTTAATGAGAAGATAAAAGGACTCACCCCATAAATACGGATTACAAAAAACATAGAAATATAAACAAACCTGAAAAAAAGGACATTTGCAATACCAAAAACTGCATTAATGTTTTGGAAAGAATGGACACTTTATTATTTGGGGTTGGAAACGGTATCTGAATTTTGATGTAAATATACGATTTTTTATTATTTATTGGCGACATTTTTATTGCATTTTGAATATGAATAATTTTTTGGCAATTTAGGAATTACAACTCAAAATCATGTGAAATACAAATACTTTTTTTGCTCTGTCGATTGTCATAATTTATACGTAGTGAGGAAAAAATAAGTTTAATTGTGGCGGTGAAATAGAATTCCAGCTTTTCTGGCCAAAGTCTTTCTTAAATCGTAAGAGTGTTTTTAATTTTTAATTTTTAAAACGCTCAAAGTACCCACTTCAAAATCTTCTTTACTGAAGTATAATCCAGGCAAAATAAGGGAAACTAGATCCCATCACCACGTTGCACAAGTCGGATAAAATTTTTTCTTTGAATTGAAATTTAAATTAAATTTAACGTAACGAAAGCTTAAGAGCGTATCACTAAAACTTTATTTATTTGGACCTCATGGGTGATCCATAAACCGACTTATAGTTATGTAAAATGAGGTAAATACCTTTAAGTACTTTTTAAATTGCGTATAATTTTGAAATATTATTTCAAATAAATTTTGGTTAACTAAGCAGGATTCAAGTTCATATCTTTCTAGCTTTCAGAAATATATGAAGCCAAAATGTAGTACTTCAAGTGTATTTCTTGAAAAAGAGCATTTTTCTAAAACTATTTTATTTCTGAAGATTTGTGAGGTAATCTCTTAGATCGCTTTGGCGATAATACAAACATTTTCACAAAATAGTCCCAATATATCTAAAAGTAATAGAGCTTATAAAAATTCTGATGGGAGCAATGGAAGAGTACAAAGAAATCATTAATTACTAAGTATCTAAAGGACTATACCTTGGTAGTTTTCAAATTTGACTTCATTTACTTTTTTATGGATAAAATATAGGACAAATAGGATCAGGGGTAGAGGCAGCCCATATAAAAAAAATAATGATTATCGCTTATCTAAAAAATAATAAAGTGAGAGTGTTAAGATTTCCTCCTAATTACTTTCTCCAGAAACAGTTTAACTGGGATGGGGTGAAGAAGACAGGGCGGCAAAGTGAACTTAGGATCCCTTTTTAATTTGGAAAAAAACCTCAAATTTGTTGAATTGCAATGAAATATTTTTAATACCGATATCTAACTGAAATTTTAAGGAAATATGTATCTTGTGATTCTTATTCAAAGTCTTGAATAAAATTATAACAAATGGGGACTCTATAGTCCCCATTTATTGGAGGTCTGAAAAAAACGTTTTGTAATCAAATTTAATAATTTTGCAAACTTATCCTAAACAACAATGTTACAAAATTATTTCCTAAAAAATACGATGGTTTAAAAGATTGAATGTCCAAGTTAACCCCCTTGTACCCCTAAAACTCCATCCATAGAGCTCTTATGATTTTATCTGAAATGATATACTCGATCAACATTACAGATTTATTAAAAAACGATTCTGCTCCAATGAATTTTGTGGCCGAAAACAATATAATACTAGATCTGGAGTCAAACGTACCAATGATACGATATATTTATAAATTAATTATAGTGAAAATAATAAATAAAAATTTTAAGAATTTAACTTTTTTCAGATCAGCAGTAACCGTTATCCATGCTGTTTATGAAGTGATGCAAATTTTGCAATTCAGCATAATTCTATTTCATAGAAGTGAAATTGAAAAAATTTGGTTTATATGAGGAAAATGCAACTTTAAAATTTCATAATTTCCTTGGTAACATTGCAATAATGTTAATTTTTCCACCTCTGTTTAAACATCCTCTATTAAAACCGTTTTGAGATCCCGTGGTCGCACAATTATGTATCACAACGTTTGGAGATTTATAAACTCTTTTGTTTTCACTTTTTTACCAACTAATTGCTAAGAAATATACCATTTTCCCTCTAACAGTTTCTAGTCATCATGAATCATCAGAGAAATATTTTCGAGTTCGAGGAACATAAAAATGTTGGAAAACTTAACTAAACTCCAGTTGTGTATCGGGGTTTGTCATGGTGTTGGTAAATATTTTCATTTGCTTTTTCGTGATTTAACGTATGTGTGTTTTTATATGTGTTAGTGTATGTATATCTGGCTTCCGGTTTGACTTTTGTGGGTCATAATTGCAATTTTTCTTCGTCGCGTCATGTCACCTAAACAGTAATTGCATTCTTTTGTGTTCGAAACTAAAACTGGGATAAATTCTTTTTGTTTGTTGTTGATTTTTTTTCGCTTTTTCTTTTCTATTTTAATTTCTTTTTGAATTTTTATCTTTTATTCGTTGCATGTGTTTTTTGTTGCTTTTCCTTAGTGTAAAATGTTTGAGTGGGTTAGTAGTGGTGTTGTATATGAATTTTGTGTATGTGTTTGTGAAAGTGTGTAAGTGTTTTTTCTGAGAACTATCATATTTGTGATTTTTTTTAGGATAAACAAAATTAAAAAAATAGATGAGAAAAATGGAATAAAGATTTTGTATGTTATATATTTATACCATACTTCGCTATAGATGATTAGGTAGTGTTATATGTTTGTAGGGAAGAATGAAATTTCTGCTTTCATTTAATATTTTAAAAGTATTAATGAACATGTTGGCGAGTTTAAGATTTTCGATGTTAAAAGCAACCGACTCTCAGAAATCTAAAATATAAACTATATAGATTCTTTATAGATAACATTCTGCTGCTCAGTGTATTCAAGTCGATTTCTTAAATATTGTTTGTAAATTTCTAAATTATACCGATAATTCTGCAAACTGAATCGATTTAGCTGTCTGTTTGCGTACCAGTCTGTTCGTCTGTTTTTGGCACTCTCATATTCGTGATAATTGACAGAGCTTTACAAAATTTGGCATAAGAAGACATGCAAATAGACTTGAAGTGCCCTTTAATAAACATTGTCGCAGCTTTAGTGATTTGAAGAAGAAAGCAAAGTGTTTTCCATTTTCTATGTGAGTGCCCGGCCTTGCCAGTAAAAAATAATATATTGTTGGCCAAATAAATACTGAACTCTTATTGTAAAGTATCAGAAGACAAATTAAACAACCTTCTTATATACCTCATATAGACGAGGTACTTATAATCTATTATATCGTCATTCAGGCACTACTTATCAAAGAAGAAGAAAATAAAGGTAAATAAAATTTCATTAAACCTTAATATATAAGCAAATTTTTATGAGATTGGCGAGGACTTTTTATTTAAAAGATTTCTTTTGCTACAATCCATAAATGAATTTTTGGCAAATTTGTAAAAAATCAACATATTCGACGTGGGGGATTTGACCCTGACCAGATAGACCGTTACATTTCCAAATCAACTCAGTTCGTGTTCATTAACTCTTGCTTTATGAAATTTCATAAAAAATCTCCTATTGTTCGAAAGTTATAGAATCATATCTAAAAATCGCTTGGGATATAATGTAGAACGTTTATATGAACATATACGGATGAACAGATAGACAAACATCTTTACATTGACACAGAAAGTGAACCTGTATTGGTCGGTACACTTAATGAATTATGTCAGAAGCGTTGTAAAGTGAATAGAAACCTCTTTTTTCTTTTTGTGTAACCATGTACTAATTAACGTTTGTAAGTTATACATGTTTTTTTTCGCTTAGATTATACCCTACATGAAATTTCTCAAAACAAATAAATGCAATAAAATAATTTTTAATATGAAACAAGTAAAAGATATAGTAGGCCAATTACAACTATCAAATACCCTACACCACATTGTTGGTTATTAATGGTAGCTATGATCGACCCTCGTATAAATATATTTTTTAGTTTGTGCATTAAAGAGCATTATATTATGGTACTAATATATATGTAGGATTTGTGCGCTCTAAAAGGACTTTTCCTGTGGGATGTTAAGGTTTTCGTACATTGATATTTGCTTATATTTAACTTTTTCTGACCAATTATTATCACAGTACCAACGTATACATGAAACTAAAGACCTCCAAAGTAATACTTTAAATGAGGTTGTATTGGACCTATGAGAAATAATGATCGATCCTCTTATAATTTGGCACATCATTTTAGAATATTATTACACTTTCACGCTTCATCGCATTATATACAGGAGTTTTATAAGCTTAAAACCCCATTCCGAGAGAAACATTTTTATGGGGGCTAGATGAAATCATAGGCATCGTGCTTAGGTCAAAATAATGACACGTGCCATTAAGATATCTATAAAACTGCGTCCTGCATTTTGTTCACAAATTTTACATGGACAGCCAGTCTGACAGATGGACGGACATCGTTAAATCAATTTTGAGTTAAACGTCATACTTAGAATTGGTGGTAGCAATATTTTTTCTGTGCGTTACAAATTTAAGCACAAACGCATTATATCCCAACCCCCTATGGTGGTGTAGGTTATTAAAAATATATCCCTACTAAAATTTTATCCTTCAAAAAATTTGGACCCAATAATCAATTTCAAAATTCCTTGACGTATTAGAGGGTAATTTGTTTACACAAATTAATGCTCTTTTTATGGTTTCAACATTGTTTTCGAAGACTAACGATGAGTGTTGAAATAGCATTTTGTTATGGTCGTCTAACATCGTTGAAAATGTTTCATTTTATCTAGATTTGGATTGTATGTGAATGTGTTTGTGTTTTCATTTATGTGAATTAGTTTTGGTTTCATCTGATTTGAAAATTTTTATACAAAATATTGTAATTGCCTTTAGGTTGACTCTTGTGTATATTTGTATTGTTTTTTATTATTAGGGGTAGTTTGCACAAACACACACACACACACAACGAACAAACAAATATTCATGTATGTAAATAAATGGGATGTTAAATTGTCAACGTGATAACTTTTGTAGCAATAACAACAATTACTGAAACAACAACAAGAAAACAAAAATAAATATTGAAAACACAATAACAGTTGATAGATAAAAGGTCCTTTATAACCGAAAAAAAACAAAAAAAAAGATTTTGTGTCCTTTTTTGCGACACATCGAAAGTAAAAAAAAAAAACAAAATTCCTGTTCCTGTAAATGTAAATGAACTTGCTTGTAGTCATAGTAGCATGTCGTAGTAAATTGACACCACAGATACTGGAAGTCATTTACAAATAATTGTTTTATTTTGTTGAAACAATTTTTATATAACGATATTGCCATTATTATTGTGCTCTTGTTTGTTAACAACATTTATTATTGTCTAATCAAGAGGGTTTCAATAATAACAATTTGTATGTGTGTATATGTTTTAGAGTGTTTAAAGAAAATCGTATCATTTCCTTTTCAAAATTCCTTTTGACTTCATAAAACAATTTCAAATAGAATAAAAAAATATTAAAGGAAAAAGTTTTCATTCATCCTCTACTTTTTTGTTTTTTATTTTCCCATTTTAAATTTTAAACGACATTTTTGTCCACAAAATGTTGTTGTGGTAGATTTCTATTTTGTACGAATACGGTCAAAGTATTTAGTAAGTTTAAGAGGGCCGGAACGGGGGTGTTGATAGCTTCATTTAATAGACTCTAACATTTTTATGAGCAATTTTAAAACTTAAAACTTTTATTTGTCATTCATTCAGTCATTTTCTCATTCTCCTATACACTTTTATTATTTTATAATTGTAATATTGGCAATTTACATTTTTAAAATTTTATTACAAAAATTTGTTTTTTATTTGTTTGTAATTGTTAATATTTTTTAGTTAAAATGTACATGATTTAATACACTTAATCCATTTTTATTCGCCCACCACTACAAGTGGTGAAGAGAGTAGATAAGTTTTGTCATTTCATGCATAACGCTGAGAAGGTATCATCACAGAACCCATAATTTTTAATATAAGTTATTACTTGCATCAAATCTGTACGTCAGTCTTTCTGTTGTTGGCACGCTCACATCCACAATAATTGACCGAGTTAATGAAACTATAGTTCCTGGGAAGTTTTCCTATTTAAAACCAGCAAAATCGGGTATATATAAAGAGATAAAGACTGAAATGTGATACAATTTCTGTCTTCAAGCAATAGAACTTTCGTAAAATTATATATATATTTAACTATATTTGACTGAAATTATTATTACAATCAAATTGTCATGAAATTTTTTTGCTTTTTCGGAAACGCTCTCATTAACAGCATTTTGCGCGAAAAGTTAGTCCGTTCCCGTTTAAAGTCCATCACAATTTTAAGCACCTGTTTTGTGCTCTAAATTCTCTTTTAACAAAAGCTCAAACCGTTTCTCAAATAAGTGGACACATACGAAGCGGCACTGAGCTAGTCGAATTGCTTTCCTATGGGATGTGTTGTGAGCTCTTTTGAAATTTCAATAAAATTGGTTAATAAATTGACATATTCCTGGTAGAGGATTTGTATTGGAGATATATCAAAATATGGACCGATAACAATAATTGTGTTAAATTTCATTAAAATCGATGTTTATTTAAGAATTTCCGCGAAGGGATCTTATTTGAAAGCAATATCAAAACATTTTCCGATATTGCTCCACTGAGTTTTAAAAATAATTATGCTGAATTTCAATGGGTTTTTCTATACTTAAGAGTTTATTAAGCTTAAAACCATATTTAAAAGCTGAAGATTAAAATGCAAATAACTCAAAAACTATTAGAGGTAAATATCATACATAAACAGTGGTAATATGTTAAGGTTGAATGAGAAGCCGTTTAAAAGAGTTAAATGTCCAAAGTGCAATACATTTTTACTCTTATAACTCCGCAAATGGAAAGCCAATTTGGTAAACTGCAGAAACTATAATTGCACGCTTTGCTATCAGTATTCTGCCCCACTGTGCAGTGATAATAGAGGTATAAGTGAATTTTAATTTTTCGCGGTTTCTCCATATTTGGACATTTCAATGGATAAAGATATATGAAACAAGTAAGGATATAATCGTAGACAAGTTCGGCTATATAATACGCTACACCATTATTCAAACATGAGAAATATGGACCGGTCTTTGTAGAATTCGATTGTATGATATGTTTTTCTATAAAACATAGTTCCATGATATTCTCCTATATAAGAAAATTACAACATTTTAGATGTTTTTCGGACGTGGGGGTTATATGAGGCCTATAGGAAACAATATACCCTTTCTCAGATGTATGTACTTTAAAGTGATTAGAAGTGGGCCAGTATCGACCGATCCTTTTGTGGACCGATACTTTAGAAATTTGACTTGTACCAAATTGTTAAAATGCCTTCATTTCACTAGGTGCTACCTAAAATATTACCCCGTACATGAACCCTCAAAAAACCATTCATATCGTCACAATTAAGAGGAAATCGATTGAGAAAGTGATCCTGAATCGAACGGTGAATCTTAAAGCTGCGTGTAAAATATTTTTAAGTTTAGTACAAACGGATCTATCCCGATTCGTTACATATGAACCAATATTAATTCTTATAGCCGTTACATAGAAAGCTCTGTCGAAAATCGATTCATGAATGAAAATTAGTTCAGATGTAAAAAAACCTAAATCGTTGAACTTCATGGTCTACTATCATTGCGAAATTTGTATGAAATCGGACTGGCCCTTCGGATGCTAAAGATTATTTCCATTTTTTGTATGCCATTAATATCACATTATCATATTTCATCGCCATTATTACCTTAATAATCCAATAATTAATGTTTTAAATATGAAGATATAAATAAATTTGTCTCTTTTTCGTTTCATTAATGAAAATATCTAGAACAATATTTTATAGAGGCAAAAGTAGGTCAACAAAATAATTATACTTTTTGTTGGTTGTAGGCAAAAATATCTAAAGGGATTTTATTAAGAAGAGTCTTAAGAAACTATATAATTGTACGAAGTTGTAAGAAGTGGAAAAAGGCTTAAATATTTGATATTGAACATGGTATAAGTTGACCTGTGACCTTTCTTAAAATGTTACGTGTTAACCTTAATTTCACTTAAATTTGAATCAAATTTAAAAAAGGGAATGTTTGCATCTTTTTATTAAAAAGGAGAAATATTTTTTTATTAAAAATACTTTAATTTAAAATTTTAATTTTTTTTTAAGATTAAATGTCTTAAATCTATGATTATGTTTATTACTAAACGGATTACATATACTAATTTTCATAAACTGTTATTTATCATTTTAGATTTTGCTGTTAATAACATTTCATTTAACATTTGATACCGAAAAGTGGTGAAATGTTAACGAATTTAACAGTAGTTACAAAAGTTTTCATTTACCATTTCATTCCGCTCTCTTTATTTAACATCATTCTGTTATTTTTATGATTGCAGTGTTATCCTATCAACAGTTTTGAAAAAAATCAAAATGTTATTCCGGATTCTAACTGTTAAAATTTCTTTAGCTTTTATAAGGATTTCATTGACGAGAGTTGACATGAAACATAAGTTAACAGTTTTGCTATTTTAATGGAAAAGGAAGAAAAACTTAACATTATTGTTGTTTGTTTATTTGTGGCTGTAAAGAGGGGGGTTGACAATGTGAAATTGAAACACAATTTATTATATTCGAAGACGACACTTGTTCAGTTTCGTGTTTATAGTGCGCTCGTATGGATGTAATAAAACGGATAAAACGGGCGCGTTTTGTTTTAACACACACAACGTGAGTGTTTTTAGGTGATTTGATGTTGAAATAAAACAAGAAGAAGCATAAAAAGAAAAAATAAATATTTAAAGAAATTTATCAATGAATGTATGTAAAGAAATTACAGGAAATAGGAAAAAATAAATATGTGAAAAATATTTAAGGAAATTTTAAAAAAATACCGTTATTAAAGGAATTTAAAAAAATAAAGTAGAAATTTAAAAAAATAATAATAAAGTAAAAATTAAAAAAAGATAAAATTAAAATAAAATAAAAAATAAATAAAAATAAAAATAAATTTAAATAAATAAAAATTGTAAATATTTTATTTAAGAAAAAATGATAATTAAGGAAAAAATATAAAAAAATAAATCAAGTGATTTCAAGTGTTTAAAAAAATAATAAAATAATTTTCTGGAATTTAAAATCTTTATTAAATCATCAGCATTCTTGCTCTAATTAAATGGTAATTTTGTGATAAAAAATATTCCACATAATAAAAAAAATACATAAAATTTTAATTTCACCAATAAAATTTGAGCTTAATAACTTGATTAAAACATTTTAAAATAAAATTATCGCTTTAAAAAATTTAAAACCCTAAAAACTGAAATATACATTATTTACCTTCACTCCCAGTACTGAAATTTTGTATATAAATTGTAACAAATTTTTGCATGTTATACTGACATAATAAAGCAGTTGTGCAAGAAGAACCCAAAAAAAAGAAGAAGAAAATAGAAAGATATATATAAGAAAACATATATATATAAATTAAATATATATGTAAGTTGCAACTCCCTGCTAGTTTTCTTGCTGGGATTTTAGTGCACCAAATTGAACCCATACAGTTATTTAGTTAGTGAATCGCAAAATTCCCCCATTTACTCCCCCACACCATTATTCTTGTTAAGTTACTATGAAAAAAGGATGTTTGCATTTTATGTTTCGTATATAAAAAATCAAGCATTTACTTTACAGTTTCAACAGATTTTTTGTTGTTGTTCTGAACTGAATAAATAAATTTTTGGGGTAAAAAGAGAATTTTTAATTTAGATTGTAAAACTGTTAAATTTGCGCGCCGTTTTCCAAGTAAAATGCATCTAAATGTAGCAGATTATTGTAACACAATCAAAAAAAAAGGATTTACACTATTTCCAAAAAGGATAAACTGGAGTTTATGTTAAATTAGGAAAATATTTTCACAGAAGCTGAATTTGAATACTGTTACATAAATCAAGGATTAAAGACATAAACAGGTGTTATCAAAATTATAATCTTTTAGGATTTAATTTTGGCGAAAAGAAAAAGAAAATTAATATTTTAACGTAGAAAACAGTGTCAAATTAACATTGAAAATGGTTGATTTCAGAAAAAATCGCTGAGCTATTTATGAAACAGGTCTATCTCAATATTTTGTCACATAGATAATAATGTTAATTCAACATTGTTTCACATTAAATGCAGTTTTCTGAGAATTTTCTTTGAATGTTGCTCTTAAATTGTTCTCAGTAAAAAATAACATTTAATATAATTAAAACAACATTACAAAATGTTAACATTGATTTTGGAAAAAAAGAAGTTCTTAAAGGAAATTTTCTTATTACCTGCATTTACACAATTTTAGTTATATTTCATGATTTAAATACATTTAAAATTTGCAAAGTATCTTAAAAAACTCAATATTTTTAAAAGTTAATTTTATTTAGAAACAAAGTTCCAAACAACATCTGTAGAGTGTTAAGTTTATACGTTAACTGTTATTTTACCACATCAAATCAATATGAAAATAATGTTAATTTAACTATTTTCCTCTGTGAAAAAAAATTCGTGGCAAAAATTAAGATAAAAAGTTTCGAACAACTTACAACTTTTTTGTTTTAAATTAAATTTATATTCTTTAAAAGTTGTTTAATATTATACAAGTTAAAACAACATTGATTTTGGTAATGTTTATTTTCGAAAAAATCATATTTAAATATAAAGCTCTTTAAGAACATACAAATTACAGCTTTATAAATTGTAAACTTAACAAAAAAGTTTATTGAAAGTTTATTTAAATATAGAAACGATGTTCGATTTAACTTCTTTTTAGTATTAATTTCACACGCGTAATTATCGGTTTTTCAACCAATCTAGTCAACATGAAAAACAATGTTGAATTAACTATTTGTATCTATGAAATAAAGTCATAGCACAATTTTTAAAGAACAGACAAAAAATTATATCAGTTAAAATTTGGATATTTTTTTTGATATTTCTCAAAATACATTTGATATATCAGCCTTGTTTTTTTTTTCCAGTATAATTTTAAAATCTGATAAAATTTTGGGTTAATTTTTTGTATACTTATGTTTAAATTTTAAAATAAAATAATCTAAAAAATATTAAAATGTGTACTAACAAAATTAAACACTTAGTCTTTAGTCCAATTCTAATTTCTTTTTCTTGTTAATGACACTATAATACTTCATGGCTTAAAATTTAACGAGAATTGAAGTTGAGGTGTTTTAAATATTCTTGAATTAAGAATCAATTTTAAGGCAATTAGCCTTTTTCTACAAAACCTTGTTTTCATAATATCAAATGAAAGGTAATTAGGGCCAGGTTTATATCAAAATATTTGTGCACTTTGAAATATCTTTCTTTGGTTTTCAAGAATAATTGGAAGTTCGTATAATGATAAAATCCAGATGGAGAAGACTTTCAAAATTTTGGAAAACTTTAAACTTTATATTACTATTAGTGACTTTGAATTAAATCGAAATCAGTAATTAGTGTTGCTACGCGGTTTTGAAAATTTATTGAAGTGAGTTTTTCAGATTTCAAAATCATGTTTTTGTTTTTTTTTTTATTAATTTAAAAATTTTTATTTATTTATATAAACTTTTAATATTCAATAAAAAATAAAAGATTAAGGCCACACTTTCCTTCAGATAATGTTAATTGTATTTTTTATGAAAACAAGGTCAAAGTAAAAACGTATTCATAAATTTACAATAGATCTATTCCTTTTACTACGCATCTAAAATTTCCAATTATCAGAAATTCTAAGAGAAGAACTGAGCATTTCTTTAAATTAAAACGTTAATATCCTATTTCTGCTGTTTTTCCTTAAATATAGCTTTCATTAATTGAATAGAAAATGCTAGATCGTATCATATGGTATCAGATGATCAAACTATAATAATGCTCTAACAATTTAAGAAAATATATTCTATATTCTTTAATTTATTATGAATATGAATATTGAGTATTTCGTTGGGGTTGCGAAGTGTTACCAGAACCGATTTCTTACACATATATATTTTTTTAAGACCTTTCTTTGGAAGTTCACAAATTGCTAAATAAACTTTTTGAAAACTATAACATTGATATCTATAAAACATAATTCTTGTTTTCTTTTAAGAATTTCATCATATTTCAAAACAGCCTAAAAATATACTTTAAAAATTTTAATATTACATGCCACAAAATTATGCTGAGTAAAAAATGATGCCTTTAAAATAATATATAAATTCATCCAACTCTGTTCAATTTATTTAATTAATGATTGTAGAGGAGTACAGCAGCATTAAAATTTCGAGTGTTTGGACCCAGTTAGTATTCATGGGCGAAGTGCAAACTTTTGTTCCTCATTCAATTTAAATTTTTTCCATTTTATAGCCTCTGATGAGACCTTTAAACGACATTCCTACATGAGTTATTTATCTCTTTTAGTTTTTGAGCTATTAAAATCTGAATTTTCAACTTTTAAGGTTCTTTAACTTCTAAGAGTTATATTAACTTTGTCATGCCATACATAACTCAACCCCATAATGAATATTTATCTATATCTGTCTAAGGCAATAAATTCAAGCAAAAAAACTTTAATTATAAATCAAATGATAATAATAAAATTTCGCGTAAATATTATGTTTAGTATACCTAATTATTATTAAAAAATTATCAAAATCGGTTCAGTAGAAGAAAGTTATAGCCAAAAATGTAACTTATTTTATGATTCATTAAGTGTTCTGTGTAATATTTAAGAAAAACATTTATACATTTGGGAGTGTATGTGTGCGTGTATATAAACAAAACATAACGTATATACTTCACAGGCATTTGAGGTTGAGAGTACTGAAGATTCGGCATAG
This sequence comes from Cochliomyia hominivorax, assembly GCA_004302925.2. NCBI lineage: Eukaryota > Metazoa > Arthropoda > Insecta > Diptera > Calliphoridae > Cochliomyia > Cochliomyia hominivorax. Next base: position 111,830,793 of record PYHX02000467.1, on the reverse strand, counting down.
CCGAATATAGCACTTTTACTTAATTATATAAGCAAACTGCAGCCTATAAATAGTCTTTACTCCTTTTAAGATATGCTATGCTAAGTGAGCAAAAATATTAAGAAATATTATGTAAACAAATACCTTGATGTATAATTTTTAATTAATTAATTAATTAATATGTTAATTTTAATATTGAACAAATTCTTGATTAAACATTTGTAAACGAAATTTAAGCCTTAAAGAAGGCTGCAGTTATTTATACATCTTATGAATTTTTTGTATTCAGTTGTCTTTAATAAAAATTTTAATTTTCTGTTTTGAATTTTAATTGGCCATTTTTATAAAATCTTTAAAATCACTTTAAAATATTATAAACAATTTAAATTATTCTTATATTTATAGTAATTTTTCAATGATCAAATTTTATTAATTCATAACACTTGACAAATCAATTATTTTTATTGCTTTAAAATTTTCCTATAAATATTTATTGATTTTCAAAATTTTCAATTTAAAATTCATTTTGCAAATTAATTCAGGCATAAAACAAAAATTGCAGCATTAAAATTTCAATAATGTTTCCATTAGTTAACAAATCCTTTTTAATAAATCCTTAATGAATGAATTGTCAATGATAATGTTTTGAAAACTTAATTAAGAAGTCATTTAATATTAATATGAATACGATATTAGGAAAATGAACATAATTTGTAAACTGAATGAGTATAATTTATTACAATGATTAGAAAATTAAAAAAAAAACTATAATTTCTTCTTGATCGAAATTAACGGAAATGAATTAAATGAACGGTCACTTATAAAAGCAGTAATTATAATTGAGAGGAAATTTTTTAGGACATTTTAAGAGGACATTTAATTATTGTAAGTTTTTGTGAGTGCATTTTAGTTAATTATAAAACTATTTTATTTTACACTCTAAATATTAAATAACTTTTAAATTTATTTCAAACAATAACAGTTTTCCATTTTACATAAATTATATTTTAAAATTATTAAAATAAAATTTAAAACTTGATAATTATTTTCAAAAACATGAAACTAAAATTGTTTATTATTTATTATATGTTATTGTTATACCCTCCATCACCACAAGTGGTAAAGAGGGTATATTAACATTGATATTCCATATGTAACGTCTAAGACACCATAATGTATACATAAACCAGATTCAAATTAAAGACTGAGTGGATTTAGTTATAATTGTCTGCTTGTCTGCACAGTGTGTGCAATTAAGCGCAGAACAAAAAGTGATAAATGTTGCCACTTTTTTACAAAAATTCCAAAAAATAATACATTTTTTTTATGTTCGAATTTCAGATTAATATAACTTTTAAACGGATTCATACAGTTATTGCACCAATAAATTTTTATTAAAAAAATTTATGACCTGGATTAAGTCCGCTTAAAAAGACCAAAAATGAACAGGACTAAAAATTAATTAAAAATATATTATACATAAAGGAATTTTTGGCGAATTTTTAAAAATCAACATACCCGAGGTAATCAGGGTCAAGTCCTTCGAATAAACTCAAAACACCTTAGCTCTGACTCTGTGAAATATCATTAAGATATTTGTAACGGTTCAAAATTTACTGAATTTTTTCAAAATATTTTGATTTGGATACATTGTGGTCCATCTGTCTATTATCAGCACGTTCACATCCACAATAATTGACAATATGAAATTTGGCCTAATTATTTCTTATAGTCTTCAAAAGTTTTTCTATTTATGAAGAGCAACATCGGTTCATTTGATTAATAGATATAGGCCGATATCTGACACAACCTTTAAATTCAAGCAAAGAAGTTTCGTAAAATAAAAAAAATATTCAATTATAAATCAAACGATTAGAATAAGATTTTGCATTAATTATCAAAATCAGTTTCGCGGAAAGGAAGTTGTAGGCAAAAATATAAATAATTAGATGACTTATTACGTGTTCCTTTTTAAACTTTTTTAAATTTTTATTGTGAGTACGTATGTATGTACTATGTATGTATTATGTATATATGTATGTATGTCTGTATGTATATATATATATATATATATATATATATATATATATATATATATATATATATATATATATATATATATATATATGTATGTTTTTATGTATGTATGTGTGTATGTATGTGTAAGATTTTATTTCACATGCAATTTGTGATGAAGGGTATTGAAAATTCGCCATATCCTAATATAGCATTCTTATTCGTTTTTTTTGTTCGTTTTAATGTCCTTAGACAAAAATTTATTATACTCATACTGTTCTGTATAGAATTTTTTGTATTTCAAAATAATAAACAAAACTATATATTAAATGAAATTCAACATGTACAAATACATGTATAAAATATATATAACATACAATTAATAATAATTTGTTATAACATTCACTTAATTAATGTATTCATTTTTTGCTGCTGGCATTTCAACTTAAATAAAAACACGAAAAAATACAAAAAAATAAAATAAAACAAAAAAAAACTGAAAATAAAACTAATTAAAACTGATGTTTATTATGTGAAAAATAATTTCCAAAAATTAAAAACGCACAAAAAAGAGAAAACAGTGAAAGCAAAGTGATTATGAAATTTAAATACAATAATTAATAAAAACAAAAAAGTGGAAACCAAAAGTGAAATAAATTATTTTTTTGACATTAAACATAAACTTTGAAAATTGTGACTTCACTTGCGACATTAAAAATGTGATTAAAGTGAAATATTGTGAAAACGGAAAAAATTAAGATTTTCGATGCAAAAACGCATTTGCAAATAATAAAACTGTAGTTTAAAGCAACAAAATTAGCATAACATAAAGTCCATATATTTCGTAATTATTGTATTTTTTTAATACCTTGAGGTGAAATAGAAAACAGATTCGGGAATCTGTTTATATCTTGTAAGAATAGTCAGAATATTTTAATGATTATATAAGAATATTAAATAATTATTTATAGTGCAATTTAAATAGACGTGTATTGGATTATATTCACATTTTTTAAATTTTTCTTTTGCCGGTTCTTAAAGTGAAAATCATCATAAAATGCAACAATATAAATGTTAAAAGTGTGAAAACGCATCAACTTAAATTAGTCTAAAATCTACACAGAACCTAAAAGGAAGTAAATATAACGAAAAAGGGTGTAGCATTGAAAAAAAGTATTTTAAATATCAACCAATGAAACCTTTATTCATCATAACAAAAATGTTCGTTAATTTTTCGTCATTTCTTTAAATTGACGAAAAAATTTATCAATATGGCTATTTGAATTCGTTATAAAAAGTGGGTTAATTTTAATAAATATAATTCAATATGATTAATATATTATTCAACTTGAAAAAAATAAATTCTTTATAATTATGAATATTATTTATATTTAAGTTAAATTTACGAAATGCAAAGCAAATATTGATTATAGAACATATGATATTCAAATTTGATCCCAATGACCTTCTCAAAGAACTGTTTTACTGGATCAGAAGAGAAGTAGCCTTTATGCAAAACAAATATTGATTATCGAACATTTATAGATCTACTACACCGAGAATTTGGCCCCAATTACATTTTTTTAATACATGTCTATTTGTATTAAAAAAATCAAATCTTCACTAAAAGTCACACAATAAATAAAAATATATAAAATATTTATAATAAAATATTATGGAAAATCTTCAAAATTTAAATTTTACAAAAGTTTAACTTTTTACTAAAACCAATTTTTAAAAATTCTAATTTTTATAAATATTTCCATTCTTTTCTACAATATAAATTTTAAATTTTTTCTTTAATAAAAATTTTTAATAAAACTTATAATTTCTATTAAAACTAATTTTTGTCATAAAATTATAATTTTATTAAAACTCCAATGTTTACAAAAATTCCAAATTTTATTCATATTTTTGACAAGATTTAAGTTTTAACGATTTTAGAAAAACTCAAAATAAAATATATAAAATTTTTAAAATTTCGAAAATTTTTTAAATAAATAAGCATAAATTAATGACCATAATGCGGGAATTAAATAAAAGCTAAGAGTCTAAAAATATGTATGTATTTTTAGATCTTCCATGATTGAAATAGGAAAAAATAAATTTGGAAATTTTATCCTTCAATGTTGAGGAACATTTTGCATAAATACAAATTTAAGAAGAGATTTATATATAAATTGGTACCCATATCGCATTTATTAATATTGACAATTAAATATCTTTTCGTTTATAAAGTTCTTTTATAGGTTAATTTCGTCCGTAATATTCGATGCAATCTTTCGTTTTCAGTATATTAGCGATTTGTTCACGTATATTAACAGATTGTTAAGTCGTCCGTTACCTTTTTTTCAAAAATAAAAATAAAATCTCTATTTGAGAACAAATAAGTTACGTCTTTATATACTCCAAGAAGGTCAAGTAGCTATAGTACTATATTTTGTTTTTGTAAAGTGTCTACTATCTTCTGAACAACTTTGGAGACAATAAGTAATGTATTTTGTTTTAGTAAATCTGTAAAAAATCTTCCTAATATACCGATCCGATTCTGGTAATTTCTGGCATCGTAGTGTGATGTATAAATAGCTTGGTTTAAATAATAGTCCCCCTCTTAACTGCTCCGCATGTCTCAAATAGATTAGTTTGCTAAAATTTATGTGGTTGATGAGTCTAAAATAATTTTTATTTGTAAGCAGAACTCTTAGCAAGAAGTTTAATTTAAAGTTTATAAGGAAACTTTCAAATACGACGGTTCTAGTGTTATGGCATGGAAGTGATTTTCGTATTATGGTGATGGAACTATTTGTTGTAGTAAAAATATTATAGATGTGACAGAATATATGAAAATAAAAGACAATTCGTCTTATATTTTTTTATTTGCATCTGAAGAAATTTCACTAATTTAAGCTAAGCAACATGGCAACGTTCCGAAACATACAGCAAAATAGCTGGAAAATGGTTTCAGAATAATGGAGTCAATGTAATGAAATGGCACCCCCAGTCAATCGATGTAATACCAATCGATAGTTTGTCTACATACGTACAAAGGAGGGGTCGGTAAATAAACCGACCAATAATAGCGATCTTAAGATCACTATAGAGCAGGCATGGAGTTCTATTATTCTGGAAATGTGCAAGAATGTAATAAATTCACTGGGAAGGTCATGTTTGGTTGTTATTACTAAAAAAGAAATACTTCAAATTGCTAAGAATAAATAATTTATTAGATTCGATAAAATACCACTAAAAATTAAATAACAATTATTTATTTGTGTCTTCTTGTTATTGTTGAAATTGGGTGGTGCTATTACTTTGATACCAGGGTTTATCAATTCTTCTGGAATTGATGAATTTTTAAAAATATAATAAATAGAAATATTTTGGTGTCTTCTTCACAATCTTTTTAAGTTATTTTTGATTTTATTAAACCATAAAATAAAAATGGCTTTTATGACTTTTTAAAGAAGACGTGAATATGCGGAACTATTATTTTCACCGCAGCTGTAACTATAGAAACATAAAAATACTTAATTCCGTGAATATCAAAATGGGAACAATTTAGTTACATAGAAAAATAGAAATAATTTAAGGTTTAAAATTTAAATCTTAAATTCAATTAAATTAATAAATTTACCAAAAAATCCTTTTAAAGTGATTTTCCTTATTTTTTCAATTTACTTAATTAAATTTAAAAGCGAAATACTGGAAACAGTGTTAAGTAGTTACTTTCAACTTGTAACAGTTTTCACACACTTCCAAGTACTTACATATGCCAAAGTAACAAGTAACACTACTACGACCTACAATTCAGTTAATATAGTGATTTTTACATTTTTGCCGTCTGTTTTTATTTCCAGCAACAAAAATAACATCCACGAATTTCAAGAGTACTTTTCTTTTGAACAGTTATTTTTTTCATTTACATCCGTTTGTAAATTATGCGGGAAAATTTAATTTGTGCTCTGTTTCCTCTAAAACTAGATTGTGTTTTCAGTTTAATTCAAAAAAAAAAAAAATATCTTCCCCAAAAAAGTTAATAACTTTTAATAACTAAAATATTCTACTAAGAGATATTTACGTTTTAAATTTTGCACTATAAACAAAAAATGGAGTAAAACTTATAATAAAAACTAATTTAATTGATTTAACAGTTTAAGACTAAAATAAATAAAAACCATATTGAAATTTTAACAAGAATTTGAGAAAGTGCTTAATTAAACTCCTTAGTTTCTATTCAATAAAATGTTTGTAATCATGGAGCGAGATTGAAAAATTCATAAATCACGTTTTTCATTAAAACATTTAACCCAATCAAAATATGTCCGTTATTTTGTTTAATTTCATTAGTGACAAGAAAAAATGCGTTCCAAATATTTTCAACAAAACCAAAATCTGTTCTGCCAAAAGTTGGACAAGCATTCATAGGTCTGCCATCATACTGTTTCCAATGTTATAAAACAGTACCGGTTGAACTTGTCTCTTGAAAACAACACGGTTCAGGTAGAAGAATTTTCAGAAGAATTAAATAATTCTAATCCAGGTTTAAAACCTAAAAGGCTCAGAAAGTTCTCGACAGGTAGGCTGAAAAAATTAAGAGGTCAAAACAGAGTTCCTGCTGCATAATGTTTGATGAAACGTATATTCTAGCAGATCTGTCGCAATTTTCTGTTCAAAAATATTATGTTGCAGGTGCTCGATGGCGTGAAGAAAAGTTTAGGACCTTAAAGTATTCAAAATTTCCCAAAAAGTTCTTGGTATGGTAAGCAAAATGCGGTTGTGATAAGGCAGGGGCTGTATAAGTACCGAAATTTACATCAATGAATGTAGGCAAAAATCGATGCTTCCATTCACAAGACTTCATAATGTGTTCACTTATTTTTGGCATCCTATCACTATGGTAAATAAGTCCCTAAGTGATACATTATTAACAATAATGTGGTATTTGCAGTAAGAAAGGCAAATCCTCAAAAGTGCCCGGAGCTAAAGAGATAGATATTGTGCTCTTGTTAAAAGGGATTTAAAGAGCACTAAAAATATGGTAGATTTCAAGTGAAGATCAAGAGGACGATTACCCATAAAACTATCAAAATGTTAATGGAAAGGTTTCCAAAAAAGATTCAAAAGTTTATTACTAGTGATTAAAATTATATATATTTTCTGTTAATTGTAATAATAATTTCAACCAAATAAAAAATTTTAACTGTACGTTTACTTTGTTTTTATTAACATATATATGTTAAACAATTTTCAATCTCACTTCTTATATTTTCAAAGGATTAAGTTTGTTATGACAATTTTGGTTTGACAAATTGTTTTTTCCGTTTAATGTCTAAATCCCGAAATGGCTACAGGAAGTTAATAATTTAATGAAACATGATTCTATTTATCAAATTGAAAATCTTCAATTGTTCCTCTTGAAAAGATTAAACTTTAAACAATTTTTTTATTAAAAAGAGTTTAATGTTGTATTTAATTCAAATAAATTATTATTGATTTTTTAAATATTTTGTTATTTACTGGGATTAATTTAAAGACGGATATCGCTTTATTTACTTAGTAGAAATAATTAAATTGTTTTAAATGGAATAAAGTTGATTTAATATTTGGAAGCGGAAGTGAAAAAATTTTAATTTAAATGGAATTCTTTAGTTAACATTAATTTGCCCCAGGAAGTCATTTTGAATTTGTTTTAGAATTTAAATCACAAGGATACAAAATTGTAAATAAATTATTTAGAATATAAATATTGAAATAAGTGTAAAATAGCTATAAAGCCTTTTTAGTCATTTTTACAATATATTACATAAAGTTATTTTGACAGTTTTATATAGCTAATAGCAAAGTTCTAATCAATTAAGTGGAAATCAACCAAAACAAGTGATAATTGTGTAATTAGCTATGACGAATTTTCAATACCTCCAACACAAATGCGTATGATTTAATGTTATGATTTGTACTTTGTATTGAAATACATATAAAGTTTTTATATTTCTAGTAGACAAGGTCTACAGACGTTTACACTAATGCGTAATACCCTTGACAACTATAGGATATAAACAAATTCCGAAACCAATGTTTACAACCAGGAAAAATAAAGTTTCTTTAGATAACGAGCAAATATATTTCAATATATTTTCTTCTTTAATGTTAGATGTTCCGCAGATCAGTGCGTTATAGAACCAAGCTAAGTATTTACGCTTCGATCCTTTTTGATACATGAAAATATTGTTCAGAAAAAAATTATCAGCTTACTTTCTACTACTATTACATGATGATGGTAAAATATTTTGATTTTAACTCAACTGACCTAAATAAAGAATTTAAACCTTTTCTGTACTTTTCTCTTAAATTATGACGAAAGCCTTGTTAGCCATTGTTAATTTATATAACACAAGGTTGTTAGCCTAAAAGTATACATTATTAATTACTTAAAATCTATTTTCTTTGCCATAGTCCTTGAAGTTTAAATTTCTTTATTTGTCTTACGAACAAATCACGTAACAAAATTTCCAACTATTGATTTCAGTAACTAATTATGAGAAAAAGAAAAATAAAAATCTCTTCTATTGTTTCCTTTAATTACATAAAATGCCTAAAACTATTTTAGTTATCACACAAAAGCATTATTCTTTATGAAAACAAATTTTATGTTTCCTTTCAATTTACAACATTTTCATTAAATTGAGAAGAAAAAAATCTCAAATAATTTTTAAATGGTTGTGCTAATTAAAAATCTGTCTTTAGTATCAATCATATTTTCAACAAATAAATGTCCTTAAGCGTTTTTCCTTATTTTTTTCTCGTTTTGCAATCTGTGTGTGTCATTTCTTTTCAACAATAAACTGAACTAAAACTATTTTGTAAAATAAAATCTTCATCTTGTTTTTATTTTTTTGTTATTGCAACATGCAACAATTTTCTCAAAAAGAAAAATAACTTCTCACACACACACACATACATACAAACAAAAGTTTTGCCTGCTCTTTTGGTCTTTTATAGTTTCCTAATAACTTAGAACACAATCGGTAGGAGGTACGAGGGAAGGAAAATGGTATTTCGAAAATAGAGAATCTTGTTTAGCAATTTTTAGTTTAATCGATATTCTTAACAAATACCTCTCCTCTCCCTCTTCCTCATCAAATCAAATTATATAATAAATAATACAAACATAAATATTGAGATATTTAAGTATTTTAACAAACAAAAGTATGAGAAAATGTGTGCAGAGATGTTTTGCTGTAAATTCCCCAAGAAATGAAGTTTTTTAGAACAAATTTTGTTTTGCCAACTTTACGACAAAAACAATTTTATATAAATGCACTTTGAGCCTTAAAGAGGAAAATTCTTTGGCAAAAGGTTCAGGTGAAGAGGAAAAATTTTTAAAGATTTTTAATTTAAAAACTTTGGATTTAAAACCCATAATTGGGGAAAATTATGTGGAAATTTTAATTTTTTTCACATTACATCCACAAATAGTATGGTGTATTAGGATCCTCATTATGTGAGTAACATCGAGATGAAATCATTTAAGTTCTCACACAATATATATTATATTATTCGACCATATCTATTTCTTTGCTGATCTAGATATGATCGCCTGTTGAAGCATTAAAGCTTCAATAGGTGAAAAGTTATAGACCTTAGAACTTGCAAGGCTCTGATTTTTTTGGTCAGAGAAAGTTTTTAAATATTTCAAATGAGTTTATTTTATTAAAAAATTTTAATGCGGTTTTCGATTCACAGGTTCTTGAAAAATTTGAAGCTTATGTTCGACTTTTTATTCACAATGCGATTTTTACCTCTCATATTAGATTCACTTTACGCTTAAAAAGTTACACTTTAATAATTCGTGGGATGATCATATTGACAATCTAGTGCGACTATTTTATATCCTTCAACAAATAATGGTCTTTATGTAGCAGCCACGTAAATTGTGGATAGATTCTCATACGATTTCTGTTTGTAAAAGTCCAGCTCTTCTTATTGAGGAAATTTTGAACCTTTTCGAAATTTTTTTTAATGCTTTTGTCACTGTGTTCGATCAAGTAGTCCATATCGTTTAAAGTGTACAACATTTTTGGACACCTACTTTGTGCTTTTCAATTCTCTTTTAATAAGAGCCTTATATTTCTCCACTGGTCTTAGCTCCGGGCAGTTGGGAAGATTTGAATCATTTGGTACAAATACCACATTATTGTTTAGTACCACTCAAGGGCTTATATAATAATATAAACAGGAATCCCAATCATGCGAAAAATAAGTGGATAACTTATCAAGTTTAATGAATAGAGACATCCTTTCTTGTAAAGATACCTTGATGTAAATTTCGTTATTTATAGAGAACGCAGTCAAAACTGATTTCTGATTTATTATGATATATTATAGATATATTATAGACCGATCCACGTGAAATTCAATACAAATATCTATATTTTTATAAATTTCAATTATCATACAAGGATTCAAAATAAAATATTTTTTTTTAACCGAAATAGTTTAGAATTACTATTGGGATGAAAGTGTAGCTTTTGTAGCTTTTTCGGGTAGCAAATTTTAATCCCGTTATTCTTTAAAGTAAACCTTGATAAAAAAAATTTTACCTAAAACAGCAAAATAGTTTTGAAGTACATTCTTTTAAAGTCTATACAGGTCTTAAAGTATATAAAAGGTTTAGTTCATCAATATAGAAAATAAACTCCATATTATTAGAGAACATGAAAAAAATAACATTATCAGATGATAAGAAATACATAAAGGTTTTTAAAACGTTATTCTGTTACGGCTTTCGAAATTCAAAAGCAAAAAAAATAAATAAGACAAATATTTTGTGAAGAATTATTTTAGAAAAATATAATTTTCATATGCTTTAAGAAAAATTTTAGTTCAGCTGTTGACGATCCACTGTGCACCACAACTCAGTGACTAAGATCCAAATTATATATGTCATTTTTTGATGGAAACAAAACAAAATTCCTTTCCTTTAATATACCCAAACAACTTAAATGTTATCATTTTGAAAGGTGAAAAATCAATAAATTGAGTTATTTATTATTATTTTTACCTAAACTATACAAACTATCCTTTTTACAACTACTAACCGCAATATAAAAGAATATAACTTATCCTAACACAAACTTAAATTCCTTGTCAAACAGTTTTATCTCTTAAAGGAAAATAAAAAATAATCCTTAAGAAAACCCTTTTTTCCTTCATTTTCCTATAAAGAAAATATTTGCATATTTTGCTTAAAATCTGTTATCATACGAATATAAACTTACATGTTAAACTTAAGTTAACTGTTATGAGTAAAAAACATAAAAAACCGGAAGAAAATTGTATTGATGAAAGATTTTTATTTCCTGCTCAAATAGTCACGTGCTCAAAAACATACACATTTACTTAGAAAATACCAAGAAAAGCCATTGACAAACAACAATCAATTTAGCAGCAGTTATAAACCAGGACCTTTAACAAAACCAAATCAAGAGAAAAAGTAAAAAATAAAATATATTAAGGAAAACAGGAAGAAAAAATAAAAAGGACAACGATGTGAATGGCATTAAGTAAACTATAAGAAAATCATCATGTACATAAGTAATGTAATACATGTTTCATGTTTGGCTTTTCTCTGTAAAGTCATACAATTTTAGGTAATAGATTTATTTCTGGATAAATGCAATATTTAGAGAGGTCTCTTTTTGGAAGGTTTATTTGGAAGTGTTTGTATTAACCGGAAATGATTAAAAGTGTGCGAGAAATAAGGAAATGTGTACAAAAAAATTAATTAACAGTTATAATTTATTTATAAGGATTTTTCTTAGGAATGTTATTATATTAAATTAAACAAGTATTGCTTAAGGAGTGAGATCGAAAATTGTTTACATATGTGTATTAATAAAAAGTTTTAATTTTTGTTTAATTGAAATTATTAAAATTAAAAAGAAAATTCATTATAGTTTTAATCACTTGTGGTGAAATTTTTCCATTGACCTCAATTTGTTCGAACACACTTTTGGACACCTTTTATGTGCTCCTCAATTCTCTTTTAACAAGAGAAGAATATCTCTCCACTGGACTTAGCTTCGGGCGGTGGTGAGGATTGTCTCTTTTGGTATAAATAACACATTATTTTTCTTGTACCACTCAAGGACTTTTTAACATAGTGATAGGAGGCTAAGAGCGGCCAAAATTAAGTAAACATATTATGAAGACTTATAAATGGAAGCAGCACTTTTTGTTAATATTCCTTGATACAAATTTCGGTAATTATAGAGCAGCTACATATTACTTGCCATACTAAGAACTTTTCGGGAAATTTTTATTGCCGGAAAACTTGATTTCTAATTCCGTGCTTTATTTTGTATGTTGTTAAACCTGCATTAGCTTTAAGTTTTCGTACCAAATATTCTAAGCACTGAGCTAACCGGGCAGCTCTCTCTTGCCGGATGTGTTGTGAGCTCTTTTAAAAATGTTTTCTTTTTCTAGGCTTTAGAAATATCATGTGGACCATGCCATCCACCTGAATCAGGTTTTTTTTACATTGGAAACAGTTTGATAGCAGATCTTTGAATGCTCGTTTAATGTTTTGTAGGGCCAAACTTTTTTATCGAGAACTCGCAGACAATGATCTGATCTGGAAACTTCTTACTATTTATAACATCAAACTTCTAGCCATGAGAAAGATAATATTTGTTGAATAAATAATTGAATTGTCTTCGTTACAAACAAAAAGGTGTCAAATAATAACTCTTCACTAAGCTTATTATTACAAAAACTATACTGTCAGCAAAGTTCAGAGATTCCCTTTAAGCTTAACTTTTTATCTCACATTTTAGAATAGACTAAATCGCTTAGATGTGGATCACTTCAATAAATAGCAAACAGCGCCATCTAGTTTTTTTAGCAGCTTTAAAAATCAAGCTGAGCATCTTTGTATGGTCATCCACTACGCCCTTGCTCAGATATGGGCCTGTAAATCAAACGAAACATTTCAACTCCAACGATATGAAATTTTACAATCATATCTCCAACGCTTTAACAATGTTGTGTTGGTTTATGAGCCGATTTGTCAATAAGCGTCTGTAAGTGACAACCAAAATAATGAATAATATTGTCTCTCGATTGTGGTTGCCATAATGATATTTGTAATCTTCGTATATATGGAGGAAATCACAAATTAACTCTAGCAAAATCTCATAGTGCGCAAAAGTATATATTCCATCCTCAACCATCACAAAGGAGGGTATTATTTGTCATTACGTGCGGAACAGCAAAAGAAGAAAAAGATCACTGTTTAAAAAAAAAAGCAAAATCGGTTTTATGAAAAAATAGAGCGATATCTGGTACAACAGCCGGTTAGATCGACTACATAATATCCCACACCATGACGCAGGCATTAAAAGTTAGGGACCGAAATTAGAAGAATTTTATGTACATTTCCATAAAACATCCTTATTTGAAATATTTTCATGATATCAACTTTTATTAAAAATTTATATAATTTAAGTTGATCTATAGAGAGGGAGGTTATATGAGATCAACAGGAATTATGAACCGTTCGCTATTAAAATTTGGAAACAATTTTTGGTTGTTTAAGTTTAGAAAATATATCACAGTTCCAAAATTTCTTCAGATTAATGCATTTAAAAGTGATTTTCAGAAGTGGGTTTGTTAAAAATTCTAAAAATTTGGTTTATGGATTTCGATCAAAACTTAGTTTATTTGTGTCAAATTGTATTAAAACATTGGTCCAAATTAAACCAATTTCTAAAGGCTTCTTATGCGGGCTAAAATAATATATACCAAACGTCACTAAGTTATATGACCCATTATTTTAATCATGTATTATGAGAAACATTTTGTCTTTATCGGTGTGCGTGTTTGAGATTATCATGTATATAGAATTCATACTTATTTTTTAAGTAAATTTTTCTTCAACTTTATCTATAATATTAATCGCTTTAATTTATCTTAAATATTCTTCCTTCTGCTCTTGCTCCTTCTCATCCGTTTTCTCTTTAATAATAAAAATCCTTAGATTAAATATTCAAAAGTTAAATTTCAATTAATTTATTTGATTAATAACCTCAAATCTTTTAAATGCAACTACAAATTTTCTTTTCATTTCTATTTTTTTAAATCTGACAAAAGCAATTAAGAAAATTTTCAAAAGACTTTTAGTTTTAGTCTCTACTTTTTGAAATCATTAAATACTACTCTTCTGCATATTATTTCCCAAAAGATTCATTTGCTTTTCTTTTATAAATCTATTGGCCAAATTTAACAGGAAAATAGCAGGAGAAGAGAACAGAACAGAAAAGAAATTAGTATTGAAAAATGCACATTGCAATAGGGGAACAAACACACTCACACATACATTTACACACACGAATTTCTATGCTGTATTTATGTCTGTGGCATAGAATTTTCTCAAAAGAAATGAAACAAAAAGAACAAATGCATAGAAGATACAAGAAGAGAAAAAAATGTATCTTAAATCTAAAACTAAAAAAAAGGAAAATAAAAAGAGAGTTTGGGTTTGTATGAATAAATAAGATTCATTGAATAACTGGGTTATAAATGCCAAAAATACAGGGTAACGCATTAACAAAATCGTTTAGATACATTTTGAACAAAGAATTTTCTTGCAAAATTACCCTGTTTATGTGAAAAAATGAAAATATTTTAAGTTTTCTTTTTGAACAGTTTGGGGGATTTTGGTTTTTATTCAAATGAAAAAAAAGTTTTTTCTTCTTGTTAAAAAAAAGTGTTGCAAGTATCTTTTTCTCTACTTTTAAGACTTTGCACTATTTCGTTTGTGGTTCTCTTTGGGGTTTGAATTTGATTTACTTTTTTGTTATTGTTGTTGTTATTCCAAAATAAAAACAAATATTCCATTTTTTTGCTTTAAAGCAAAGAAGAAGGTGATGTCCTCAAAAAACTACACCTGCAACAGTACAAGCAGTGAGATCGAAAAATTCTTAACAAACATATATGTTTCAAAAAACAAAACCACTAAAATTACAGTTTTCGGAAACCCTTCCATTAAGTTATTTTGTGCTTTTTGTCCGTTTAAAATATATCAGACTTTTGAACACCTTTTTGGTACTCTTCAGTTCTCTCTCTCTCAACTGGTCTAAGCTGTGGGCAGTATGGGGCATTTGTCGTTCTTGGTGCAAAAATCACATTTTTGTACTTGCACCATTGCATATTCGTAGGTTTGCGAAGTCAAGCCAAATATAAATTATCGTGAAGTCTTACTTTTTTGTAAACATTCCTTGATGCAAATTACGGTATTTATAGAGACCGATGTAACAAATGATTGTCTTCTTTTGCCACAACTGCATACTGCTTGCCATAACATAAAATTTTTTACCAAGAAGAACATACGTTTCATTATGCAACTTGGCTTCTATTACCGTTGCTGTTAGGATCTTTTTGAAAAATTTGTGTTGTAAACCTTTCGTTCCAAATTGTTGAAGCACTGAGCTAACCGGACTGCTTTTCTTCCGGATGTATTGTGGCCCTTTTGAAAATGTTTTCTATTTTTTGGCTTTAGAAACATCCATTTTTACTATTCCTTCTACTTGAACCAGGTTTTGTGAAAAACATGTGTTAAGAATTTTTCGATTTCAGTCCTTATGATGCAAGTATCTGTGTTTGTGTATATATTCTGTCGCTTATGTATTCAGGCATTTTCTAAGTTGAAATAAAATAAACATAAACTTAACAAATTTCCATGAATTCAAGCATGTGAGTTTCATAGAAAATTTTCTTTTAGTTTAAATTTTATTTTGTTTCTTGTTTCTTAAAATAAAGGAATGAAAGAGAGCGAGGGAGAGAGAGATAGAGAGAAAAGTTATTTAAATAAAATTATAAATGCAATGATGTGTGAAACGTGTAACAAACAAAGTGTCGCATAATAATAAAGAGTTAACAACAAGTTTTGTTTGTTTTTTTTTTTTGTATTCAACAAAATGTTGCAAAAGATTTAATGTTTTTCTTCCTGAAATCTTACATTTATCCTTTAGCATTTAACTTATAAGATTTCCATTTCTATTTAATTTAAGTCATTTTTTCATTTATTTTCTTATTAAGAAAAAGGATCAAATTAATTGAGTTATTAAAAAAATCCTTGTTGGTATTAATATTTCTTGGTAAAGATTTCAATTAGTAGCTGAACAATTAGTATCATTTTGTTATTCTAGGAAATCGGGATTTAAATGATTGAAAATTTTAAAAACGAGTTAAATACAAACGACTAAAAATAAAATGGTTTCTTTAAATAAAAGATATATGAAGTTATGGAGCGACCCACGTAGATCTGTGATAATGATTTGTATAAAACTTAATTATTAAGAAAATAATGTTTCTGTCAAATTAATTACCGAAATAATGGTCAAAATGATGGCTCTTGTTTCTACACAAGCAGGACGGTCTTATGTCTTATAATTCATAACCACCATCAAACTTCTCGAATTAGCAGAAATGCGAAAATTTCTTCTAAATGCAACATTTATCGAAAATTTCTTCTTATAAGCAGAATATATGAAATAATTTTCCCTAAATAGAAATTTTGTCTAAAATAGAAATTTATGACAGTTTTTTTTTAGTAAATTTCTGGTAAAAATTTTAATTTAAAGGAAACATTTCATATTTTAATGAAAATTTGAATTTTTGTGGGAACTTGAATTTTTTAGAAAAAAATTAATTCTTCAGTGGGAATTAAATTTTTTTGTGATAATTCGAATTTTTAGAAAAATTTTAATTTTCACTGAAAATCTTTTTTGAAAATTAAAATTTTGAGAAAATTTGAAGTTTTTAGTGAAAATTTTAAAAAATTTAAGTCTTTTGTAAAAAATTTAAGTCTCAGTGAAAATTTTAATTTTTAGTGATTTGAATTTTAAATGGAAATCCGAATGAATATTTAGTAAAAAATTTTATATTTTTGAGTGAATGTAATTTTTCGTGAAAATTTTAATTTTTAAAGAAAAATTTCACCTTTTAGTGAAAATTTAAATTTTTGACTAAAATTTGAATTTTAACATCCTACAAGTGGTGAAAGAATTACTTAAGATCCAATGAATTATTTCATTAAATAAATCGATTCAGCTATTTCCGTTTGCCTTTCGGAAATATTCTCATGTCCGCAATAATGAATAGATTATACAAAAAAAATTCTGCCAGGATATTTGTTATAGTTTTTTATAGTTTGCTATATAAAACCAACACTATCGTTTTAGTAAGAAAACAATTATAGACCGATATCAGAAACCTAGACAAAACAAATTAAGCCGTAATGCAGAACTATATGTATATTACAAAAAATCATATAAATAGGCTATCGAAACAAAGAACTAGATAATGCTGGGACTATTATTTGACCTCATAAAAACCATTTCACGGAATAGGCTTTTAAGTTTTTTTATTTCCTACGCTACATTGCAGGTTATAAATAGTAACTGCAAAAACTTAATGAAGGACCCTCGTATAATTTGTTTTTTAATTTATTAAAAAGAGTATTTTTATGTGCGATTTATGTATTTTAAGGGAACTTTAGAGGGGCGTTATATGGGAGCTAAAAGAAATTATGTGCCGACCCACGTAAATTTCGAACATAGATTTTTGCTAATGATTGTTTTACTTGACAAACTCCTAACATAATACTAATGTATATGTGAGATTTAAGCCCTTCAAAGCGATAATTTTAAGGGGGTTTGTATGGGACATATGAGAAATAAATTTAAAATTACTATAAAACTTCGCTTAATATTTTTAACTCATATGACCTTAAAACCCCATTCCGGCAGGAACATTTCATCATCACCACTATCAATAGGCATCGTCCTTGGGTCATAATAATAAAACATGATCAATTTCATCAAGATATTTCTAAAATTGCGACCTGCATTTTGTTCAAAAGGTTTACATGGACAGCTAAACATCTCGACAGACCGATCGGACAGAAATCGAGCCAGACAATGACTCTGAGTTGAACGGTTTACTTTAAATTGTTGGTAGCAATATTTTTTTGTGCATTACAAACTTAAGCACAAAGGTATTATAACTCAACGACCTATGGTGGTGTAGGGTGTAAGTCTGAGGGTCAATCTTTCTAACCTATTACATAAATCCTGGCTTTGGTATTTTAAAACCTGTCACCGTTAAGGTTATGTATTCTCCCTCCCCGACTGCTTGTCTCGCTATTGGTAATTTGTAGATTCAGAATCATCAGAAAATAGAATTATCAAACTGAATTTTATGTGAAAAACAATTATTACAGATCATATTTTTATTGTAGTTAAATGAAGCTAATAGTCAGTTCGGTAGTAATTGTCTGGATTCTCTATCCATATATAAAAAATGAAATTTTATTTTTTTAATTTATTTTTAATTTTGTGATTTGCTTTTTCACTATTCGCAACATTTTTCACTTGTTATTTAATTTTTTATTAGAATTCTCTTATTTCAACATTATAGACAAAACAAAACAAAAAACAAATAAAAACAAGAGAAAAATATATAAAATTTATATTACCACAATCACACCACTACAACTACTATAATAACTACCACACGAATAGAAAAACAATAACTTCTTTTTAGCAGGACAAACAAAAACTATCAAAAACTATTATATTTTTATTATCATATTATTGTTGCTATTATTGTTTTTGTTATATAAAAAAATAAAAACTTCTATATAACAAAAAAGTGTATAAGTGTGTGTTAAGGAATTTGTTTGAATTAAAGTGGGTGTTTGTATGAGTAATTGGGTACATTTCATTTTAACAATCCAACAACAATAATCAACAACAATTGTTGGCTGTTTAAGTGTTTTTGCAGCATTTTTTGTGCTCTTTTCTTCCTCCTCCTTTAGGATTGTTATTGCTGGGAAAATTATATATATTTTTGCTAAGTTTATTATTACTGTTGTAGTAGTGTTGTTGTTGCTTCATTTGTTTGCTGAAGAGTACACGAGTATGAAAATTTTTGTTTTATTTTCAAATTTATACCCTACTCCATCATAAGTGAGTATTATACGTTTGTGTAGATGTATGTAACGGGCTGAAGAAAGTCCTAACACCACTTTTAAGCATATCGCTCGTTTAAGTGTGTCCGTCCGTCTGGCTGTCCATGTAAAGTTTGTTCTTAAAGAACAGTTTTTAAGATATCTTAACGAAATTGATCACATACTATTATTTTGACCCATGGACATCCTGTTGAAATTGGTTATGATGGATACATTATTTCATATAGGCCCCATACAAATGTCCCCCTGGAATGGGGCTTTAAGTCTACCGAATTCCTAAATATAAATCAACCAAATTTTGAAAAAATTAAGTCTTATTATATTCTACCATGATGTGCCAAATTATATGAGGATCAGTATTATTCTCATAGATCCCATACAACCATCAGATATTACTTTAGTCAAATTAAGATAAATATAAGCCATAAACGAGGTTTGGTCCACAATTTTTCTAACTTTCATAAAACCCTCCAGAAAAACCTTTTAAAGGCACAAATTTCACATCAATGTATCAGTTATTTACGAACTAACGATGGAGTGTAGGGTATTACATAGTCCAACTTGTTTTGAATGAATTTCTAACGTATTTCTTCTTTTTTCATTGTTTATCTTGTATTATTGTTTCTATTTTATTTCACATTCTTTTTTCTATTATTGCAGAAAAAATGAGAGAAGTGGAGAAAACATTATCCTGCGTTAAGTTTTTATATGATTTCTTATTTTGTATTTTGTTGCTTCTTGTTTTTTTTTTCATCATCCTGTTTATTTCGTACGTGTTTAGAATAATAGTTTCAAAATTGTTATTCTCTTATATCTTTTATGCTCCCACTCTTACAAAATGTGTGTTATATACAAATAAGTGTGAGCTGCTGTATGTGTGTGTGTATGTAGGTATCTATGTTTTGTTATTGTTGTAAGGTTTTTAGTGTCATATTATTTTTCTTTTTTCATTCCAAAGAGTTCAAGTAAATAGAAAATTTTTGAAAAAAGTTTCTATTTTGAAGCTTAAACATTTTTCTATTTTCTAAAATTGTCCTTCATATTTTTTAGTATTCATGTTGTTGTTATTTGTTCAAACTTAATATTAAGAAAGAAAAAAAACACACCATCATCAACAATTACAATAACGACAAGAAGATTGTTTTACAAAACATTATACATCGTTATAACGCAACTACCATTAGATGGATGGATGAATGAATGGATGGTTGAATGGTTGTTTGTTTTAATACTCGTAGTCGTAGCCATCTTTCCTTAATAAATTGGATTAGAGCAAAAGTCTTTGATTGGATTTCATGGTTAGACTGTAAAGTGTGCTAGAGAATATTTTATATTGTCTTTTGTAGTCATAAATATTCGCCAGCGATTCGTGTAATTCGTTTAGTTGGCTGGAAGAGTTTTTAAAGTTTTGTTTTATAGTGATTTAAGAAATTAATATTATGATTTTTCTTAATTTATGGTGATCGAGTTGAGCTGTACTGAATTCTTTACGAATTTCTAGTATTCCCTTCTAGTAGTTTTCGAACTACTTTTATAAGGTTCTACTATTTTTATGTATGCAGATCAAATTTAAAAAACCTAATATTTTTAATACTTTAATACCACTATGTGATATGATGTTGAAAGATTAGGAACTCAGGGGTGATTGATCCGAAGTATCAGGTGCGGTTTCAAAATACAAATGAAGCTGTTTTAAAAAGCGATTCTAGACGTCATGGAAACGATTCATTCATTGTGGGAGATTACTTACACAATTTTTATTCGACTCACCCAGCTGTATAGTTCATCAACTGTGAGTCCCAAAAATTTTAAAATATTTAAAAAAAAAAAAAAATTCTTTCTTTAAGTAATCTCTCCAACCAATATTGCTATGCACAAAATTTTATTTATTTTGCGCTTCAATTCAAGAAACTCCAGTTCCCCTAAAATTTAAATTTTTGAAACTTTTTTAAACTAAACATCAATTTTAAGAGAAGTCAGAAAAATATAAATAAGATATGTAATAATGAAAATTTTAATTTAAAGCTTTTGATTACATTAAGATGTTTTTAAGCTTTCAAAATTAGTTTTTAAAAAAATAAAAAATATTTGGAAAAATCGGTTAAAACGTGGACCCGCTATAGTATAAAAACTTTGGTCGAAAAGGAAAATTTAAACATGAGCATGGTGGAACAGGAGCTCGTTAAAATTTTTGTAATCTTCTTAATAAACGCGAAAAAAGATGCGTATAAGTTATATCTTTCAATTACATTAAGTATACGCTTGGAGAAGCCACTCGTAAGCACAAAGTTTTCCAGTTGTGAAACAAATTAACTCGAAAATACCTCATCTTAAACCGCGTTTAGTTTCATTTAAATATCTCTAATATTTTAAAAGTTACATGATTACTAAAAGACTACGCAACATGCGTATGAGTTATATTTGTCAATTATATTAAATATACGTGCATGTGAATCAATATGTTTTTTTCATGAATTAAAAACTAAATCGGTTTGAATGTAATTCTAGAAAAAAAAAAAAAAAACAAATGTACGTCAAATGTTTTGAAATAATTATTAATTTAAAAAAAATATTTTGAAGGACTTATAAAAATCTTTTATAAAACTTATATTTATTATAGGCGTCTTTTGCCGATATCCATAATTTTTTATACTTATTTGGGATAAGTAAATTTTTAAAATATTTAATTTTTTAAATTCTTCTCTACTCCAATAGTGACACTAATTTATCTGCTTCATATTTTTATGTTTACTATATAGTTTTTTTTTCGTAGTTGTTGTTTAACTACAACTCCTTCTTGTTGTTGCTGCTGGTTGTTTGTATTCAACTCATAATTTTTATTTCTCATATTTTTATTCTCTTATACTTATGATATTTAAGTCTTAAACGTTGTTATTATACTTATGTCAGAATATCTCTGTTGTTAGTATTAAAAATTTTCGTAGTTGCTGTAGCCTTTAAATAAGTAGCTACGGTAAATAAAGCAGGCCAAGTAAACGGATGAAAAAATCTTAAAGAAAATATTATATAGAAGGACATAACGAATATAAAATACCTCTCGAATACAAATATTACTAAAGTTTATTTATAGAATTTGTTTGATCTGAAATTGAAAATATTGAAAAGAAATAAATATATAACTTTTAACGGACTGATAAGTTTCGTCAACATTTTTTGGTTTCAATGGAAATCTGGAAGTCTTAAGTTAAGTAAAGTACTAAGATTTCTTTTGTCTCAGTTAAATGGATTTTTTGTCCAATTAAAAAAAAATCGATATATTCGAGGCGGTAAACTTTGAAGCGTGACCGACTAACCAAAAAGCGACATTTACACCGGAAATCTAGTCAAAGCTATGAGAGATTTCATTAAAGTATCTTTAACGGTTAAAATATTTCAAAGATTTTTTGTATAAGTTGAACATTTGTCATAAGTTTAAAAAAGTCATTCGGTTAGGGCATCTCACTTGCGTCTATTTATTGTTTATTCCGTTGTGTTACCCTAAAGAACAGTTAATTGTTGAATTGCTATTTAGCGGTCTGCATGACAGTTCCAAATATTGAAGTTCTCCAAATATTGGACAATGATAGAGTAAATGAAAAACATTGCTTTTCATGGCAACTGCGACAAAAGTATTGGCAAGCGAAACACATCTTTCTCGCATGATCTCCCAAATCCAAAAGTCTAACTATTTCTGTTGAAAGCAGATATCTTATTATTATATTCTGAAGGTCGAAACTGTCTTAGAGATCGGTCTATAAGTTTTTTGTAACTGCAACAAGTTTGCTGGACGATAACAAACAATCTGGTCCAATTTTATTCAAATCGGATTATTATTGTGAATATTGAAGAATGTTTCTAAGAGAAATTCGCATGGACTTGGCTAAATCTAAATTTAGGTAATCATTTATCTCTTAAACAGTAAATGATAACCTGATCGTGATTAACAGCATTCACTCTTATAAGAGTTAGTGTTTAAAAAATCGGCTAATAAATCACAAATTTGGTATCTTAAAAATATTTTATGGGTCCAGTTAGATTGAAAAAATCTTGCTTTCAGTAATATTTTTTATTTTTATTGTCAACATAATGACATAAATTCCAAATATAGAATCTTTTGCTCTGATTTCCGTTAAGCCTCTTAAATCGGAACTTCAAACTTAAGCTTCTCTATACTCTGTATGTAAATTTCTTAACTGAAATCGGATAAGGTATTCAGACGTTACAGGATTTACATTTTTATTGCCTCCAGAAGAACATCGCTAAAGAGATTCAAAATTTTTACAAGGCTTAAATATTTTGTGTCGTGGTAATATATCCATATTTACCTCCTTTAGTAGTGTAGTGTATAAATATCATAATAAGCTGAAAAACTCATTTTGTGCAAAAATCCGTTGTTACATAATGTTGAGCGTTTGGTGTTATTTTTTCCTCTATAAAATCTTGTAATAGTTTTATATTTAGTTTATTTATTTCTTTCTTCCTTTCATTTTTTGTCTTGTCTTTTATGTCCTATAAAATATTTATAATATTAATCTTCTTCATCTTTAACTTGTTTGTAATCTTTAATATTGTTCATCATTATCATCATATGGGGTTGAAGTTAAAGATTTTTTCCAGGATTATTAGTTGTTTCTTTTTTATTTTCACCTACTAAAGGTGAGTATATATTTTCGGAAAAATTGTAACGGGCTCAAAAGATTGGGCTACCACCTGAGTCGATTTAACAATGTCCGTCAGTTCATCTAGACGACTGACTGACTGGCTGGCTGGCTGTCTATGTAAACCGTGTGAACATAATGCAGGACGCAGTTTTAAAAATATATGTTCCAAGAAAGTTGCCATTATTTTGGCCCAAGGATGATATCTATTTATAGATTGATGATAATAATTGATTCTACAAAAATATTTCTCCCGGAATGAAATTTGGCACAAAACAGTCTTATGACATTTTTAAACGATGTGCCAAATTAAAGGAGATCTGTTCATTGTTCCTCATAGGTCCCGTACAACCTCTATTACAAATATCACTTTGAAGGGCTTAAATCCCACATGTATGTTGGTATTGTAATAAAAATTATTAAAATCAAGGCAAATAAAAGAAAAATTTAATCTGTGAAATTTTACGAGGGTCGGTTCATAAAAACTTCAGCTCTCAGTTAACGCCTACAGAAAAAATCATTTTAGAACGCACATGTCCTAAATGAACAACATTGTGGTGTAGGGTATTATAAAGTCGGGCTTGAAGGGCTATAATTTCTTACTTGTTTTCTTCTCAAAAATTTACCTTTTCCCGGTTGCTGCCTGGTGTTTATCTTATATTTGCTACGAAATCTTGGTATAATCAGCAGTCATGGAAAAGGAGGTATGAAGGGAAGGGAAGGAAGAAAAAGGTATAAATAAAAAGCAAATTGTTTATAAAAATCTAAGCTTTAAAATGTTTTCTTTTTACACATGTGTTCCACACAATAATGTTATTCTTAAGAAAAACAAAATTGTTGTTGTTGATATTGTGTGGTTGTTGTTTCTTTTTTTATTTGTATAATCTTTTTGTGTATAAGCATTCAAGTGTTTATAAGAGATGTGTGTGAGTTTGAGTATATTTCCGTTTCCGCGTTCTTAGCTATTTGTTGCTTTTTGTTTGTTTACGTTTTGTTTTCTTGATTTCCTTCCTTATCTATTTTTATATTTTTTCTTTTCTTTTTTCTTCTTGTATTCTTTGCTGTTTAGACAATATTAACGAGTTTCTGTCTTATTAATTTTTTATTTATGTAACTTTTTATCAACTTCTTAAAATTTTCCTCGTGTTTTGTATTTGCAAGATCCTTTTCAGTTGAAACGAAAAGAAAAAAAATAAACTCCTGTTTCAAGTTTTCATTTTTTAAGTTTTTTTTTATGTGGCGGATTTTTGTTGTTGTTTTTTATTTATAAACAACCAAAAAAGTTTTTAAGGAAGTAAATGAATTTAGGGACTTTTTAAATGGTTTGTTTTTTCTTTCTTTTTGTTGTAAATTAATATTTTAAGGTATTAAGTGTTATAAATAAAAATAATAATTAGATGGAATAAATTTTTAAATTAAAAGAAAATATTAAATAACAGATTTTGAAATGTATAAGATTAATTAATTGTTTTGATACTGAAAAAAATGTTAGTGAAATAAATAACAACAAAAACGAGAGTTACTTGAAAAAGATTCTGGAATTAAAATAAAAAATTTGAAATCAAAATCGTTTAAGTTATTTGTAATTGGAATAAAATTACATATTAAACAAAAAATTACTCTTATATTTGAAGATGTATTTAGTACCTGTAAAAAATCCAAATTCCTAAAATCGTAATGCTCTAAATATGCACTTTTGGAACATTTTCTAGATAAATGAGATTTTTCGAAAAATGTCTCTAAATATTCGATTAATCGAAAAATGTCTCAAAATATGCGATTTATCGAAAAGTGAAAAAGTTGTAGAATTAAGTTTACTTATAATTGCATTTTCTAAACAAGTTTCCAATTTTCCAAGAAATTCTCATTTTTCTTAAAAATATTTAAACAAAATATGTTTATTTTTAAAGACCAATGACCGATTAAATTTCTAAGAAAAACAATTAAAAAAGAAAACTACAAATATTTTTACAAAAATACACACACACATGCATTTAAGAATGAATATGACACTTAAAAGTTCAAATACCTTTTTATTGTAGTTATAGTCGTCATAGTTAGTAACTAAGTAAATGTAATCTTTATAGTTTTTTCTATTATTTTCATTAAACAAAACACCTAAACTTAAGACAGAAGACTTAGAAAAATATAAAATAAAACGGAAAATAATTGTAACGACGAAAAAATATAAAGAAATATAAAAATAAAATAAAACAAAATAAGAAATAATATTAAGAAAAGCCTACAATGAAAGCTTTTGTTGATATACGAAAAAAGAGATAAAAAACAAAAAATAAGCAACAATTTTACAGACATTAAGTCTACAGTTAGACGGTGTACAAACTAAGACTTAGTGTAAAGAAAACATTTATTTACCACCTTCCTCGGCTAAGCGTTTTTATACCCTCTACATGTACATTTATAAAGAAGTTATAGTAATTTTATCATTCCATGTGTGACACCGAAAAAGAAAAATTGAAAGCTCTATATGGATTACAGTCTTGGATGTGATCAAAGGCTGAATAGATTTAGCTATTTCCGTCTGTTTACAATTTGCAATGAATGCAATAAAATTTATGATAATTGATAATTATGTATGACATTTAAAATCAGTAATATCGATTCTAAGTTATAAACCGATATCTGGAACAGTTTTAGTTAAATGCTTTAGCGGTTTTTATTAACTGTGGTATGTTCTAGCATTTTATATATATATATCGATGTCTATAATAACTCTCTATATGTGTGATGAAGTGGTTGTGAACTTTGCTAAGTGTTCATACCCTGTATTACCTCGCGAAATGGTGCACCAACATAAATGTCGTTTAAGTATAGGAACGATTATTAGAATTTGGCTATCAAGAGCACTCAATACGTGATCTTTTAAATTTTCCTCTAAACATGCAATCTATCGCATTTTTATCTAAATATGCAATTTATCGAAAATGTTTAATTTTTTTATTGAATTTTTTTTCTAAATATTTGATTTATCAAAAATGTTCCTAAATAGTGATTTATCTAAAATTGTTCCTTAAAATGCGATTTGTTGTAAATATTCCTTAAAAATGCGATGTATCGAAAATGTTCTCTTAATACGCGTTTTGTTGAAAATGTTCTTCAAATATTCAATTTATCGAAAATATTCTCTAAATATGCGATTCATCGAAAATGTTCTCCAAATACGCGAATTATCAAGAAAAATATGTGAGCTAAAAACTGTCATCTAAGAGAAGAGGAGGATTTGTAAGAGAGTTACCTAAAATTTTAACAATCATCACCAATGGTGTATAATATATATATGAGTAGACTTGGAATCAGTTGAAACATTCAACGCCTATTTAAATGTTTAAAAATATGTCAGTATTGAAATCGTCTAGAATAAAATCAGAAGCTTTGTGGGTCTAATCATTTTTCTGTAATCGTGATCTTCAGTGATCGTCTGTTCCGATTTTAATTTTTCTTAATACAAAACATTATTATACTATATCCTAATAAAGATCATTACCTCAGAGTTATGAGCACTGTTACCGAGTTGTTTGACCTATCCATTTCTATACAACAGCATAAAGCTACAACTTTCTACAACTTTTCTAGCTTTCGTATGCATTCTTATGCCTTTCTTTGAGGAAAAATGGATTTCTGAATGATAAAGCAAGTTTGATGAGTTCTTTGTGCAATTACTTATCATCAAACTTTTTAACTTTTGGAAAAGAGTGTTATATATTCTTTATAACCGAAAATTATATTTTCACTTTATTTTCTATTATTTCATTATTCTCTTCTGCTTTTATAAAATACACAATTTTTCTTTAAAACAGCAGAAAAAGTAGAGAAAAAAAGAAAATATTGTATGTAACAAGTTTATCATCATACTCGTTGTTGTATACAACTTGACACATCAGTTTTGAAAATGAGTTTCGTTTATTCTTTTTCTTGTCTCTTTCTCAAATAAGAACAACTAAAATTGTTGAAAATATTGAAAAAAGAGTGAAAAATAGTTTAATTTTTTCCTTTTTTTTTGAAGAGCAAAAGTATAAAGAAAAACTTAATACAAAAATTAAGGAAATAAGAAATAAGTAAAATTTATTCAAGCACAATTTGAAAATCTTTTAAGTAGCACAACTAAGACATAAAATGAATGGCAGACTGACTGACTGACTGACTGACACAACGATGGACAGACATTTACTTAGAGAGCATAAGATTGGCAGACTAGTAAAGATAATAGTTAAAGAAAGACTTCTTCCTTTTCTTCTTTTAGAGAAAAAGTGGTAGAATAGAAGAAAATAGTAACTAATAATAAGAATCGTAGTAATATAAATTAGTCCTTAAGGTATACAAATTTAACGAAAATATATATAAATAAAAGAAAAGTAAATAAAATATGAAATAAATTATTGCAAAGATTTTAAATAATTTTCAAGAGGAAGATATTAAGGATTTAAAGAGTTTCCAGAAAAAATATCTCTGAATACCACAATTTTATAAAATGTTCGTATTTTGTCAAGATATTTAATATCTTTTGATATAATCCATAAGACTCTTTCGATTCTATTAAAAGATCAATATTTTTCCATATTAAGTTCAAATCATTCAATACAATCAGCAAATAGTTTTGCAGAGTTGATTTTAATTGGAAATAAATCTGCAACAGAAATATGCTACATACATTTTTCTCTCTCTCTCTCTTATAATTTTCAAGTTATTTATATCTTGAATACTCAAGATCTTAATAATTTGTCTGTTGATCAAGGCTAAATTATTGTCTCGATTTTGTAATTTTTTACTTAAAAAAAACAATTAAAAAATATATCAAAGTTAATAACTATACACAGTCCATAAATAAAAAAATTAAATATTTTCTAAAATGTTGCTTTACTTAGGAATTAAGAATTTAAGCTTTGTATTCAGAAACCCTATAGATTTCAAATTCGAGCCTTTTTTAACAAAATTTAGATTTTAACCACTACAATATAAGTTCCAAAGCATTGAATCTTAGAGCAGAATGCAATTTTTATAACTCGAAGTCGTTTGTCTTTATGTTTTTATTATTCAGTTTTATAAAAATTTCAAGTAAAAAATAATAAAATAAAAATTTAAGTTTTTCAAAAAATTCTGCCGTCAAATATCATCCTACTAACTGGTTTATTACGTTTTTAATTCTCCATATTCTAATGTGTTATAAATAAGGCATGAGATCGAAAAAATCATAACATACATATATGTTTAAAAACGACACCATTTACCTAACAGTTTTCTTATTTTTATTTGATAAAAATTATTACTGCAACTTTAAGAAAGTAATAGTTTTAATCACTAGTGATAGAATTTTGAACCTTTTTCGGAAACACTTTCATATACTTTTATATACTTTATGGTGCTATCTGTTACCCAAATCCAACTTCATTTAAAATCGACCACACTTTTGGACACTTTTTGTGCTCTTCAATATTTGTAATAAGAGCACATTATTTCTCTATTGCTCTTTTTTTAATAAAAGCACAATATTTCCCCATTGGCCTTAGCTCCAGGCTCTCTTGGCCTCTCTTGCCTTGGTGTTTGTATCACTTAAGGACTAAAATAAGTCATTTATTGTAAATATAGTGCCCATTGCAACAAATATTGGCTTCTTTTGTCGCAACTGCATATTGTTTGTCCAGAATTTTTTGGGAAATTTTAAATGCTTTCGGATCCTCAGCATTTCTTCAATATTCCCTTGAGCATCATCAACATACAATTCATGCATAAAATCTGCCAGAACCCACGTTTCATTATCAATAATACAGTAAGAATATTTTTGACCTCAATATTCGTGTTCTGTTTTGGCTTTCAAATTTTAAGAAACATCATTGTTAGGGATATTTTGAGCTTTGTGTGATTTTAAACCTGCATTAGCTTTAACTTTTAGTACTAAATTGTCCTAGAACTGAACTTACCGGGCTGTTTCCTACCGGATGTATTGAGAGCCACTTGAAAGCTAATAAATATCAGATTAAACATTCCTTCTATCTGAAATAGGTTTTCTATCAAGGAAGAAGTTCTTTAGGTACTGTTTAATAAGATTGGAAATAGTTTGACGACAGACATTTCAACTTTTTGTAGGACCAACTTTTTTCCCGGAGATTATACATAATATCTGACATATCAAATCAAATAATACTTGGGTTAAAAGTTTTAATGAAAAACGTATGTTAGGAATTTTTTGATCGCACTCTTTACCAAATATTTGTGTACAAATTAAAATACATTTCGTCTTGGTTCAACTGTGCCAATTTTTGAAGTGATGAAGCAGCTAAAGTTCTTTTTAAATTCTAAGGTTATGTTGTCTGGCAGTGTCATTTGTCAGGTCTCTTTGTTTCTATTGTTTTTTATTATCCAACGAAGTTTTAAGGTTTTCATTTAAATTTTTAAAATTTATTTCTTACTATAATTAATTATATTATTAAAAATTAATTTCTCCCAAAACTATTTTTCAACTTTTTATTGTACATTTTAAGCCTTTTGTTTCCCCTCCCCCTTTCCTTAAAATTTATTATACATTATTAAAGCTAATTATTAACTTAAAACTAAAAGTTTAATAATTTTTCCATTCATTTCATCTTTTTTTTTTTTTTTTGTTTAACTGGAAATGTATAAAACAGTTTATAAACTATTTTAATAGTTTAAGCGTTTTTGTATAAATCATACATAAAAAATATATATGAAATATATGAAAAAAGGAAAGAAATAATAAACTTTCTCATATTCAAATACTATATACTAATATTAAATGCACTTTTGCACATATTTACTTTTTTCTTGCCTTTTTTTGTTCTGTTTTTTGTTGAATATAAGAAAAATGCTAAAGGCACAAGCAACATTTGCCTTTTTATTTGAGTTTTTCCTTTTCATTTCCACTTTTTTTGTATTTTTAAAATGAATTTATATAAAACAACTACAACAACAAAAAAGCAACAATTTTTATACAATAAAAAATGAGAAGAAAAAGAAAAAATAGCAACATTCTGATATAAAATATTCAGATAAACATAAAAATACACACAAACATAAGTATGTGTAACACCCACACGCATTTATATGCTCAAATGCCATCTCTGCCTTTCCATCACACACTTACACAGATAGAACAACCTACATTTACACATAAACGCATAAAAGACGCACATGTGCATGTCGAAAAGGACACCATTTGTACAATATTTATACATTTACACTCACATTTTTTTCTTTTTTCCTTTTAGTTTATTTGAAATACTTTTTTGTAATTTTGTGAAAAAAAAAAATGTGAAATAAATGTGACTGAGTGTATGAATAAATGTGTCTGTAAATATGAATAAATATTTGTAAAGTAAATCTTTTACAGTTGTGTTAAATGTTAAAGGGAGAGAAAAAAAGTTTAGCACAGTGACTCTTAAAGGATTTTTAGGAAATAATTCTGTAAATTTTGAATCGCTAAAGATATTTAGATAGGATTTAACAATGCCATAGTTAAGGTATTTCTAAAATGATTTGAAGGGGAACAAATCTTTATCTAGTCAGGAAGTTAATGGGAAGCATTCTAAAGTTCGTCATCTTTGAAATGTTGATACGTTCGAAAATTCGTTAAAAATAAATTTTAGAAATTTTTATTTTGGAATTTTTTACAAAAAATTGATTTACATGTGTTTTGTTTTCTCTATGGGAAAACGTTATCGAGATTATACTTATCTGGAGGATATTTAAGATTTGGCAGAGTCGAATGTAGAATTCCAACTTATTTCTACTATAATTAAATCAGTTCTTTATTAGAAAACTATTAAAACATTCGTTTTATGGATATATGAAATTCTAATTGATAATATTCTAATTGAAATGTGATAATCGAAAAATTAAAAATAATTTTTACGATTTTTTTCAATTAAAGTTATTTGTTTTTTGTAGGCATAACCCCTTCTCTATTCGCAGTTCGAGTTTAATGAAATTTAGCATAAGAGTTTATAGTTGTCCAACACAGATCGCTGTTGGGACCTAGCAAAATATATAAGCCGATATATGAGACAACCTTCA
Organism: Cochliomyia hominivorax; assembly: GCA_004302925.2. Lineage (NCBI taxonomy): Eukaryota > Metazoa > Arthropoda > Insecta > Diptera > Calliphoridae > Cochliomyia > Cochliomyia hominivorax. Next base: position 111,799,062 of record PYHX02000467.1, on the reverse strand, counting down.
AATTTCAGAATATTTTTTAATTAAAATTGAAAAAAAAAACTTCTCAACACCTACACTGGTACATATTCAAATAAACGCACATTACTTTTTTTTAAAGAACTAGAAATTATTAAATAAGATAATTTTATTAAATCAACTAAAACTTCATATCAAATATTGGTCTCTATAGCATTATAAATAACAGATGGATGATGTTTTATTGTGGATTAGCTCAAAAAGGGATTTGATACCGATTCCACTTATTTTTAAGAAGATCGTAATCATTTTCACCCAAACTTGCTTTATTTTTAATTTTATCTCTTCTAAAGTCATTATGTTTTCGTTTTGGGCCTTATACAAACATACTTTCAGGCACCCACAAGTTCCCCATTGGCTTTAAGTCTGTACTGCAAACTGGCCAGTCTCATTGACTGTAACACACTTTTGGGACATATAATTTTATGAAAAATACCTCAATTGGTATATTTTCTTGATCGGATAGAAAAGTTCTTTTGGGCACCTTTAAAAGTTATGATGTTTATCGATTAAGTTATAAAATTCTTCAGTAAAACTGAGATATTATCATTTAAAACATGCCTTTGTTTAAAGGAAAGGTATAAAATATTCACGTCCGTATTTATAGAAATATTTTTTATAAAATTACATTAAGAACATTTGGTTGCATTTATAAAGACTAAGAAATGTACGATAAGTTGCCTCTCATTAAAAAACTTCAACCGTTCTTTTGGATAAGAACATCAAAAATAAAATAAAAATAGAGAAAAATTAAATGCAGTTATAGAAATATGCATCAAAATTCTTTTTCTCTTTCTTTATAGTTCACAAATCAAAGAACATAGCAGATATGGCTAATTTTGAAAGGTCACTCATTATCCCTGTGGACAGCTGGAGCCTTGTGCTCCTTAAGGTCATGTCAAGAACACTTCGGCTATATAATCAGGTTAAATTTTAAAGATATATCACCAACAGCTCAGAATTTATAAAATTGATTCCAAAAATTATTTTAAAACCACTGTGCTAAGTTAAATCGCATGCATCCCAGAAGATATGAGGCACATAAGATGAGGAGGCTGAAAGGGAAGTGGAAATGCTACAAAAAAATCTTTTATAAAAAACAAACATGTTGATGATGAATGTTTAACACAGCATTTAAAAAAGAATTTACATAAAATAGTATAAATAAATACACAGATATGATATAATACATTTCATTGAAATAAAAAGGATACAAATAAATAAAAAGAGTTTAATAATATGAAAATAATAAAACTCAAATAAAACAATTAAATTAATTTACTTCACTGTAAATATAATAAGAAAAATAAGAAAATAAGCTTCAATTATCTTTTGGTTTACAAAATTGTATTAACATTTTTAATAAAAAATCAGAATTAAATTAAATTATTTTTTAAGTTTCGAAATACTTTTTAAAACTATAAAATTTTCATTATAAATTTTTAATTTGTTATTTCATTAAAAAAAAATCTTATTTCAAAATTACACATTTAATGAAATAAAAATTTTCATTTTTTGTGTAACAATTTGACATTTTAATTAAAAATGAATTAATTTTCTCTTTTTTCGATAAAACATTTTTTATAAGTCTTCACTTGCCAACACATGTTTATATTATTATCATGTTTAATCAGGTTGTATTAAATATGAACGAACGAAAAATTCCTTCATTTTACTAAATTAAAAGTTCATTTCACTTTTTATGCTTGAGGGTTAAAATTATCATTAAAATCTGAATATATTCGACATTAATAGCAAAAGTGACATAACTAAAAAAATAACTTTTTCTGAAAAAAATAAATATCATGGTTATAGGATCTTTTAAGATATCAGAGTTGAATGTGGCAATTAATGTTATGTTACCAAAATAAAAATGTTAAACAGTTTTGGAGGAAAATGAGAGATATTTTTTCAATTCATATAAATTATTCATATTTCGAATATTTAAAATATTTAAAACTTATCAATAATCGTAGTCATATTATTGATCACAAACTATACTAGGCGAATACAGATAAGAATATTTAGAAATTTAAGGCATCAAAATACACTAAGCGATGATTTAATATACATCTTCATTGAGAGTGAATTTTAAGAAATTGTGAATAATTAGAATCTAGTCTCTTGAACTGTAAAATCGATTAACCTATGAATTTTGGATCATTTGGATCATTTGACAACAGACCTTTGAATTTTGAACCAACTATTTTATAGGACCAAGTTGGATCGAGTTGAAGTTATTTAACAATATCAGTACGCACTTTTATCTGGTCAGATTTGATAATATATTTATTTGTGTGATCTTTAACATAATAATTGACATATTTAACAAAAGTAACTTGATCCGGAGAAAAATCAAATAATACTTGATAATTTTTCGAATTCAATTCTTTTTTAAAATTCCTACACTTTTTTATTTTCTAGGTTTCATTCTCATGTTAAAAAAAGGTTTTGTAATTCAATTGTTTGTTGGGTTGTTTGCAGAGGAAAAAATATTATTGATTTTTTTGTTTTATGATTTATATTATGTCTATATAAATAAATATAATATTGATCTCAAACAAATATAAAAACGAAGTAAAGAATTGAAATATTTTTAAGGAAATTTTTTATTATTATTTTTTTATTTACAAATATTTTAACTCTTTTTAATTTAAATTCTTTTTACAGAAACAAATAATATTTCTTATTTTCTAATATTTATCCCAGTTTAATGACTCTATTATTTACATAAACTTTATTGTATTTATTTTGAAAACCTTAATTAAGAAATTGTATTTTTAGAAAACGGAAAAATTCTGAATTTAATAAGTTTTTTCTTTCTTTTTTTCAATTTATTTCAGATTAAAAAGAATTTTTTCAAGAAGATGGCAAAACAAGGAAAAATTAATTGTTACTAAATAAACAAGAGAAAAATGGAAATCTTAATAAAAAAATGTATAAAATTTTATGTTGCGAACATTTAGACAAAACTAAGAAAAATATAAAAAATATAAACAGTCCCAAACAAAACTATTGGCACAGCAGGCATTTTATGTTTAATCTTAATTTTTCGGTCATTTTACAAACACTCACAAACATATTTTAAGCAAAAATATTTTAAATAGAATAATTTGTCATCAATTTGCCGAACAAAAGTATTGGTACACTCAATAGTTCATTTTCAATTCTTTTTTTTAAATTAAGAAATCAAACATGAAAAAATTATAATATAATTATAATAAATTATAATTATATTAAAAACTGTCTTCAGTCCTCAATCCAAATAAGCATTTGTGGGAAGAACTAGAAAGAAGGATCAAGATGTTACCTCTTCAAATAAATCTGATCTTCAAAAGGCGATGAAGAAAGAATTTATAAAAATCGGGGAAACAGTAACAAAAAATTTAGTCCATTCAATGCCAAAGCGTTTGGAAAATTTGAAAAATTTATAAATATAGTATAAAATATTTTAAATTAGGTGAGCTAATACTCTCGTTCGGCAAAGTCGAGTAAATAAGTTGTCAAATGTATTATAATAAAAAAGTTTATTTTTTGCGTTATTTACAACATTGGTGAAAGTGATTTCAAATTCACATTTTATTCGTGTGATAAGATTTTTAATGACTTCGAATTGAGAATAAAGAATAATACTCTTACTGTGCCAATACTTTTGTTCGAGACTGTATATTTTTTTCTAATTTAATGAAATGTCACAAAATAAATTTATGATTTAAAGTCTACAAATGAAAATCATATAAAAAATATTACAAAAATAATAAAAAATATAAAAATAAAATAGAAAAACTAAAATTGCCAACAAAATGCAATTTTCTATAAAATTTACTAAAAACAACAGCAACAATAGTTTTAGTAAACAAATGACTAATACAACAATAATGAAACTACGTCTAAAACTACAACAACAAAAATGTAAATACATATGAGAATGAATATGGAGTATGTGAATGAAATCATGTAATAAAAAACAACAACAAAATAAAAAACTTAATATTTCAGTAAAAATATAAAAAAGAGAGAAATAGAAAAATTGTAATTGTTGTCACAATAAAAACAAAAGATTTTTTATCAACAAATAAATAAAACAAGAACAGAGAAAAAATATTAAAAATCTAAAAAAAAAAACAAAATCAAGTAAGAATTTTATAGTAATTCAAGTCTGATTATGTTATACCCTACACTACCACATTGGCTATAAATGGTAATTACGAAAAATTAAGGAACGACTCTCGCATGATTTGACTTACTCAAAACGATCTTTTTCTAAAGGGTGATATGTGAGTTAGAAAAAATTATGTATTTACCCTCGTATAAATTCGCATTAATTGTCATTTATTTCAATACCAACGAATATGTTAAATTTATGCCCTCCAAAGTAATATATGCAAAGAATTTTGTATGGGACCTATGAGAAGTATTGCACCGATTTTCGTATAATTTTAGAGTGCCACAATATTTACTATAACTAAATTTCGTTACAATCACTTTATACTGCGAATTTTTATGATCTTGAAAACTACTTTCGGGAGGACATTTGTAGGGAAGTTTTTAATGGACCTCGTCCTTGGGCCAAAATAATGATATGCAATAAATTATCTCAAACCATATCAAAACCAATTGCAACCTAAAGAGTGTTCAATAAGTTTACATGGACAGCCAGCCGGACATACGGACGGATTGTTGAATCGACTCAGAAAATAATTCTGAGTCGAACTTAAAGGTGGATGTAATATCATTTTTTCTATATATTACAAACATCAGCACAAACGCATAGAAACCAAACCACCAAAAGTGGTGTAGGGTATAACTATTAAAAATCTAACATAAAAACTAAAAAACAGATTCTCCTCAACAATTCAGAGAAATTGCAAAATAATAAAAAATAACAAAATTTATTGTAACTTTACCACCGAAATAGACAAAAAACAACAAATAATACAAACACAAAAATTATATAAATATATTTGTATATATATACATAAAAAATAAATAGAAAAATGAATAAATATATATAAATTATTTGTAACTGTAATAAAGCAAAAACAACACAAAAAAAGATAAATAAATAAATGTCATAAAATATTGGAGAAAATTATATAGAAAATAAAATAGAAATAAAGTAAAATATATATATTTTTTATTGTTAGCAACAACAATAAAAACCATAAACGGAAAATAGCAATAACAATTTTTAATACAACAAAAAATAGCAACAACAATAGCAATAGTAGCAAAAAGCAACAAAATAACTTTAATAATCTGTAAAATTCTTGTAAAAATTGCTATAAAATCAACCTCAAAAAATGGCTTTGCGTATTTCGGCGAAATATAAAAATAATTTAGGACTCATCATTTATGGTTTCACTGGTCTTCTGCTGCTGACAACAGCCACTTCATATACATTAGCAGCTCGTTTATTTGGTAAGTTTATTTCTTGAGATAAAATATAATTTTAAAACTATAAATTTTTTATAGAAAAATAAATACAAAATTTTAAATTTACAGCCAGAACATATGCTTTAGTTCTTTAAATATATTAAACTGATGCAGAAGGCGTATACTTGATATTCGTTAAGTATTTTAAATTGATTATACTTTTATAAAAATGAACATAATAACTTGTACCTGTTACTGTTCCTATACAATGATTTTCGAAAAGCGGCTTATTGTTGCATTAAAGAGCCCTATTCGTCACAAATATTTCCACAAAACCTTTGTCAAAATCTTAACTAGTTTCAGGTTTCGAAATTTATCAGTTTGCATGGAATAATGCAAAGTTATTGAATAAAATATTGTTATAACAAAATTGCTTTCTTATCTTCCAAAATACGCTGCGATTTTTTCTAATTTCGAACCACATATTTTAACGTTAATAAATCTAGACATAAGCGAAAGAATTAAAAAAATATGTTATATATTTGGAATTATAGCCAAATATTTAATGACAAACAGGAACATTTTTTAATCCTTTTTTAATAATTTAAATATTTTTGATTATTAATCTGTACATATGTTTTAGTTTTTTTACAAAAATTATAGAAATGCTTGAAATTATATAAACATTTTTAAATTAAACATACGTTTAGGTACAAGCGAAATTTGAAGTTAGGGTCTGAGCTCTAAAATTGGTGGAAGGCGTATACTTGATATTGTATAAATTTTTTAAAGTAATCATACTTTTGGTGCAGTAAAGTTTAAAATAAAATAATATGAAAAAATATAATTTTCTTTATATGTTGGTTGAAGAAAAACAAGAAAATTAAAACAGGTTTTGTATTGAAAAATGCTTTGATTTTAGTAATGAACATTTTGAAATAACATAAGAAATATAAATCTCACAGACTACACCTGAAATGAACCCAAATGGATGATCAACGGAGCTTCTCACAACGATATCACGAGATCAGGTTTTACGTTACACTAAAGCGGATACTGGATTCATTTACAAAGACTTAATTTATTTATAAATCTTCAAATGGGATTAAAGGTGTAAGGAAGGAAATATAACTAGACTAAGAACTATAGTGGATCAAATTTTCTCATCCAACCTAAAAATATTAATAAAGAAAACTTTTTAAAATATTTTAAAGAAGAAACTATTTAAGTCAAATGTACTTTTTGCTATAAAAAACTTTCATACAGCTGGTAAGAGAAAAATATCATAAAAAACGGCGATTGTTAAATAAATTCAGAATATGATCGTCTACAATATCTTTTTTCCTATATTAAAGAAATGAAGTCGGTTACACTTGAAATTGTTCATTTTTCATTCGCCAAAAATTCATTTGAGTATTCAAACAAAGAACTTTATATAGATAGTCCTTGTAAACCTCTAAAAAATTTCTTGAAAATAATAAGAACGGAATATTATTCCAATCCAAATAAAACGTATTTTAAAATTCTAATTTATCCACTGAAAATATCAGCATGTTATTATAAGGGCCGCATATTGGTCTCAAAAAGCTTTTTTTAAAATATTTCTGTAATTTTGGAACACTGTATTAAAGATATTTTAAATATGCCTTCAACTTTGTCATAAGTCTTGTTTTTAATCCATCAGGATGCAGAATAAAAAAATGATTCCACCACTATATTAGTATTGTCAACTTATTTGGAAAATTAGACAAAAATAATGCATTTTTTCAAAAATATGTTGAAAATTCATTTCGACTTATAAATGAAAATTCCTTCATAAATTAATTTTTTCCAATTCATTTAAAATTTAATTGAGGTATCCCTTGTGGTTCAAAAGATATAGAATTCTAAAAAAAGTTTGAAAACATTGTGAAGCTGTTAATTATTGCCAACATTATTCTCTGGTGTTAACTTGATAAAAATTATATATAAAAATGCTCCTAACTCTATTATGGGATAATATGTAGATACATAATTCCTTTCTTAAATTCAACCTCATATCATTAATTTCCAATTTTCCTTAGAAATATTTGAATTTTACTCTCACTATATTTATCATAAAACAAATCTCAAAAGTTTTCTTGTATTTCTAGATCAAACAAATATGAAAAATAAACTCTTTTGTTAAAGTTCTAATATTTTGTTAAAAACTTTTAAATTATAAAACATAAAAGTTAATTAAAAACAACTTTAGGGCAATTATATGTTAAAAACATTATTTATACAAAAATAAAAAATTTCCCTAAATTCACCATAAAATACCGAAAAAGAAAAAAATTCAATAATGATATCATAAGTTAAAAATGTATTTATTCACATTTAGGAAATTAAGTGAAAGAGAGAGAGAAATTGAATTCTTTTTTTGCTCATTTTAAAAATGTCAATAAGCTGTCAAGATTATTGACAGATAACATGCCAGTTAGTTTGTAATTTATTAATTAAAACCTATAAAATCAACGTGTGTAAATGATTATTATTATTACTGTAGTTTTTTTCTTATTTCTTTTTATTTTTATACCCTACACCACCATAGGTGGTTGAGATACAATGAGTTGTGTATAAGTAACGCATAGAAAAAATATTGCTATTACCATTTTTATGTATACTGTTTGATTCCAAATCATTATCTGAGTCAATTTAACGGTGTCCATCCGTCCGCCTGGCGGGCTGTTCATGTAAACTTTGTGAACAAAATGCAGGTCGCTATGAGATATCTTGATGAAACTTGGCACATGATATTATGTTAGACCAGGAACGATGCCCTCTGAAATTAATGATGATGGGTCCATTATTTCACCTAACTCCTATACAAATGTTCCTCCCGGAATGGGGTTTTGAGGTCATGAAAGTCCTGGAATATAAAGCGTTTTTAACTAAAATTGGCGAAAATAAATTCAACAATATTTTAAAATGATGTATGTGTGTGCGTGTGTATGTACGAAACATAACATATTTATTTTTCATGCATTTGTGATGAAGGGTACTGAAGAATCACCATAACCGAATATACCATCCTTAATTGTTTTTTATTATATAAATATTAAGTTTTAATTAAAATAATATTCATATTTTTTATAATGTAAATGTTTATGTTTATATGTAAAAATATTTATTTAATTTGTTGTTTTTTTATTAATTTAATTTTTTTGTTTTTATTTTTTATTCCTTTAAAAATATTTGTTGTTTGAGGCAAACAAATGATGACAGTTTTATTATTTATTTATGGAAATTTAATGATTTTTTAAATATCCATAAATATAAACAAATTATATTTGTATTTGTTTGTAAAATATTTATTTAAATTATAAACACATATACAGATAAATGTGTTTGTGTATGATGTGTGTTAGTATTTGTTTTAGTCTTCAGAATATTTATAATAAAAACCATAAAAAATAATAGATTATGTTTTTGTTCATAATTAAATAAATATAAATTTAAGGTTTTTTCTGGTCTCTATTTTTTACTTCAATAAAGGGAGTGGTTTTTAGATTTGATGTGATAATGAATGTTTTGAGGTTATTTAGAGATTTTCTTGAATTATTGACATAAGTTGAGTTATAATTAAAATTAAAGAGTAAAAGTCAAATGAAGTTAAGTTTAAATGTTAATTAGGGAAATTCTGTGAACTATTAGAGAGATCATAATTTGACTATAATGGATGAACTTTTAATCACTAACACGAAGAGATTTGTTAAAATCAGAAGAACCAAAAATTAGAGAAAGTCCTGCACATGCTACCAGAAAAATGGAAAAACTGTAGGCTTATAGTTATGTCATAATGAATTACCATTTAATTTATAAAAAGACTTATTTTTATTTAGTTGTTTATTTTATAAAATGTTTTACTTAAAATTTTATTTCGTAACAAACCTTCTGGATACGTATGATTAATAAATAATCTATTAAATATTACGTATACGTATGCAAAGAATTTACGGAATTATATCCAATTTATAAGATTTTTTATTTCATCTGAAAAATTCCAAAAAATTACATCAGAACTTTTGCCAGCACTGTGAAAAACCAAAAATTTTTGAATCATTTTTTATCAATTTAAAGATTTTTTACTATTTCCCTGTACATATGCTATAGTTTTTTTTAACAAAAAATATCGTAAACGAATACTTGTTATTGTAGCAAAAAAGTTTTAAATTAATCATACATTTAGGTTCAATAGAAGTATTAATTTAGAACCTGAGCTCTAAAAATTATCGAAGGCGTATATTTCCAAATACTTTATTAAATACTTATTTATAGTTCGATTGAATAATTTTTCTAAAAAATCATTATTTTTTTATTTGTTTATTTTATTAAAAGTATTATTTAAATTTTTATTTCATAATAAACACTTCCGGGTACGTATGATAAATAAAAAGTCTATTAAATATTACACATACGTATGCAAAAATATTAATTTTATTTGAGAGTGAAAGAGATGGACCCATTAAAAATCACATATTTTTCCATTTAAAACTTAATTACAAAAAACTCAAACAGAAATATGTCTTTTTTACTTAAAAATCAATTTCCCTCGAAAAAAATAATCTACATAACCCTAAATGTTGATATAAAAGGCTTTTTATAACCCAAAAAATAATCAATTATCCACCCCATTTCACCAAAAAAGGTGAGCCAAAAGTGTGCAAGAGTGCGTGCGAGAGTCAAAGTGAAAAATTACCAATAATAAATATTTTTCTACATGCAATCGAGTTAAAAATACATAAAAAACATTTTTAACGTTTAACAACAATATAAAAACATAATAATAAAATAATAAACGATTATTTTGCAAAAAAAAAAATCATAACAAAAAAATAAAGTCAACTAAAAATAAGTTAGAATGATATATTGGAATAAAACGAATTTTTAAGACCCTACAACAGAGACATGTATGACACAACAACAGCCAAATGTTGCATTCATATGTACCGTATATATGTCATCTAACATAATATTGAATACGCACACACATGCATTAATAAAACTATTTTCGAAACTGTTCTTTTTTAATTTTTGGCAATAACTTTCTTCATACTGATTCGATTTTACAAAGTTTTAATATATGAATGGATACATAAATCAATATGTTATGGTCAAAATTTTATTTCAGGAATATTATTTTAATTTAAATTTACCAGTAGATCCTCGTCATAATTTTGAGATTGCCTCACATATATAAAACTTTTTATCTAAGGAGTAAGAATGAAAAATTCTTATCATACATATATGTGAAATAACAAGAAACCACAGTTAATGTACAAAAAGATATTTTTATAGTTTTAATTATTAGTAATCAAATTTTCAAAACCTTTTCATTAACGTTTTTATAGTGTTCTTTTTCACTTTTCTCAAACAGGTAATCTGTCCCCATTTAAAATCTATCACACTTTTGGACATTTTTATTGTCCTCTTCAATTTCTTTTTAGCACGAGCCCAATATCAATAGAAAGTTCAAAAAATTTCGCTAGAATATACGTTCCTCAATCATTACGAAACAATATTTTCATAAAAGTTAACTTCAATTTCCGTGATCTGTTTTTGGCTTTCAAAATTGAAGCAGCATTCTTGCTAGGAACTTTTTTAGTGTCGTATGTTTTTAAACCTGCACTAACCTTAACTTTTCGCAACAATTCGTCCGAGCACTGATATTTCCCAATTATTTTTAGGACAAAGTTGGATTTGGTTGACAATATTTAATAATTTTAGTGCACATTTTTAACTGGTCACTGTTTGTTATCAGATTAACAATATATTTATTTGCTTGACACTGAACACAATAGGTGACAGGTATTTTAATAAAAAAACAATAATACTTGGATTAAAAGTTTTAATGAAAAGCATGTGTTAAGATTTTTTCGATCTCAGTCCTAACTGAACCGATTTTACTAGATTTAAGTAGAAAATTTTTCGAGAAAATGGTTAACAGTCTGGTCAAATTTCGTTCAAATCTGACAAATATTCTAGATGTGATAGTGCCAAAACTAGAATAACGAACAGGCATAGACACAGGCAGCTGGAAGGTCAGAAGACGATAAATGAACCTATTGAGATTTTCATTTGATTTAGTTGCCCCAAATGGTGTATTATTGGTGTTACTTATGAAATTATAAATTTAATCTACCCTCATTTATCAGCTACAGTAGTAGTGGATATAAAAACTACAGCCTGAAAACAATTTTGAAATACTAAAGGGATGAAAAAAATTGTAGAGGGAACGTTTAAAATAAATTTATGTGACACTTCCGCACATTTATTGGATTTTAAATGAATTATAAATATGAAAACTTTTTGGAAAATAAAAGTCAAACAAAATATAAATAATTTTTTAACAAGCAGCACAAAAAAAAATTAAATTAACCCAGCAAACAAATTTATAAAAAAGAATCGTAAAACAGCTCTGGCTTGGTGAACACCTACCGCGTCATCGTCGTTATCTTTAAAAGGCGGCAAAGCTGTACTTCATTTTGTCGTCTTCTAGATTTTTGCGTCTCGCTCTTACGCATTTTTGATTGGAATACTACTGGTGAAGATCATATAAAGCTTAAAATTTTAACAAAGGATTCAAAGATACCTTCTTCCTATACGATGGTATACGTCATGATTTAGAGTAACCGGAATCATGATATATCATGACTTTTTGGCTTAAAGCTCTTCCCATCAAATTTAAAAATTAAAAAAAAAAAAATTACACAAAAAACTAACATAATTAAATTATTCAAAATATTCCATAATTATTTCAAACTCATAACAAATGTTCACTGGGTTTTTTGCATAAAATCCATTGACATTATTTATATTATTATAAACCACTTGTGCAAACAAAATATATATGCTTTTTCCATAAGAATGTTAAATACTGTTCATGTTCGGATTGAATATAAACTGAAAATTTCAAAAATTATTAAATCCCAATAACAAACAACTTAACCTCAATAATAAATAATAACAAAAACAACACAACAACAAAATTATTAATATTGATGTTGGTCAATGTTAATATTAAATAAAATAATAATAATAAAATATAATATTACAACATTAAATTATAAAATAATATGTTAAATTACCATACACAAAACCAATACATAGAAACCATATACATACATGTATATAAAGTGGTTATTTGGTGACCCCGAAAAAACTCTAAATCAACTAGTGGATTATAAATTTTGATTTCATATTTTGTTGTTATAATCAAAATTTTATTATTAAATTTTTTTCTTGGAAAAATAAATCAAATTGTTTTTTATTGATTTAATAAATTTATTTTTATTTAGAAAATAAATTTGTTTTTTTTATGCAATAAATTATTATTTTTTTATATGATTAATGTGATTTGCATGTTATTTTTCAGCTACAATCAAACAAACAAGAAAAAATCTTCATAAAAATTTTTTGTAATCCTTGAGGATCCTAAAGCAGGTTACTCTATTTTTTTTTATGCGGCCGAGTAAGTGTATAGTTTTGTCTAATTCTGGAAAGTGTTCCAATATTTTGTGCTTTTTGGAAAAAATCAAGTAAAAATCAGTATTTTTAAAGTTCTTAATTTAAATTAATATAATTTTTTAAGGATTCACAAATTTCAACGGTTATTTTATTCTAGAAACTTTCAAGGACTTGATGTTGAACTAAGATGACTAATTTTGGATGGTTACTGACTCTGCATCTTACAGATACGTGTCTGTTCTGCTTAAAATTAACTTAAAAGTATTCCAGTTCGAATTATTTTGATAACAAAAAACGATTTGGATGCACTTTGATATGTTAAAGGATTCAAACGATGTTTCTATATAGCCAAAGCTACTTAGCGTAAACAGTCATGCGAACTCGTTGACAATAAAAGCCAATGATGTTAAGCAAATTTCCAGTATTAGAACAATTAACCGAAATTTTCATGTTAAAACAAGCAACCGCTTTTTTTTTGAGCTTGGTGGACTATAATCCACCTACTGATTCTATATAATCCTATGTAGAATCAGTAAACTGTTATACTATTCAGAAATGCAATTTTTAAACGTTTATGTGATGCTAAAAAAGCTGGTATTATTTGATTACTCTACATCACCAAAGGTGGTTGGGGTTTTAAGTACCAGAATCACTTTCTCAACCGTCTTATTGTCACCTGTACATTCATCTCTCTGGCAGGTTATTTTGTAAACCATGTTGACAAAATTCAAATCGCAATTTTAAAGATATATTAATTATATTTAACATGTACTATTACTTTGGCTTTAGGACAGTGTTTACAGAAATTGGTGTTGAAGGGTCCATTATTTTTCTAGCTCCCATACAAATGTTCTCCTAGAATGCTAACTGGTGATTTTAGTTAAAACAATTTTAAAGAATTTGTCACAAATAATGAAGATGTTCTGAAACGATGTGTAATACGATGATCGGTACATTATATTCCCTAGGCCTCATCCAAACGCCCTTACAAATATCACTTTGAAGGACCTAAGTTTAACATATGCATTGGTATTGTAGTCATATTTGAAAATGTGTACAAATTCGTAAATAAACAAATTGTGATGTATCACTAAATTCTCTATTTGCTATGAAAACCATATTAAATTCACATTTTTATTTATATAATTTTCTCTCTAAATAAATGTCCAAAAAACAAGGCAACTCTTCAATTAACTTTATCGATCTATATTGTAATTCTAAAATAATAACATATTAAACAAAAAAGAGTTAAATTACTTCACAACACCAGCTCACTTAACCAAAAATTTACAATCGGAAAAAATGGAGAAAGAAAAATATATATTTCAAATCTCTATTGATAAACGCAAAAAAAAATATATCTCCATAAAATTGTATGCAACATCCATAATAGTTTTAAACACTCACATATACACAATTGTTGCATGTTCATGTCAGAAGAGAGACAGAAAAATTTTCAATAATTTTCATTTTATTTTTCTTTTTCACTTTTTTTTTGGAATTTATGCCACTCAATAATGGCTTAAAAATGTAAAAATGAAAATATTTATAGATTCGCTCTTGGAGCTGCTTTCATAAAGTGAAATATGTAAAATTTTTGTTTATAAATTGTGGCCAAAAACTATGTTTGTGTAAGTATATGTATATATATGTGTGTGTGCTTGTGTGTAAATTTTTACAAATTGACCAGCATTTGTGTCCATGGGGCTACAACCTAAAACCATACATTGTCATTGGAGAATTATTTTATATTATTTAAGTTCTTTGAACCATTTTCCACCATTTTTGCAACAAGTGAAAAATATAAATTTATTTTAATTGTAATTTGTCTCTATTGGAGTTATTGTTGTTATTGTTGGAAGGCTAAATGTTAGTTTGTGATAACCTAAAGGTCTTTAGAGTAACAAATTTTTATATAGAGATAATAACCGAAAGTATTTTGTTCATAAATGTCAGAATTTTTAGTGGCAAAAATATTTCCTTTTTTAGTTTTATTTAACAAAATCTAAATTTTTTTATTTTTTTGGAGAGAGAATTTTTAATGTTATATAAATACGGGGTAAAGTAAATGGTGGAATAATATCTGTTTTGTATTTGAGAGATTTAATTTTGAAATTATTGATAAAATTCTAAAATGTTAAAAATTTATAACGATTTAATAAACTTTTAATTTGAAATTTTATAACAAAATGGTGTTGACTGCAAAATTGTTATTTTTAATCAAAAAATTACAAAAAGACTTATTCCCATAATTTTTGGCATCCTAATGGTTTTTAATGAGAAATTAGATTTTCAAAAAAAAAAAAATAATAATAATAATAATAAAATTTGTTAAAATAAAATTTTGCATTTTTTTAATAAAATTTAAAGTTTTTTAATTTCTAGTGAAAAATTTAATTTTAAGTAAAAATCTGCATTTTTAGTGAAAATTTAAATTTTTATTGAAAGATTGAATTTTTAACGAAATTTAAAAATTTAGTGAAATTTTGGAATTTACAAAAAAATTTAAAAAAAATGTATAATTTTTTTATTTTTAATTTAAAATTAGAATCATTCATAAAATTTCAAGTTTTTGACGAATATTTTTAAGTTTAAATTTTTTTTTGCGAAAATTTTAACAGTTTTAGTGAAAATTTAAATCTTTTTTGGAACATTAAATTTTTAGTGAATATTAAATAAAAAAATTTTAATTTAATGTTGAAATTTTCAAATTTTTTTCCGATTTTTTTTTATGTGAAATTTTTGAATTTTTTTGAAAATTAAAATTATTATGTGAAATGTGATATTTGGAGAAAATTTTATTTAAAGTGAAAACTTGATTTATTATGTGGAGATTTGAATTTTTTGTTAAAATTTTAATTTTTTAGAGAACATTTAAAATTTTAGTGAATGTTATAAAATTTTCTAAAAATCTTTTTGTTTAAAAAAATATTGACTTTTTTATTAAAATTAGAAATTTTAGATAAATGTTGAACGTTTAAGGAAATTTTATATTTAGATAAAATTAAAATTTTTGTCACAGAAATTCTTTTGTTTCACCAAACAGGAAGACTTGCAAAAAATTATGGATGTAGCTAAGTGCTAACCGGTCCCACGAAGTAACAATTAACGGCGATGCCGCAGGGCAATATGATGTTAACAATGGAGCTGGCTTTAGTCGATAAAAATCCGACATAAGCGAAGAACTAACTAAAAAGAAAAATAACTGACTGATAAACATACGAACACAAAAGTATAAAATTTACAATCATGTTGTTTGAGCGATCTACAATATGAATTCTTAACTAAATCTACTCTAGCAAAATCATTAAATTTCTCCTCTCATCCTTACAGTTTCAATTTTATGAGAATTAAATGCAGGGAATGGTAATCTATTCCTTTATTTTAAAAATCCCCTGTACAGCAAACCTTTAGCACATTACAAGCACATTTCTTTTGTATAAAAAGTGCAAATTTACTTAAAATAATATAGTTATACGATTTCCTCCAAAAAATAGACTTTTAACTATTTATTGCAATTGAATAATATTTGTTCATATTAACGATGATTTTAGTCGATAAAAAGTCATAAGCTAAAAGGTACCGTTTGAAAGCTTACACCTTCACTTTATTCCCTTTCATTCCCTTATTTAAATGAATCCCATTATAACATATTATATATAGTTCTGCTTAAAATCATGTAATTATACAATTTCCTCTAAAAGTAGAAATTTAACTAATTATTGCAATTAAATATTATTTGTCTAAATGAAGGATCTTAAATATAAATTATATATTTAACATTTACATATGTTTGTTTATGTGCAAGTAGTTATTAGTTATCACATACATATGCATATACATATAGAGTTATCTATAGTTGCCATACATTTATTTTCTTTTCTATTGGCCATAATACCAATCAATCTATAAATATTTAGAACAGAATGAATGAAAAAAAACAAAACATCCAACAATAATAAATGTTGTATGTTAAACAAAAATATAAATAAATAATTTCAATTGTAATTGTATGGTTTTGTTTTTATTATTATTATTTCCACACATACACACATGTATACCTAAAATACATAACAAACCAAAATAGATAGAAAGATAAATAAATAAATATTTAAATGAAAAGAATAAATATTTACAATCTTTATAAAACACTCTATTGTTTTCAATTTATTTAATAAACTTTATACACGCATACCAAACATAGAATAGAATTTTTGTTGTTGTTGTTATTATTATTATGTTTGTATTAAATTAAAAATACATATATGTACACAAACATACATACATATATGGTTTTATATTAAAATAGAGTTATGTAGAAATAGCAAAATATAAAAGAAGAGCAGAATATTTTAACACATACATTCGTACACTTTATTTATGTTATTTGCACTTATACGTGTTAACAGTCGAAGTTAGAAATATGAGTATAGGTGGCCAAATCTTAAATAGCCTCTACCACATATTAACATTACACATATATATACATGTATATACGCTATAAAAGAGGGACACAGAGAGAGAGAAACAGAAAGGTAAAGAGTCAGATAGAAATATATTACCAAATATGTTTAAACCTTGTCTTCAGACTGGAAAATTTTCTAAGACTTTTAAGGAAACTAGTAGAAGGACCAAAATCGGGAAATACTCTAGAATAATTGTCATCTAAAAGATCAATTTGATCGGTCATAATAATAGATATAGAGATGGGACATTATCATATCAGCTTATAGGAAAGGGAAGGTCCTAAATTACATAAGGAGAATTCTGCGAAACTACTTAAATGATAATGATACTATATTCTTCAAAGCCTCATAAATTTGGAAATTGATATATAATGCCATACTAGAACTTGATAATGCGGAAATCTCTCTAATGGAAGCAAAATACTTGGATGTGGTAGAAATGTATTCAAACGAAACTATTAGAATCATTAATGATTGACTGCAACAAGTAGGACTGTAGTTCTTATTAGTAGTCGGTGTATCAGAGAGTCCATTTAGGCAAAAGAAGATAAGAAGCTAGAAGTTGAGTATGAGGAGTTATTATATATTATAGACTTACCCACAGATTTCATATGATATATGAATATTAAAGGGAAACAGCCGTAAATAATGCGATGATTAGATCATGCCTAATATTTGTGACAGATCCAGTGACTTATTATAAAAAGACTGTCAATATAAGTTCTCTACATAAAAGCTTAGAAATAGCGTAAATGTGAAGACTACCAAAATTTCTAGCATGTTGAAGATCGAAAATATGGATCGTGCAATATTTTAATGTCCAAGTTTAACATTATGTTATGTTAATTGGTCATCATTTAACAACTTCATCATGTAAATGAATCAAATACTTACATTGATGAGATTCATGCCAGATGACAATAATTTTTCGGAAGTGTGAAAATCTGCAAGCTTTAAAAATTATGGAATGAATGAATTGGTAGCATACATTTCATATAGATAGAATACTATTACAATTCTAATATTTTGTTTAAAGGTTTATGCACTTTCAGTAACCGGAAATGTGTCTGCATCGCGGTATGCACCATTTGTGGGACATGAACATTTTTGTATTTAAAAATTTTATGATCAAAAAGCACCGAAAGGACATGTGAAGTAATGGAAAATATTAGTCTTATAATCAGGACCTTAAATAACCATATACCTAAAGTGCCTTCTAGATATCTGTGAAACTGCGCCCAGTAAAGTATTTAAAACGTTACAGCAAAGAGAAACAGATAGATGGTGGAGGAACGCAAGTAATTAAATTGATTACGTGTGTTAAAAACATTTGCATCAAATCCTAACATAATTAAACCTAATAACATAACCTTATAGTCGTGGGGTGTAAAAAATCCTCAAGATAATTTGACTTAACCTCTGAAATTTTATTTCTAAAAACACTTGTGTCTATAATTTGAACTTTCACTGTTTGCTCGAGCTAGTGAACTGCATGAACTCAATTTAAAAAATAAAAGCATAAAAAATCAGAGTAAAGGTCAGTGTAAAACATAAAAGAAAGACTTCGAACTAGAAAAACGGAAAATAAATGTTTAATGCCTGCAGTTTATTTATGGCAAAAATTATTTATTTTTTCTGTTAATGTTTGAATAAATATGCAAAAAGTACTCAATACATGTATACGTATGAGAATGGGGAATGAGTGTCCTTGCTAACAAACACCCGAACAAACACAAGCACAATGAAAAGAAATAAATAAACATAATAAAACTTATTCTGTTTTTAGTGTATTTTATTACATGTTAATGTTATAGTTGTTTTGCATATAATACACTCATACTAATTTACGCTACTCACAAAAGCTCTCAGTCGCCCTCTCTTCTCTCTTCCATTTTTCATTCAAATTGGCTTAAAAACATTTACTTTTAATAAAGGAAGAGCATAAAAACAAAAAACATCATAAGGATTTAATAAAATGCTGCCATAAACAATAAATAAAATCTCTCTTATTCACATCCCTCCTCCATACATACACACGCACACACAATAAATACTTAACGGAAGTATTTTATTTAAAATACAAATCATATTAGGGAGAATATAGAATATTAAGAGGGAGAGTGTGAGTGAGTGGTAGAAACTAAACTAATACAATTGAATGTTGTTAAAGTTTATTTTTTTCAGCACGAAGTGTAAACGAAGGAAGAACAACAACTAAGTTTAAAAACAGGGGCAAGTGCAAAAAAATCCTAACAACAATAATAATATAAACTTTAAGTAGCAACAAAAACAATAATAACAACAACAAATTTTGAAAATAGTTTTTAAGTTAATTAGAAAATTTAAAAATGTTTTGATTAAATCTGTATTTTAAGTTAAATTATATTAGACAAGAGAAGAGAAATTTAATAAAAAGGATAGAAATAGAAAAAATTCAAAAAGGAAATAGAAGGAAATAAATATTAAATAAATGTATAATATTGAAATACAGTAATATTTATAGTTTAAAGTGATAAAAATAGAAGGACAAAGAGAATACTTTATATATATTGTGAGCTATAGCTAAAAGCCAAAATTTTATTCTCACTTTAATTTGAGATTTTTTTGTTTGAGTGTTTAACAAGAAGAGATACTAAATGAATTTGGCTTGGACCACTTCCTGCAATGAAAGTTAATATTG
Source organism: Cochliomyia hominivorax (assembly GCA_004302925.2). Classification (NCBI taxonomy): domain Eukaryota; kingdom Metazoa; phylum Arthropoda; class Insecta; order Diptera; family Calliphoridae; genus Cochliomyia; species Cochliomyia hominivorax. The sequence continues at coordinate 111,779,037 of PYHX02000467.1, read as the reverse complement.
CCATTTAAGTCTAGGTTTATTTTATTGATAACAAATGTAGTATTTCAAAGGGTAAAACATTGTTAATACGACAAACACTAAAGTGATAATACTCAATTTTTTCCGTGATAATAATGTAGAATTTTTCTAAAAATTCTTGTTTCAAAAACTTGTGAGACATGGAATCATATTTCACAAGTTGCACAGAAAGCCAAAAACTTAGAGAACTTATTAAATAATTTTTCTACGATCTTTTTTTGCCATTCGTTTTAATCAGATCTCATTCCTTCTGAAACGAATCGATTCTTTTTTTTTTAGTCGATTAAAATGTTCAGAGACCGAAGAAAGATTTTGTGCATAAAATTACTCTGATTTGAATCATAATTTAAAAAATTATTTTATTAAACTTTGGACATAGAAAAAAGTTCTTCTAGTGAAAAATTATTTGAATCCATGATGATTGCAAATGCAAAATTATGTCCAGAATATTTAAATAAATCCTTTAACCATCGAAATAGGAAACATATTAATGCAAATATACAATCTAATAAAACGCTTCAGTTGTCGGCAACTACTTCCGTTTTAAAAACTTTATTGGCAAAATATTACTCAATTTACAAATTGACATAAACGTGGTTAAAACTACTTCACTTTTTCACCAACAAATCACTTAAAAAACAACTTTTTTAAAATAACTAAATAAATATGGTCGCTACAAAGGTAAAAGACTAAATGACTTCAATTGTAATTAACTACAATTTGCACATCTAAAAATTGTCCTTTCCTGTTGTACAAACCATATTTTCTAAAAAATAATAAAAAAGTAAATAAAATTGACACATTTATTAAATTAACAATTCAGAAAAAATATAAACACACACACAACTACAAACAAAAACAAACCAATAAACATTCACACAAATTTAAACCATAAGGACATACAGGATACTAAAATTAATATTCATAAAGGAAATTGAAAATATTTGATTTCCGATTTTGGAATATTTCTCAATTCAATTAAAATATTAAAAACAAATTAAAAAATAGAAAAATAAATATTTTCCAAAAGTAAATAGAGAGAGACAGACGTTTTTTTTTGTTGGTAGAAAAATAAATATTAAAATATTTAATCAAGTTAATTTATTTTTAGTTTTATTAAAAAAATAAACTAATAAATTTAATTGAAAATCCAAATAATTGAAAGACAATAAGTCTGATAATACAGAAAAGAATGAAAAGAAAACTGTAAATTTAACGTCCTTAAAGAGAAAATAAACTACAGAATCAACAATAATTAAAGTTGACACAAAACTGTCTGCGTGTGTAAGTGAGCGTATGTATGTAAATATACTTACATATATATACAGTGCCAAACAAAACTATTGGCATAAAAAGTGAATTTTTATATATTCCCAATTTTAAGCCATTCAAAAACTTTTCTTACGAATAGAAAATGTAGTAAATAATGCAAATCGTACAAACTCGATTTTGCCGAATAATGGTTGCAAGATTTCTGAAAATTCAAAAATAATGAACATGCTTGAATCAGTGTGCCAATACGATTGTTCACCAAATTAATGATTTATTTTATTAAAGTATATTTGTGTTAGTCAAACCACTTATGGTTTTATTCAGTATTAACGATGTACTAATAGTCTTGTTCGGTACTGTATATTTACAAAATTTACTTAAATGTGTAAATGTATCCTTTAAGCACCACCATTATAACGTTTTCCATGCTTAATACAACAATAAACTTTAACATGTTTTACTTAGAAGATTGTGTTTTAACAAAAAATATTGAAGGTTTTTTTTACTCTCATTTACAAAAGATACATATAATAGAGGCAGACAGACTGACAAACATACACACATGACAAATATTTCTTTTGTAAACATTAACAATACTTTTACTTAGACACACATACACTCAAACACACAAATATGTATAAACAGTTTTACTCCTTGTACTAACGCGTACATAAACAAAATTGAACTTCTTTATCTGCTGACTTTGCATATCAGTTTATAACATCAGTTGAATAAAAGTAAAAAAAAAGTACTCTCTCACACATATACATATATATATATACCATTACTTTAATAAACTATACTGAGAGTTAAAAGAATAGAATATTAAATAAAATTCAGGTACCTTAAATTTTCGAATATATCATCATAAAATGTATTTAACTCCTTTTTTGAAAATGTATAATTAAAAATAAATTTAAGATCAGTTTTTCCATAATAAACATAGATCCTCGAATAGTTCTATTTTATATAAAAATTTGTATTTATTCCAAAAAAGATAATAAAAAATAAAATGTTAACACCGATTTCCAAAGTTTTAAATCTTTTTTAAATGAGTTAATCAGATAAACGTTATCATGACTATTACTAGACATTATTACTAGGACAATAGTCTTTTGGAAATGGTATCATGAGTTCCTATAGCATTTTCACAAGTTTAGAGAAATAAACCTTTTTAAGGTTGAAAAAGTTTAAAAATAACGTCACTACCACAGAGAAACTATTGGCAGCCAAAGAGGTTTTAATTTTATTACCAGAAAAAATCTGTAAGTGTACATTTTCACTCTCAGTGCTATTTTTGACATTTATGGAAAATACTGCCAACAATTTCTTCAAAGTCTTCTTTCCAGTTCTAGTAAAAATTTCTGTGCAACTGGACTACCGCGAAGTAAATTTTATACTAGAGAAGAGATCTATAAACATATCATTTCATTCCATATATACATTTGTCCTGTTTGGATACGTCTAACGAACACTTTCCCATTTTAAATGAAAGAACTTCTAATATTTTTACTGTTTTTGTTTAGATAAATTGAGCATCGAGAAGGTAAAGTTAATTTTACTACCCGACGAAAGCTATAAGTGTAAACTTTCATTCTTTTTGTACTTTTAGGATTCATTTGATGAACACTTTTTTCATTCGAAGAAAATTATTGCCAACATTTATCGGAGAAAAGTTTTAGTTGTACACTTTCACATCATATTCTTGACCTGTTAAGACCCATTTCTGGACCAATTTTCGAATTAAAAACGCACTAGTTCCTTTTTATATTTTAATCCGTCATGTACAAAAAACACAAAATCGTAATATTCTTTAGATGTTTAGATGTTTATACAAACCTAAATTACTTAGCTATACCTAATAAGACCGGTCTTACATTTCTCATTATTGCTATGTAAAATGGGGTGAAGAACGGGGCACTATATTCTTTTAGTTGGAATTCATTTTATTTCGATTGTCCGCAAGTTTTTGTAGGAGTAGAGTAAATGAAAAAATCCATAAAAACAGAAGTTGAACTTTGACCTGAATTTCTCAACAATTTCTGAACAAATTTCAATGATATAAAAATTTTATGAAAGTTGGGGAAATTATTTGTTCAAAAAGATATTATTTTTTGCTAATGGAAAAATGTGGAACTATGCTTGAAATAAATAATGATTTTCATTTTGGATTAGTTGGCTTAAAATCATTGACTTTTATGCGAGATCTCTTCATCAGAACCGATTTTGCTGGTGCAGAGGATTATTTACATAAAAAAGCCTTAATGTTACTTTATTCATTTATCGCGTATTTTAAATATGTTTTTTATTAAATAGCAATTTTTACTAACTATACAAATATTAAACTTTAACACATATTCACTCATACTTAGTTTATCACAAATACATACAAATACTCACACATATATATTCAGTTTAATTTTATACTATAAATTTATAATAGTTGTTGTTGTTATTTTGTTGAATACTATAATACATTTTATGGTACATTTTATCTGTTTGTCATTCGCGCAAAAGCAAAATTTACACAATTTATAATTTAATCAACATAAAAGCTTTTTTCGTTGTCTTCTTCTTCCTGCTACCGATTTCACGTTCTTACATTTCTATATAAAATTCTACATATAAATAAGTGGTGTTTGAATGCCTAACAGGGATCTGAAATATAATGATTTCTGTTTTTTTTTGAAAGGAAAAAAATAAAATTTATATTATTTTCATTTTCGCGTTTTTTTTTTGTTGTTACACTTTTATTTAAAAGCATTATTTTTTTGGAGGCATATTTCTTATACCCTCCACCACCACAAGTGGTGCAGAAGTTATGTTAACTTTGTCATTCTATGTTTAACGCTAAGAAGGAATCATAGAATCAAAAGCATCAAATCAAAAATTAAATATATCAAATTATAATCGATTTAGCTATGTCTGGCTATACGTCTGTCTGTGTGCCCGTCTGTCCGTATATCTGCTGTAGACACGCTCAAATCCGCAATAATTAATAGAGCTCCAAGAAATTTGGCCTGAAGTTCCTTATTTAAAACCATCGGCTTAGTACGTAAGAATATATAGACCGATATATGAGACAACCTCTAAATTAAGGCGAAAAACTTTTATCAAAATAATTCATTAAGATTTCTTTCTTATATAAGAAATACTCGCATATATAGTATTCGTTTGTAAATGTATATGTGTGTGTATGTGCGTATCAAGCACATGTACTGATTTCGTAGGCATTCGTGGCGGAGGGCATTAATGATTCGGTGTAATCGAATATAGCATTATAACTTGTTGTTTGCTTTGTTCATAAGAGCATGAACAGCAGCTCATAAAATCTTATATACTTTTTTGAAACATAAGTCAGGTCTGTTATTTAATGATTATTGTCATTTTTTGAATGGAGCGGGGGCAACACAAGAGATCAATTTTGAAAAGTTGAAACATTTAAAATATAAAAGGAACAACGAAAAAATATGAACCTCATTTGCAGTTTTCATCATTTTAGTATCTAAATTATTTAAATGTCGAACAAAAAATATGTACATGTAGATATATGATACATTACAAAACACATGTGTAATTCATATTTGTTAGGGCAGATGGTAAATATGTATCTAATAATATAAAATATGAGTTTCTATTCTTTTTGTTAAATTAATTTAATAAACGCATGAATTTTTTACTGTCAATTATTCATGAGGATTGTTAAATTTATTATTCAGAATTTTTTTATGTTTTTTGAACCCCTAAAAACCATATGTCCCAAGCACGATGGGAAACGTCACTTCAATAATATATTCGCGGCAAACATTTATTGTTATCACCAACATATTAATTGTTGAATTTATTTTATTTTGATTAAAATTTCGTTGTTGTCATAAATTTTTTTATTAAACAAGAATAAAATATTGTGGTCGCAATATATTTGGAAATATGTTTGACTGATCACAATTTTATTGTTATTTAACAGTCCGTTCTAGAAAAAACTATTGTTATTAGAACAAAATATTATTTTTAGTTTTCTGACAATTGAATATTAACAAATATTTTATTAATTTAACATGGAAAACAATATATATAAATTAATTTTAATTAAAAAAATAAAATGAGAAGTATATTAAGGTATTTCATACGAAGATATTTTTATTTATTAAACAAATGATGCAAACAAAAAATTATTATTAAAATAACAATATTTTTTACGCGAATGTCAATAATTATAGTGGCGATAACTATAATTTTAGTGACGATAACAATAATTATTTTTTAAATTCAAAATAGCAATGTAAACAAACACATTTTTTATTGGTATAACAATAAATTTAGTGGCGATAACAATAAGTATTTTTATTAATGCAAAATCACAATGCAAATAAACAATTTTTCTTAGTTACGGTAACAATTTCTAATAAAACTAGTATGTTGCTTCTGGTTTATGATTTCCGCAAACATATTTTTTCTGAGTGTACATATATGTATATAAACCGAAATTTCTTGTTTATGTTCTTGGGTATCATAAAATTTCACATATTTCAGTTACTTTCGGATAAAGTAAAAAAAAACCTTAGACTGATGAAATTCTTAATCGAGTTTTATGGCCAAAATAGTACAACAAAATTAAAATTCAATAATTTTTCACGATATCAAGTTTTAAGCAGATATAACAATACTTGTCCAGACGCCCATCCGACTCTATACCTTATGTTTCATAGCTTTATTATGACTTGTATGTATAATGTTTATATGTCATGAAGGCAAATATCAAACTATTCAAACTATCTTATCCACTATGGGAACAAGACATGCCCAAGTGGCGACAATGGTTCTGAAAATCTTTAACTTTTAAATAAATTTTAAAAACTTTAAACAATGTTAAAATTTCATTACTTATACCCCTATTTCATATTTCGGTCATTATATGGCAGTTATAAGAAATTGTAGGTCAATCTTTATAAAATTTGATCCTGTGATTTGTGCTTCAATAAAAGCTACTTCCACAGAATATTACGATTATAGCACTTTTTTGTGGAATTTATTGTTTTTAAAGAGACTTTTCGTAGGGGCCTTATATAAAAATTACGGTCGATTATCTTAATTATGCTAAGTATTATCAATATATTAAAGTTGTTTTAAATTATATGCTTCTAAATGACTTTCGGAAGGAAGTGTAAATGAAAAATATATTCAATTGAGGGCAGAATTTTTCTTATTACATTACAATCAAATTTTATGGCGTATACATATATATGTAAACGATTAAATTTATATATGGAATGGAAAAGTGTATACTTAATGCTTTCATAATAAAATTTCTTTAAAAGCTTTCAATCTTTGAGATTCAGTTACAAATATTTATTCGTTTCAGGGATTATTTTCGTTTAAATGGAAATGTGTCTAATAGATTGATCCAAAAAGGCCGTAAAGTTTATATAGAGCAAAAGTGTATACTTAGAGTTTTCACGTGGTAGTAAATTCTTCCAACCATTTTATCTAAAATTTCTACTCTACTTAAATTGAAATTGGTGCAAACACATGGTACATAAGAGAAAAATGCAATGACATATGTCATAGTGGCTCGAGGTATAATTTTTTAGAGTCTGCTGTTTTATCTTATAATAAATGAAACATCTGACAATTATCATTAATTAGCTTCCTAATTCCAATTCCAATCAAATTTGTTAAATCCCTTTTTACAAAATGAAAAAAGTAAGAGTTTAATAGTCGTTTAAAACCGACTAAATAATAATCCACACTACGACACAGGCAGGAGAAATTATGGACTCACCCTCGAACAATTTGATTTGATGAAAGACTTATACCGTTGAGATCTATACAAAATTACTCACCGTAAAATTTTTTACAGTGTTCTCTAGTAATATAAATCTTAATTAAAAAATATTATAATAATATTAATACTTTTTGAAATTTATGCTTTGAATTGGTTTTTGCCAGTTGTTCTGTAAGAACCAAAGTAATTTTTGGGCCGAACTTTTTTGAAAACTGCTAATGTGAGCTTCACCCAATATAATAATACGTACCATTCTTTATCTAAAATTTCAATGTGTAGAGTGTTCAAACGTTTACATGGACAAACAGATTGTCCGACGAACGTCATTTTGGTACATAAAATATTAAAGAAAACTCTGTCAAATTTTATATTTTTTTTTAGATGTGTGTGTAAAGAATTTTCGAACTTACTCAATTTATCTTCAACTTTTTATTTTGTATCGGCAATAATTGAAATCAATACAACCATTTTTTTGATATGACTTTTATAAGGACTTAAGTAATTATGAATAAAATCCAGAGAGATTATTTAATATATTCGAATATGCGAATTACGTTATAAATGTATGAAAGCGCTTTCTCACATATTACGACTAAAATTACTTTCTTGCAATTGCCACTATAAATCCATTATTTCCCCACTTTTAATGTTTCAGCTTGATAGTTATTAAGCAAAGAGTTCATTGATATTCCAAAAACGTTGCAAAAGAAAAACTATTGCTTTTCTTTTCGCAACTAATTTATTTCCTTTTACGTGTTTCTATTTCTATCGCATTACCCTCGCTGAATTAAACATTTTTCTAAGAAGTCCATTAGCTATACGATTTCTTTTTACTTCGCTACATTCAGAAGTCTAGACGTAACATAAATTATCGTAAGCCAGAGCCTAAAATATACCCATACAATATAAAAAATTTTGGTATAGTTTTCATTTTCAGCTTCCAGCTGTTTTTTTTTTACACCAGACAAAAACAATTATCCTTGGGACATTATACGAATTAGTTATATGCTAAAGATACACAAAAAAGTGCACATGGTTTAAGGTCTTTCCATAGAGATGTTTAACACTCAGAAACCAAAAAAAAGAAACATAAAAATAAAAACGTTTATGGCCCTAACAAAAAAACCGCTTAAAGCCAACAACTAAATTTGGCTAAATACATGCTCTGTCGGCCTAAAAACAAAAGGAAACACTTTAGACGTTTTTAACAAACAAATAAACAAAACAAACAAACAAACTAAACAAATAAAAAACACCATAAAAATCTGTAGCAGACAACAACAACAAAAGAAAATAAAAAATATCCTTATAAAAACATCCATAAAATTCATATAAGTGAAAACTTTAGAAATGGTGTAATAAAACTACTAAAACGCGTAGCTAATTGCAAAACAAATCTTAAATAAAAATAAAATTTTGTGGTCGACCTTTTTTGATCCAAAAAAATAAAGAAAAAACACATTTGCAAATATTTTTGCTTCCTTTCCATTTTTATCCTTTTCAGCTTAATTCCTTATTTTTCTTTTACACAATTAATTTTGCTTATTTCTTTTCTCGTTTAGAGGGAATTAATTGATCTCATTTTTCTGGTTAATTTCTTTAACCTCTTATTTAAGGGATTAGTTTAGAATGAATTATACCAAACAAACAAGATGTTCCTACCAAAAAGAGAAAAACGAGAGAAGCACAAAAAAAGGATAAAGTAGAAAGAAAAATCTTTACATTGATTTCATCATCAAACACAGCTGTAGCTACAGAAGAAGAACAAGAAAATGCGATACTTTGTTCCAGACTACTTAACACTTGTAATAAATTGGCTATAGGCCAAAGTAAACTCAGAAAAAATACAACAACAAAACACATCTATATATATACATATATAAATGAACGGGAGGTATAATAATATATTTATAGAAGAAGAAAAAACAAAAAAAAAATAAAATACGAAAATAATACGTAAAAATACATTAATGTATTACATCAATGTAATACAAGTTTATGGAAAAATTAGTGAAAACAGAAAAATGATTTTAAGTAAAATACACTCAACGAAAAAAAAGTGCGTTTTAATACAAAAACAAAAAAGTATTAACAAGTAGAAATATTATAAATAAAATAACAATAACATTAAATCATACATACATATAAGTTTAACACATAATATACCTATGTATATACACACATTCAATCAAACTGTTTCTTCTATGCAGCTGTACAGCATAAAGTCACTATTGTAGTACAGCTAAAAGCTATAATACAACTGCTTCGGTTTGGAGAAGTTTACTACTTTAGATCCTACCAAACAATATAATGGTTTCATATATATTCGACTTGGCTCAAACTTTGCAAGTATGTTATCTTAATTTCTCCATTTTTATTACCAATCGTAGCATTAAGATTAAAAGCTACAAACATAATTTCGAACATCCAAAATTACCTCTAACATCTTTTGGCCTCAATTCTTATGTCATCTAATTTCTTGTTTTATAATGTATCTCAGTGGTCTAAGACGTTAAGAAATGGATTGTTCTGAGACTTCCAATATTAACTTGAAAATTCTTCTTTAATTTGACAACCATCTTAAGTAGAGTTTTGCTCCTACTTTCCTAACCTCAAACTCTTAGAACTCTACTTGTCTTTTGAGTGATAAAAACTCCATAATTATGTAATATTTTTTCGAAAAAAATCCATTCTGAAGCATTGTAAACTGTATAAATCAAGAAGAAATCATCGAAGACCCCATAAAGTTATGGTTATTCTAGAGCGAATGCTGAAAAAATAATACTCTGCGATCAATTGATTAATTAGACCGAGTAGTTTTGGTTCATGAAAAATGGAGTGGCTCAGGAGTACGTTTTCTTAGTGTTGCATAACTAATAAATAAAAATGAATTGAAATACTTTTCTGTTTCTATCATAACAGTTCGAATTCCAATTCGAATTTTTTTTAGGTGTAGTTTGAAAATTTATTAAAATACAAAAAAAAAAAAAGAAAAAGAAAAACACCAACCAAAATACATGACCACAAAATCACTATTTGTTCCTTCCTTTTCTAAACACAAAAGTATGATTAAGATGATGGTGATGATGATGTTGGTTACGTTAATGGTGTTGATTAAAAGCTATACAAGAAAACACGCACACACACAAATAACGAATGTAGAAAATGCCGAAAAATATCCAACAAAAACAACAACAAAAAACCTACAAGAAAATAAAAATAATAAAAATCCATTGCAAAAAAAAGAAAGAAAAAATGAGAAAAACGGCACCTAAGCCTGAGGCAACCTTAAGCAGAAGAAAGAAAAAAATTACGAGAAAAATTACTTAAATGAAAATTCTAACAAAAGCCACAAAATAACGAACGCAACAAAAAAAAAGAGACAAATTGATGAGACCAGAATAAAACGAATAACGTCTAACCAGAAAAAATAAAATAAATAAAATACAAATAAAAAGCCTAAAAGAAAAATGGGGAGACAAAGAATAGAAAAGAAAAGAAAGGGACTAAGGACTTAAACTAAAAAGAACAACAAAACTGAAACAAATAGGAATAAAAAGCTTTAGTTTAAGAGAACAAAAAAAATGAACAAATTTCTTTTTTTATATAAGAAATGGAATCAGATTATGGGAGTTTATATAAATGTTAAGGGATATTAGAGGTTATTATTCACATCAATGGTTGGGGTGAGTTAGTGAATGAACGAATTAGTGATTTAGTGAAGGATATTTCTGTTGCTGACATTAGTCTTGTTGTTGCTACTGTTGGAATATAGATGAAAATTATGTTTGGAGGGTTATAGGGAAAACCTCTAGTATTATAAACTATTTACCACAAAAATATGTATAACTACATGATAATGAAGCTATAAAACGCGTTAAAATATTTTGTAACAAAAATTCTATAATTCTATAAGTATTGGGTGAAAGAAAAAGTTACAGGCTAAAAATGCATTTTTAGAATTTTTAGATTTAGACAAAATATGGTATTTTGGAAGATAAACATCTGTCATTGTGAGCATTATTGTGTTTTGTTATTCTTTTTAATCTTTATAAAAACCTCGTATTGTGTGCTTTAAACATCCTTTTGTGGGAAAACAGTTTATTTGCGGAGGGATGACCTCAAACTGATATTAAGCTCACAAATATAAATGTAAAACGTTTCTAACTAAATTTAGTACAAATAAGTCTTGTAATATTTTAAAATAAAATAAATAAATTTTACGAGAAACGGTCTACTACGTTTCATTCAAGCTCTCCTTTCGCATTTTATATGTCGTTTAATTGAGATAAATATAAGAAGAAATCCATGTTCAACATTTAGAAGAATCGTTCCATAATGTCACACAGCCATCATACAAATTGCATAAATCACACAACATTCCCTGCAATGTTTGTAGCGAGAACCAATAAGGTGGAGGGTTTTATATAGTCAGGTTCGATTGATCATAATTTTCTTACTTTTTAATATGAATTATTGAATTGATGTTAGACGAGCAAAGATAATCCCTTTAGAAGGTATTGGTTTCATTTGGAAGAAGAAATTAGCTTAAAGTCACCAGAATCTTATCTGAGGTGCTTCCATCTTGACAACGCAAGACCGGTTAAAAATTATTCGAATAACAGTAATGGCATGATTTGGCATAAACATCACTTCAAAATTGATATCTAAAAAATATTGAATTATAAATTTTAATACAAAAAATTTTGGAATTATTAAAAAATTAGCAATTTTTATTGATTCCCAGGAAAAACATATTTTCCTGGAAACATTTTCTATTTTTTTTTGAAAAATTTGTTTTTATTAAATTCAAAAATTCAAGCCAATCCTTTCGCATTTTATATGTCGTTTAATTAATAAATATAAGAAAAAGAGGGTCCATGTTCAACATTTACAAGGATCGTTCCATAATGTCACAATTTGCCATTATAAATGATAGCTGCATAAATCACACAACATTCCCACAATGTTAAGCGAGAACCAATAATGGGTTAGTGGAGGGTTTTATATAGTCAGGTTTCTGATTGAATAATTTTCTTACTTTTCGAATATGAATTAATGAGTTGATGTCATACGAACAAAGTGGATTCCTTTAGAAGGTATTGGATTCATTTGGAAGAAGCAATTAGCTTAAAGTCACCAGAATCTTATCTGAGGTGCTTCCATCTTGACAACGCAAGACCGGTTAAAAAAACGAATAACAGTAAATGACATGATTTCATACCTCCATTGAGTTAGATTATTTTTGCTCTTGTTTTTATAAATAGAATACTAAAGCATACAGATAGACATACTTCAAACCGATATTAAATTTATTATTATATTTTAATAAAAAAATTTTAATTATTCAAAAATTTGCAATTTTTATTGATTTCCAGGAAAAATATATTTTCCTGGAAAATTTTCCAAGAATATATTTTTTTTTAAGTTTGTTTATATTAAATTCAAAAATAAAATTAAAAATACGTTTAATATTTTCAATCTAATCAATATTTTCCATTCTACATTAACACAAAAATGTAAGCTTTAAAGGAAAGAGAGAGGGTGGCAAAGAGATACATAATGTAAGTTAAAAAAGGAAAATCCTTAAAACAAAGAAGAACTGGGTCATTTTAGGTTCAAGCTAAAAATGCAAATTTGCCTTAATAAATGATAGCTGATTTGATTAGTTCACCAACACACAAACACATACTCTTAAGCCCACACACAATTTTATATGGGTTAGTGTGTGTGTGTGTTGTCATAAACTGACATTTCTGTTTTTAAATTTTTTACATCGTATGGTCGATTGGTTAACTGAACGAGTGAATGGTTAGTTAGTCACTTCATACCAACAACCAACGTCCACTTTCTCTATCCGTACGGCTATACATCCTCTCATCCATCCAACCATTTGTCTGTCTTTTATTATCCTTGTAATAACTACAACAACAATAACAACTTTTATACAATAATTCTACAACTACAATTTTCCCTTTTTAAAATCAAACAAGTAAGAATGCTATAATCGGCTATGCCGAATCTTCAATACTCTCTATCACAGATGTGTGTGAAGTTAACGCATTATGTTTTGTTCATAAACAATCACACATACGTATATAATATATAAAAGTTTTTCTGAAATGTAACGTAGGAATACCTAATGAGTCATAAACTTAGTTATTTATATTGATATAACTTTTTTTTTACTAAACCGATTTTGGAAATTTTTGGATTGTTAATGGAGTATATATAACTTAATATAAAAAATTTTATTCCATATTTTAGATCTTTAATTTACAATTTTATGAAAGTTTTTCGCTTGAAATTGGAGTTTGACTCAGATATCGACAGACAGACAGACAGACAGACAGACAGACAGAGAGACACACAGACAGACAGTCGAACAAAGCTAAATCGACTCAGCATTTAATTGATTTAATTCAAGAAATATATACATTATGGAGTCTGAGATGATTCCTTATTAGAGTTACACGCGGAATGATAAAGTTAATATACCATTTCACCACTTGTGTTGGTGGAGAGTATAAAAATTCAGCCAGAGAAATATATTATTCTTTTGCACTTTGTTACATTCATTTGTATAAGTATGGTTGTAAGTGTGTACGTGTGTGTGTTATGTTATATTTGTATTGGTAACTGGTTTCATAATGATAATAATGATAGCAATGTTATATTCCATTTTTTTTCGCTTTTTTTAATGTTCAAACGTCATGTTGGCAATGATTAAGCAAAAAATCAATTTATATGCAAGTTTATAACACTAAAAAGTCAATGTGCGAGTAGATGTTTATATCTGAGTATGTGTGTTTGTATGTAGGAGATTTTAACAGTGACTGGACTAAAAGTTAAGTAGTGGCAGAACTAGAGATACAGAGTCATGGCGGCCATAAAACTCGCAGACAAATTATGTTTAATAGTTTTTGAATAAATGAATGCAAATTAGTTCAAGAGGATTTTGGATTATGGAAATATCATTTTATACTCTTATTGTGTGTATGTATATATTATTTTATAAACACAAATACATTTCATACACATACATAAATGTAGACAAGACTTTATATATGAAATATTAGTAGCTGAATTTATGTAGATGTATTTATAAAAGTTAATCGACAAATCTGATATTTAATTTAAATAAATATTTTAATTCTTTGAAATCTTTTCTATATCGATTGATTGATTGCGCTTAATGGCTTTTGAAAAAATCGATTTGAAAATGTAAATTTAAAATTTAAAAGAATTAAAATTTTAAGTAAATTTTAAATTTCTTAAATGAGGACTTTGGAAAGTATTTAATGGGAAGGGGATATAAAAATACAAAAATTCAGGATTGACTTAAAGCCATTTTTATCGGATTTGTTATAGAATAATGTTAAAAAATAAAACAACCTTTATATTACTTTTAATTGTTTTCATATGAAATTATGTCTAATTACACGGACATTTTTGAAAATGCTTTCTTTTGGGTTCCATATTAAAATTACTGATTTATATACCACAACAGATTAATTTATTTTATACGGTTAAAGCTGATTTATAGATCTGCTTTTTGGATCCCGCATATTCAAGCTCAGAACTTAAACTCTTAAACAAATTTACAATTCAATGCTGTGCTGCAAAATTGTTTTAACGTTTATGGTGTTCATATTTGACGCACTGTTATTTGTTCTTGATGAGTTTAAGGTTTTGATAAAGTTATTTTCTTAAAGACCATAATTTTCTTCTTTCAACTTTCATTCATTATGTTTCAATGGGCTCGATAATAGATGAGGAAATACATTGAATAACTTCTGATCAGTCAAATTGTGTGAGAGTGGCGTATGAGTAATAATTAATTATGCACCGTTAAGCAGTCATTTTGATACATATGAAAATCAGGACTTCAGAGATAAAATCAGCATTTTAAGTTATTTAATATCAAGTCAGATTTCTTTATAAATCGCTATTAAATTTATAGGGGTTTTAAAAACGTTTTGTCGTCGGCAATACCTATTTGGTTATGCCAAATTCTCTCTCCGATCTTGCAAGAAATTGAAGTGAATCTTCCCCTTTTAGAATATTTTTGTTAAAAAAAATAATTAGGCTTCCAATACAGGCTGGTAATGAATTGCTGTATCGGTTACCTTTACTAATACCGCTTTAAAGTCGAAGTTTTTAGAAATGTTTCACTAAAAGTTCAATTTTTCACTAAAAATTCGATTTTTCACTAAAAATTCGTTTTTTCACTAAAAAATTAAATTTTTCAATAAAAATTCACTTTTTCACTAAAAAATTAAATTTTTACTAAAAATTCACTTTTCTCTAAAAAATTCAATTTTTCATTAAATTCAATTTTTACTAAAAATTCGATTTTTCACTAAAAACTAAAAATTCAGTTTTTCACTTAAAAATTCAATTTTTCACTAAAAAATTCAATTTTTCACTAAAAGAATCAAATTTTCACTAAAAATTTGATTTTTCACTAAAAAAATCAAATTTCACTAAAAATTTGATTTTTCACTAAAAAAATCAAATTTTCACTAAAAATTTGATTTTTCACTAAAAAAATCAAATTTTCACTAAAAATTCGATTTTTCACTAAAAAATTCAAATTTTCACTAAAAATTTGATTTTTCACTAAAAAAAATCAAAATTTTCACTAAAAATTCGATTTTTCACTAAAAATCAAATTTTCACTAAAAATTCGATTTTTCACTAAAAAATTTAAATTTCACTAAAATTTCGATTTTCACAAAAATTCAATTTTTCATTAAAAATTCGATTTTTCACTAAAAAATTTAATTTTTCACAAAAAAATTTGATTTTTCACTAAAAATTCAATTTTTCACTAAAAAATTCAATTTTTCGTTAAAAAATTCGACTTTTCACTACTGAAAATTCGATTTCACACTAAAAATTAAATTTTTCACTAAAAATTAAATATTTCACTGAAAATTTAATTCTTCACTCCAAACCTGACTTTTATTGAAAAATTTAATTTTTTCAATTTTTAAAAATTATTATTCTTTTTTTAATTTTCCCCTTTTAATCGATCCATAAATCAGAGTATCATGAATTAATTCCATCACTCTCAATTCCTTTATCCTATAATTACCTAATAAATTGCCAACAGTCTCATTATATAATCAAATTCCTTATCATTATCTTCATCATTAGCCCTATTTTCTTGCACCAGCTTTACACCATTCTTCAATCTTTTTTAAATAATTTAAGTGAATTTAAAACTAAATGCCCCGTTTAATTAGTGTAAATAACTCTCAACATTTCAACATTTATGTAATTACATTCTAAGTATTTTTTAAATTCTTTTTATTTTTAACCTTCATTAAATACTCAAATATTTGCTAATTTATTAATTGAATTCGTATTAACGACAAATTTTCTAACAATTACAATTGTCATCATTAAGTGGAATTAAAACGCCTGCTTGTCAATTTTGTGGTCACTTGACAATAAATATTTCAAATATAATTTTACTCACTAATACTGACTGAATGAATGAATGAATGAATAAATAAATGAAGGCCTCCTTCTAAACCAACGAATACAAAATTCAATTGAAGCTTGTTTTGCAATAAGAGAAAGAAATAACATCGAATAAATATCAATGCAAAATATTCATAGCGCACAGTGGGGAAGAATAACAATTTTTGGTTTGGTTAAATGCATATTCACAATATGCTGTCAACACTCTTTAAATTAACTCATAAATTATGGATTTTCTTCGACATTAACATAATTTTTAAATTTTTCTGAAACGATTTCTCAAACTCTATATAAAATAAAATATTAAATATTATATTATATATTAAAAGGCATTACGTTGCTTATAAAATGTAGCCTATTTTAAGGCCCAACAATAAAGTTTTAACATAGAGTTTGATTATTTTCATTGAAAATTATTACTTCATAGTGATTCACTATACTTTATAAAATCTGTTTGACCGATCAGAAGTTTAAAATTATTAAAAAAAAGAAATATTTTGCCCCTTTGTGCTTTGCAACAATTGAATAGCTCTTTTTAGCTTTTTGATAAATATTTTCTTCGTGATTTAATTTTTTCTTGCTTATTTTTTTGGCAAACAAAAACCACAACATTTAACTAATCACAATAAGCAAAAATATAGAATAACAAAAAAATACAACAACATAAAGACAGTATGATGTATTTCTAGTCTTTGTATGTGTAATAAACAACAAAATTTCAAGTGCTCTTCTCAACCGCACAGACAACAAACAAATTTGTTGGACATTAAACCACA
Source organism: Cochliomyia hominivorax (assembly GCA_004302925.2). Lineage (NCBI taxonomy): Eukaryota > Metazoa > Arthropoda > Insecta > Diptera > Calliphoridae > Cochliomyia > Cochliomyia hominivorax. The sequence goes on along the minus strand of PYHX02000467.1, from coordinate 111,761,694 downwards.
ACAACAAGAAGACAACATATTCTCCTTTATTTTTTTAATGTTTTTGCATTTGAAAATTTAGTATTGACTACAACAACTACTTTTAGGCTTGTCACATCAACCACGAAATTAAAGAAGACAGCAAAAATTGATGTAATCGTCCTTCCTTAATGTCACATTTTCCTCGAATAAAATCGGCATAAAAACAACAGCACAAAAAAGGAAAGTTAACAAAACCAAAGCAAAGGACAGTTAACTGAGCAATAAAACAATAATCTCCTGGGGTGCTTTGTTTTGAGAGGCCACCGTAGTATGGAGTATGAGTGGACATTTGTATAATTCTTTTGAATGTTCTTTTTATACCAACACAGGCACATATATATGATTAAATACATATATGTATAGACTTAAACTAGGAGACATATTAATGTAACCTCTTCATATTCCATACCATATTCATGTGTATGTTTTTTTATATGTATACACCCCTTTGTCCATACCATAAGTGGCTTGTCTAAAAATTGTTTTTGAGTGACTATATGCTTGACTGGTTGAACGGCTAACTGGTTGGTTGGTTAGTTGGCTGCTTGTCATTCTAACTGTTGTTTTGGTCTTCCAATATTGGTTTGGTAAAAGTCACTCGTATAACACTCATAAGTCAAATTTAATTGGGCATTTAACCGAGCATACAAAATAGCACAAAGATGAAGAAAAAAAACATTTTAGAAAGGAAAAAAATCGTTTTAGCACAGATACATGTCAAACCAAAGGGAAGAATAATAGAACTGAAAACAAAATAAAAAGAAAAAAACTCTTTTAAAATTTACTTGGAAAAAATAATATGAACGTTATAACTCAATTGCCAGTATTCCTTTTTAGTCTTTTGTTTTAAAATAAAGTTTTCTTTTCTCCTTTTTTCCAGTTTCTTTTGCTCTCTTCCACACTACCGCAAATCGCTTAAGGAATATTGTTGTCTTTAGATTGAAATTGTAGTTAAAGAATATTAAATTCTTTATCAATGTTAAGTTTACTTTATTTTATTTTTGTTTATTATAAAATTCACAAAGTAGTTAAATGTCCTTTAAATCTCTTGGGTATAACTTGACATTTTTTAACATAAAATTTTAAATAGGAAGTATATATATTAAGATTTAGGGTACAAATTATCAATTCAAATATCTTATTCCAATAATAAAACTGTAATTTAAGTAGACAGTATTAACAAACAGACGTTTGCAGGCGTCGGTGATTAACTGATATCATATACAGTAGCCAGGGACCACGATTTTTTTAACTCTATGTAGAACTGATCTGTTATTTTCAAAATATCAATTTATTTACAAGTAAAGTTAGAAACTAATAATATCTATAACTGAATTCAAATGATTACATTTGCAATTTTGTGGATTCGGTATTTATATTTCTATAATATATCTAGTTCCTCTCAGGCCCAGGGAAGTACCCGTGAAAATTGTAGCATCAAAGGTCTCGGAGAAGTTCATTCAACTATTTGACTACAGCGACTTGGGTTTTCTGTTTAAATATAAAAATTCAGTTTATGTTTTAACACAGCGAGTTCGATCGACTGTTTAAGTACAGCGGCTTCGACTGTCTGTTTTTACACAATTTCGATATACTGTCTGAACTACAAGTGTAAAATAATGTAACTTTGTCATTCGGTGTGTTATCCCAGGAATTTAAAATATGTATTCTTGTGTCACATCAAAATTTTTGTCGATTTATGTATGAGCGTGTGTTAAATTGTTATTTAAAATCTGTAAGATCGGTTGACTGATATAAACATATTATTTTTTTCAATTAAAAATAATTTTTAATTCAATCAAAATTAACTCTTTATATGGAACTGTAAATACTTCATTAATATACCAAAAATTCTCAAAATCGAATAAGAGGACATTTCGATATTTAATGGGATCTCAACATAAGTATGTTTGCTGTGGGAGTGTATTATTGTGAGAGTGTAAATTTGTGGCCCAATGTGACTGTTAACACATATATGTATTGAAAAATTCGGAGAACAGCATTTTTACTAATGAAAGAAACTGAACGAGAAACTGAAATAGAAACTGAACGTGAAACTGTACTAGAAACTGAAATAAGAACTGAACAAGCAACTGAACGAGAAACTGAGCTTGAACAAGAACTGGAAGCTTAACGAGAAACTGTACTAAAAACTGAGCGAGAAACTGTACAAGAAACTTAAAGCGTTTTTAAATTTATTCTTTGTTTTCACTATCATATTGATTCATCTTTCTGTCAAGTGCCTTAGAACACGAAATCAATCTTTTAATTTAATTTCTTTAATAAAACTTAAATCTAATGCTGCCATAATTTTTTTTATCTAAAACAAAAATCTTTTAATATTTTCTTACAATTGGGCGCCTTTTACATATTTCTTTCCTTTGAAAATATTGAAGTTAATTTGTTTGTACACAATTTATCAAATATTTCATTTAGTTTCATTTTTCCTGTTCTTTTTTTTTCTAATAGTTATTTATTACTCAGTATGTTAAAATTTTTGAAGTTTTTTATAATAAAATTTGTCAACATGAAAATAACGGTTGTATAGCAAATAGAATTAAGTTGCATGTAACACGCACCTGCAACATTCTACATTCCACACACAAATAAATTGCACATATCAGTAACGACTTTGTTGACAGTTTGAAAAAGTGTAGTTGTATGTAAATGGTTCTCGTCAAATTAGTTTGAAAAACAATTTAATCAAATAATTTTTATTTTAAATAAAAAAAATTGTTAAAGTTTATTAAATATTTGTTGAAGGTTAAAAAAAAGAGAGAAAATTGTTGTCTTTTAAATATTTGATGGATTGTTTCTGTAACGTGGAAAAATATTGAACAACATTCTTTAACATAGAAACAAATATAAATGATACACTGGTGCTTGTTCATACAAACGCACATAGCTTTAATTTTAAGAATTGAAAACTTTAACGAAAAATACTTAGAGGGAAAATAATATTTTTATTAAATCAACTAAGACCTTTTTAAAATTAAATTAACTTAAACTTTTGATTTTTTTAATTTAATTATTCAATTTAATTTATTAAATAACTAAGACTTTAAATTAATACTTAAACTTATTTGAATTTTATTTTTTAATAATTTTAGAATTTAATTTCCATAGATAATGACATTTTCATATAAATGCACTTAAAGTTTTCGGTTTCTTTAGCATTATTTTTTATTATCTCAAAAATATGGGCTGGTAATCACTTCACTAATTTTTTAAGAAGAACGGAATCAATTTAATCCCAAACTTGCTATATTTTTTCACTGTTTAAGTCATTTGTGAACAAACTAAAGATCGTAAATTTAAAGATTTTTTATGAACCTTTGCATGCGTCACTATTTTGGAATAGAGAGGTTTATTTCTGAGATATCGAAATTTTGAAATAATATATTTTAGGTATTTTTTTTTTTGAAATTTTTTATATGCATTTATAGCAACATTCCACATAAAAGCGCACCAAGAATATTTGATCACATGACTAAGATTTTGTTTAATTTAAAAAAGTACCATTAAGTTGCATCTCATTAAAAAAACTAAAGAAGAAACAAAAATAAAGAAAAACAATTAAATGCGTTTATTGGAATACGTTTTAGTGTAGTTCAGATTATAGTAGACCTTTTTTCAATTTTTCATACTTAAGTCTAGTCAATTAAGTAGACAAAACAGTAGTCTTTTGATTAGGCTAAACTGCAGTCTATTAAATTGAACTTATTCAAGTCTAAATAGATTAAGCACCAATTTATTTAATAAACTTAATTTTAGTCTATAAAATAATCAAATAGTTTCTACTTAATATAGTGTCTATAAAACTTGACTCTAGTCTATAAAATGTACTAAATAGACTTTAATATAGATTTAAATCTGGTCTATTAAATAAACTAAACTCTAGACTAAACTACAGTCATTCCTTTCACACTGAACTTCAAAATTTCCACGTCTTTCTTTTTATTTTGTTTAAGTTCTTATGGAACTTTAATAACCTTCCATTTTCTTTAATTATTCCTAATTTCATCTATAAAATACAAATATTGAATTTTATCCCTTAGACAGCTGCTCATCAATTAATCAATTTAATCACTAATAATTAATTATTTTAAACTTTATTATAAATTTATATGCAGAATGATTATAAATAATTAATATTAAACTATTTTGGCGGTGATTAGATACGAAAGAAGTGAAATTTAATTTAAATGCCATTTTAATCCCTTTTTGTTTTATATTCCCCTAAAACGTCATTCAGTGTTTTTCAATGGAGTATAACAGAGAGATGGAGTTATTTACTCTCTACTTATTATTCAATTTTAAAAGCATTTTGTTACTGTATTAAAGCTTACATAAATTTAATGTCAGTGTATTAAATAGTTTATGAATTATATTTAGTTAATAACGTTAATAAACAAAAGCTAAAGGATAACAAAAAAAAACAACAACAATAATATTAATATAAATGAATAAATAAGCGTTATTGGAACCCCAGCAAAATATCGAGTAGAGAGAAGGAATAATTATTTATAGAAGAGAGATAAAATAAGAGTGAGATCAAAAAATCCAAACACACGTTTTTCATTAAAACTTTTATTTGATTCTAAAGCCAAAAAATAGAAAGCATGTTCAAAAGAGTTCCAAACACATCGGATAAGAACGTAGCCCGATTATTTGATACGAAAAGTTAAATCTAATGCAGCTTTAAAAACATAAAGGACTCACAAAGTTCCTCACAGAAGCGCTGTTAAAAATTTTGGGGCCAAAATATGTTCTTGCTGCATAATGGATGATAAAACGTATGATCTGGCAGATTTTACGCAACTTCCTGCTAAAAATTTTAACTTGCTGATGATAGAGGGAATATAAAAGAAAAGTTTTAGATACCGACGCAGTCAAAATTGTAAATGCAGTTGCGGTAAAACAAAAAAAAAACGTTGATTCTATTAATAAGACTCCATAATGTATCCACTTAATTTTGGCCTGACTTGGCATCCTGTCACTATGATAAACAAGCTCTCGATTGGTACTTAATAATGTGGAATTAGTATTAGGAAAAGCAAATTCTCAAAACTGTCCTGAGCCTGTGAAGAGATATTGTGTTATTAAAAAAATTGAAGAGCACAAAAAAATGTGGTAGATTTTAAACGGAGATGGACTACCTTTCGAGCAAAGTGACAGAAAACCGAAAATTTCATCACTAGAGATTAAGACTTTTTTATTTTTGTTTTTGTAAATTGTAATAATGATTTCAGTAAAAAAATTAAACATTATGTATGCTAAGGATTTTTCGATCTCACTCACTCCTTAATCATATAAAAATTTGAATCGATTTAGCTATGTCCATCTGACTGTCTCAAGTATTATGTTAAGCCATTGTCATTCTTCTTCTTTTCTTAGACTCATGAACATTTTGCTGGGTTATTTTACCTCTGATTGCACAAATATTCGTGTTTATGTATTTGTTTATATCAATAAATAACACTTTCCCTTCTTTATTGGCAATAACTATATATTTGATTATTTATTCATGTGTGAGTAAGTAAAAGTTATATAAATGTGTGTGTTTATTTGTTTGTTGGTATGCGTGTTATTAAATAATCAATGAAATGTTTTATTGACAAATATATTTGTGTCAATAAATAAATAAATAAAAATCATTTTATAAGTTATAAATTTATATATACAAATCTATATGTATCAGTTTGTGTGAATATGGGTAATACAATGACACTCTTAAATGCCATAAATAAACTGTCGATTTTAATGCGACGACGAACTATAAGTAAATCAATGAGGAAAACCAATAAATAAATGAATAAGTGAGTTTATAAACAGTGAGACAGAGGGAGAGAGGTAAAGAGAAAGAGGAAATAAAAAAATCATGTTTATTACGTCAGGAACAGCAATGTTTGTTGAGAGTATTTATAATTATGTATATGTGTGTACTTATGATGAAATATCACTAAAGAACTTTAATACAGCAATTATTTATTTCTTGTTTACCAAAAGTTTTTTCCCTGTTATTGATTAATGTCACAATAACAACGACAACAATGATAAATAACTTGCCATAGTTGGTAGAGCTTAAAACTCTAGAGCAAGATAATGAAAGAGAGATGGAAACTACAACAACAAACATTGATTTATTAAGAATAAAACTGAAGTTTTTATTTTTGTTTAAACCAAACATATTAAATTAATTAATAATAACCTGAAAATACAAATAAACAAATAAGCTCTTTATAAAGAAGCATACAACGGCAAATATAAATAAACGTTTATATACTAGCTTTTACCCGGTGCGCTTTGCTGCACAACAATACTCCTTAGAAATATTACAAATAAGGAAGTGTATTTAAAAAATTAATTTGGACCAAATTTGCTGTGAATGTATCGAATTCCTAAAGAACTGTTATAGTTCGTCCTTCATTTCGTCCAATTTTGAAAATTCTCTCTTTTATAGTTCTTTTGACATTCAATAATCAATATTTGATTTGTATGGGGGATAACCCTCCTTGAGAAAGTAGATGGGACCAAATTTGAGCTGTTGTAGTTCTTTTGAAATATGATCATCAATATTTGCTTTGTCCCATCATGTTTTTTGGGATAATTTTCAAAATTGGCACAGTTCTGTTTTCAAACCATACTTTACAAACATACTTACATACATACATACATACATACATACATACATACATACATACATACATACATACCTACATCATGTTTAATATATATCATAATATCTCAAAGTACAGTTACCATTCATTTTTACACACACACACACATACATACATACATACATACATACATACATACATACATACATACATACATTAAATTATCTTTATAAAATTTAATTTAAATGAGTTTGTCGTTTCCTAACAATTGCATTTATCCTTTCAAATGAAAATTTCTATTTTCCTAATCATTTTATTGTAATTATTTCAAATGTTATTTAACATATTTCCCATTAAACATTATTTTAGTTATGTCAACAATATTTAAGTTGTCAACTTTTCAGATTTAACCAGTTGATAAACACGTTAGACAAAAATAGCATTATTATATACCTTTTCATCAAATAGTTATTATGTTTTACATACCCAAATGTTTAATTAAGTTAATGTAATGACATGTCAAATATGTGATGTTAATAACTCATTCCACTCCAACTCTTCCCTTTTCAGTCTAATTAACAGTTCAATTTGAGAATTGAAAGAGAAAAATTTTTTGCACCTAAGGAAATGAAATGAATTAGAATCTTGAGAGAGTGAAATATCAAGAAATTATTATTATTATTAATGGGAATTAAACTTAAAAGAAATTTATATTTAAAGGGTTCTTTTGTGTAAAATTTGTCACATAGTGATAAGAGAAGCATTTATTATCTTAATTATTTCATAATGACTAAACTTATCTAAGTTAGACTTTAAATAAGAATTCATATTAATCTTGCATTCTTTTCAAATTAATTAAAAATCATTTAAGACAAATTTTATTTATTTATTATTTTTATTTGTTTATTTTTTTAATAAATACAAACTCATGTCACAATATTTATAGCAGAAATTAGAAATACACTAAAATTATAATATTAATAAAATGTCTGAAGTTTAAAGTAATAAAAAGCTGAAGAAGAAGGGAAATGGAAAGGGTCTGCAAAATGATCTAAGAAGTAAGTTCGAAAATTTCTTAATATTCACATGCATTAAGAAAAAATTAAGCCACTAAATTTTTATTTTATTAAGATACTTTTACAGTCTTAACTACAAGTGATAAAATTTTGAACATTTTTTCAAACCTCTTCATTAACGATTTTATAGTGTTTTCTGTCAACCTTTTTGTGCTACTCAATTCTCTTTTAACAAGAGCCCAATATCTCTTCTGGTGGATTTGCTTCTTTTGATACTAATACTATATTATTCTTCTAATAAAACTAAAATGCTTGGTTACCGTAATGACTGGATATCAAGTCAGGCCAAAAATAGGGGTACACATTAGTAAGTCTTACGAATGGAAGCAGCATGTTTTATAAACATTTCTTGATGTAAATTTCGGTATTTATAAAGAGCTAAAAATAACGCTCTCTTAATACCGCTGGGTAAAAGCAGTCAAGCTTTTGGTTTCTAAACTTTTCTTTACCATTCCCTCGAGCATTAGCTTGACTTCAATTTTCGTGCTCTGTTTTTGTAAGGAACCTTTGGGACTGCATTAGCTTTAACTTTTCGTACCAAATAGTCCTTGAGCTAAACGGCTTGCATTCTTACTGGATGTTTCTTTTTTTCTTTTTTTGGCTTAAGAAACATCAAGTGGACCATTCCTACAACCTGAATAAAAATCTGAATTCAAATCTTAATTGGAATCTTAACTGTAATCTGTACTAAAACTTTAACTAAAATTTGAACTAGAATTGAACTTGAACCTGAACTAAGATCTGAGCTGAAATTAGAACAAGAGTTTAAACTAGAATCTTAACTAGAACAAGAATCTGACTATAGTTTGCACTATAATCAGAACTAAAATCTTAACTAGAATCTAAGCTAGAATCTGAACTGGAATCTGAACTGAAAACTGAACTAAAATTGAACTAAAATCTAGTCTAGTATCTGAGCTACAATCTAGACTAGGATTTCAACTAAAATTTTGACAAGAATTAAGACCAGCATCTATACCAGGATACAATCTAAACTAGAATCTTAACTGGAAACTAATCTGAAGCCTAAACCTAAATATTAAGTGGGTGGTGTACTAAAATCTGAATTATAGTCATTATTGGAAACTGATCTAAAAACTGAACTGGAATGTGAATTAAATTGAACTAGAACTTGAACTAAAACTGACCTAAAAGTAAACAAAAACTAAAATGTGAATTGCTGGAGATTAATTTTAATACATCCAGTGTTGTCAAATAATAACATATTGCATTTCTGGAACGTTATGAGTCTTATATAAGATTAATAAAATAAGTTCTTCATAAAATTTACATAATTTTCAAAATTAACTAAATACATTTAATGTGAGTGTGTGTATTCAGTTTTGTTATAATTTTTTCCTTTAATCTATTAAATTGACACTATTTGTTAGATATTTATGTGGATTAAATAAAAAATAAAATAAAATTAGTTATAGTTAATAACAACCATAACAATAACAAAATATCTATATTTAATTAAATTTAATAATTTTACGAGTAAATGAAAAAGAAAAAAATAAAATGCACATTTGCATAATTATTAAACAAAATTTATCTATTTGTTTATAACCAAAAAATCTATTGACTAAATTTTATTTCATTTTGATATTTAAACGACTTTTTTTCTATATAGAATAACAAAAAATTATAATCCGGTACTGCATTATGCAAAAATGCATATTTTAATAACTGAACAAAAAAACTTCTAAATATATGAATAATAATTATTAGAAATAGTTATTATAATAAAAATATAATAAGTGAGATCGAAAAATTATTAACATACATACATATATTTTAGTAAAAACAAAACCACTTAACTTACAGTTTTATTAATTTTATAACCTCCACTAGCACTAGTGATGAAGAAGGTCTATTAACTTTATCATTCCGGGTATAACACTTAGAAGAAATCATCTCAGACCAAATAATGTATATATGTTCCACATATATACATTATATCCACAGTAACTGACAGTGCTTAATGAAATTTTGCCTAAACATTTACTACAGTCCTTCACCGATCAAAATCGGAAAACTTTCCATTAACGTTTTTAAAGCGCTTATTGTCACTTTGTTCGAACAAGTAGTTCATCTCCATTAAAAATTTATCGCACTTTTGTACACCATTTTCTCTTTTAAGAAGAACCCCATATTTCTTCACTGTCGTAGCTCAAGACAGTTAGCAGGGTTTGCCTCCCTTGTTAGAAATTACACTTTATTATTATGTTACAACACAACTCAAGTGCTTTTTTCAGGATGCCAAGTCAGACTAAAAATAAGTGGATAAATTTTAAAGTCTTATTTTAAAAATTGCTTGATATATATTTCGGTATTTATATAGCCCGTTGTAACTTTTGTTTCTTTTGTCTTCTTTTGTCGACAATACATACTGACGCGTTTTGCAAAGGTTACTGGAACAAAAAGATTTTGTTGCAAATGTGTGTTAAGAACTTTTCGATCTCACTCCATAAACTAGAATATTTTAGATATTTAGTTAAATAGAAATTATGACCACAGTTTTATCCAATACGATTATGTTACAATTAAATAATTTAAACATTTTTAGAATTAAATAACAAACAATTGTTTTTAAGGTTTATAATTTAATAATAAATAATTGCAATTAATACATTTAACAAAAAAATAGAAAAACAACAAAAACGAGCATTTTTATGGTTAAATAATGAAAATGAAATTTTGGCTAAATTATAAATATTTCAATTATAAAAAAACAACAACAATAATTATGATTGATATTATCATATCGGTATAATATTTAATAGAAATTCTGCATAATTGCTAAAAACTAAAGTTATAATTAAATCATAACAATTTAGGAAAATTTAAAATATCTTAATTAAACTATAAATAAAAATTAAAATATGTAATTTTTAAAATAAAAAAATATCAAGTGAGAATGCTATATTCGGCTATGCTGACTCTTCAACGCCCTCCACCGAAACAAAATACATTATGTTTTGTACATATACATTCACAGACGTATATAATATATAGAAGTTTACTTAAATATAACACAGATCACTTAATTATTGGCTATAACTTTTTTACTGAACCGATTTTTGAATTTTTGCAATGGTAATGAAATACATTTAGCATAATATTATGGTAAAAATTCATTGTAATTTGTCGAAAGGAAAGGTTTTTGCTTGAACTTAGAAGTTGCCTCAGATATCGGTCTATATATTTAAAATAAAAAGAAACTTATCAGAGCTTCAGCAAATACTCGTGCCAAATTTCATTGAATTCCGCCAATTATTGTGACACAGATTTTGATTTGTTGCAAAAATATACATTATGGAGTCTTAGATGATTCCTTTTTAGCGTTACACGTGATATGACAAAGTTTATTTACTCTCCACCACGGATAGTATGAAACAACTGAAAATTATTTATAATTTGCTGATTTGGCTTTTAAACAAATTTAAGGCTTAATTTTCATATTTCCAATAATTATAAAAATTAATGCCTCTAATTGTAGCAACGTTTTTTACGTAATTTAAGCTTAATATACTTTAGAGCTTAATTGTGTGGCAATGTATTTGTTTTTAAATATGATAGAGAAAAAATAACTAAATTACATAAAAATTATAGATTTATCTCTTATATAATATTTAACTAATTATGACCTAAACAATAACTTGTTTTTCTAAAAAGGCATTAAAAATATATTTTATATTGAAGTGTCCTTTCTTTACACAGTCAAGTTTAAAAATATTAATTTTTTTTTTCATTTTTCAATTAACATACAATTTAATTATGAAGTGAATAATACCAAAAAGAAATATTACTGCTAGAGGAAAGACCATATGAGCCCCCATAAGTAAAATACTTTTTTCCGATTGAAATAAATTTTTCTCAATACTTTCTGCCCAATAAAAATGGTCTTAATTAAAATTTGAATAAGATCAAAAGGGGTTACAAAAATTTTACTGTCAGAAGAAAGCAATAAGAAACATATATTGACTCCTCTGCTGAACACTTTTTCCATTTGAACTAAGATCGTAATTTTCCTGTTATTCATTAAGGCTTCAGTTCCAATATTTTCCCTGAATGGTAAAGAAAAAATATTTTCAGTGGCATAAATTTCAAAATAATTAAAGTTTATGAAATCATAAATTTAGGTTTCAATTTTTAGATAAATCCAAACCAATTAAAAAATCTAGAAAACTAGATATTTAATTTTTCGTCACACTACCATTTTTCGCAAAAAAAAATAATTTTTCATTAAAACTATGATTTTTACTAAAAAGTCAACATTTCACCAACTTAATTTTTTCACTAAAAATTATATTTTTTATTAAGTAAAAAAATATTTTTTAGTAAAAAAATTATTTTTTTTTAAAAATATTTTTTTTACTTTAAATTCAATTTTTTACTAAAAAAAAATTCCAACAAAAAAATGTTTAACAAAAATTCCAATTCTGACCAAAAATTCTAATTTTTATTAAAAACTTATAATTATTAATAAGAATTCAATTTTGTTAAACATGTCACTTATTATGTTTAATGCGAAACAAATTAATAAATTGTTAATCTGAAAAAATTAAATCCAAAATATGTCCAGACCCACAAAATGTCTGCAGCTAAACTGTGTTCAATGTTATTAAACAGTACAGTTGATAGAAACCTTGGTTCAAGTAGAAGAAATTGAGCATATGATATTTCTAAAGCCAAAAAATATAGTATTTTCAAAAGAGGTCCGAATATACCCAATAGGAAAGTAGCCAGATTAGTTATGTGCTCGGACTATTCGGTACGAAAAGCTAACGCTAAAGCAGCTTTAATGACTCCAATTTTTTAAAGACTTATCAATTTTTTCAGTGAAAAATGCATTCCAATTTTCAATAAAATTCTTATTTACTGAAAACTGCAATCTTTACACAAATTCCATATTTAGATTTTCAAATTCTACTACGGAACGTTATTTCTTTATTCTAAAAGAATTTAAAATTTTTCATTGAAAACTTATTTTAAAGATTCAGTAATAATTCTTGAATATGATTTCTAAGACTCTCATTTTTTATCTTCACTGTATAATTAACCTCTAAAAAATTTAATTAGCTTTTTATTGGCTGCTTTTATATTTTTAAAAATATTTGGTCTTATAAAAAGTTTTAAGAGGGTGTTCCAACTAAAACACACGACCATATTCATATTGCAGATTTATTTTCAAATTCACATTAGTTATCACCAACACTCTGTTATCATTATTTTTTCAAAAAGAAATCTCTACTACTTTTTATATAACCTAATATTTATTTTCTACAATTATCTCTTTATTACATCTATTCATATAAACATCTATTTATTTAATTTTATTCGTCCTCTTTAGTCAGGACATTTATTATTTGTATTTTGTTTGGGCGCCAAATTGTCTAAATACACGATGGTTTATCAAAAGAGAACAAAAACAAATTTTGTAATAGAAAAAAAAAAACATATAATTAGCTGAAAAAGGAGCATAAAGAGGAAAAGAACTAAATAATGTATTTGATATATAACAAATACTTATAATGACAATAACTTAAATAACATGTCGTTGCCAATAATTATAATTAGACTGGGTGACAACTGACAATTTACATTTTAATAGAGAAAATAAAAGAAAATTTAGATTAAAGAATTTTAAATATTTTGGAGAGGAAATGAAATGAATTGTATAAAATGTAATTATTCCACAACTACATATAACGCAAATATCCCTTAAATTAGGCAATAGATTGTGTTTAAGATATTTAAGCAACTTTTCTGTACGACAGAATCACTTTAAAAATTTTAAATTTATTTAGAAATAGTTTTCTTGCTTTCGAGTTGGCTTAGATATCGTTTTATAAATTCCTATGAACTAAATAGCTGGTTTATATAACAATTGATTCAGGATAATGAAAAAATTATACCAATGTGGGACGTACTTAATTTTCCACATTTCTGAGTTGATATGGAGTGAGATGGAAAAAGTTAAAGCCAAAGCAAGTTTAAAAACATACAAGGCTTTAGCACGTTCCTGACAGGACGTGCTAAATCAGGGCAAGCAAACTAAAGTTAAGTTTTCAAATAATATTCTTGCTTCATAATGACGACAACGAAACCTTTGTTCTGGTAAATTTTTCGCAACATCCTGATAAAAATTTTATATTGTTAATGAAAAGTCTAGATCCAAAAAGCAGTCAAAATTTCGTTAGAATTTCTTGGAATGGCAAGCAATATGCAGTTGAGCCAAAAGAAACCAATCATTTGTTACAACAGACTCTGTAAATACTGAAATTTATATAAATGAATGTTTCCAGAAAACGTTGCTTTCAATCATAAAACCAGTAAAGAGATGTCAATCTCTGGTTGAAAAGAGAATTAAAGAACACAAAAAAGTTGCCCAAAAGTGTGGTAGATTTTTGACGGGGATGGACAACCTGTTCCAGAAAAGTGGCAGAAAGTACTACAAAAGCGTTATGATAAAAACTATAAAAAATATTTTTTGATGTCTCAAATTATAGTTATACTACTTTAAAACTTATCAAAATCGTTTAATTTTATATTCTCTTTAGAATCTTTATTACTAAAATATTCTATTAAATTATTATTAAATAATGGAAACACTATAGTAAAATTAAGCTTTCCAAGATCAGTCAGTCACTTTAATGTTTAAAACATAATAAAAAAATATGTTACCTTTAGTAGAGTTCACAAAAAATAAGAAACGTTATGAATTATATTCCCCATTTTTATAATAAAAAGTTTTATCAATATATGTGTATTTTAGTATCAACACATACAAAACCATACACAGACAAAAGTACCTGTAACGAGATATTTAACTATAAAACTAACTAATACAATGAAACATGTGTGTTTTATATGTTTTTCTACAAGAAATGCAGAAAAAATGTACAAAAAAATGGGAAAAACTATTTTTTATAACTTCTGATAATATTTTAAATACCCTACACTATAATGAAGAAAAGTATAAAAAGGACATAATTTAGAACATTAAATTAAATAAAATTATTACACTTTTAACTTTGGGTCTTACTCCTTTAGAAATTAATTTGAAGTGTTTGGAAAATTTAAATTCGTCCCACAAAAAAGTTGGCCAAACAATTCAAAGGTCTGCCATCAAACATTTATTAATGGAGAGAACTTGTCTATATGTTGTTTCAAAATCCATAAAAATAGAAAGTATTTTTAAAAGAGCGCAAAAGATCCTTTAAAATTAACACATTGACGGGTTCAACAATTTAAAATAACTATAAGGAGGTTTAGCATATAGATTAATTATGCAAAATATCAAAGTTTAACTGCTTCAGAATTGCCTCATGGAATTATGAGAAATTTTAAAAAATAAAATCTAAGTTACACGCATTTCATTCCATTAAAACAAAATTCAAGTAAATGATCCAGTGGTATATGATATATAAAGCTTAGGTTTCTAATTGCTCTATATGGAAGGTAGTTCACTGTTATAGGTATAGCGTTTATATTAGATTTACTATACGAGACGATTTTAAGACGTCCGTCTATCTTCTAGGCTGTCAAACATAGATAATTTGACATTGACCAAAATTGTTTCATTCAGTTAAAATTAGACATTTTTGAGATTTCGATGAAATATCATTGTACATATTAGAATCTTTGGATATTAATTTAAAAAGTTATGTAACAATGATTTTGTAATATTTTAAATAAATAACAGACGAAATAAATGCAAAAATAACCTTTAAAGAGAAATATTTTAATTAAACATTTTGTTTCACAGCAAATGCAGTTTTGATCTTCTTCTTATTCCTAATTAAAATAATTGTTAAATGATTTTATAAATTAATATCTATAGATTCTAATATTTGCAATATTATTTCAGCTCTAATCTTAAACACGTTTAATTTTAACAGAAAGAAAAAATAAATATTGTCTAAAATCAACTATATTCAACGTTGATTTTATATATTTTCTTTGTGTGTGTGCATTTTTAAAGTATTTCTTAGTTTTGCCGATTCTATAAGATAGTTCCAGGATTGTGTGAAAATTCGTAATATTTTTTTCCAAAATTTTGTTAATACAAATTTGGGGAAAAAACTTTCTTTTTTCATTTTAAAAAAATATAAATATATTTCCTTGTATACATAATTTTCTTTATGTAAAGTTTTAAAACCTAATTTGATTTGAAAGGTTGACTATTTAAGAATCAAAAGATGGAGATATAAGCTGATCTTGTATTTGCTTTTCAAATAATGACTCATCCGATGGTGCCAAATACTTATATGAATACTTTAGACAATTGCGAAAAAAATAAATAAATGAAAATTGGACCTCCGGAAAACTGTCTTTAAGAAAACATTTTGCAAATACCAAGATGAACAAAAAATTTCTAATTAGTCCAGATGAAGGCATCAAGATTTTCGAAATAGTTCGCGTCGGTTTTTAATACGTTACCTGCTTTAGGTTTCATAATATATAACATATAATATATATATTTCTATTAAAAATATAGTAATAACGCTAAAAATTTAAATAAAATAATTAATAGCTCCTTGATTATTCGTTATCATCTACGTTTTTTTACTTTGTTTTTACACTTTTAGCCCATAAACTCTAATAAAGTGCGTTTTAAAATTTGTACATATATTCCTAACAGTTCCTAACATAAGCATTTGATGTAGCAATATACTAAGTGGGTGGATTTCCCATTTTCCTTCATAGTCCTCCAAAAAGCTTCTCAGACTCATTCCTTTTTCATAACATTATGGCATTTTGTAAAAAAGCATTTTAAAGTTATGAATTGCACTTTGGTGTTTGTTGCAAAATGTAGGAAAATAAAAAGCAACAGCACAAGCAACGGGAAAAAAGTTTGTCTTGTTTTTGTTGCAACTTTTAGTTGCACTGCACTGTATACTTGCCACGAGTAGTAGTAGTAGTAGTTGTACTTACAGTCTTTTTCTTTCAGTTGTAGCAGTTATGTAGCAGGTGTTTTAAATTGCGTTAAAATGCTAGATTGAAAAGTTTTGCGTTTACTATAATATAAAATATTTCTTTTCTGTAACGTAGTATTTTATTATTTGTTGTTTTTATGATTGCCACTCTTTTTTGTTGTTGTTGTTTTGTTTTATTTTCTTTACGTGTAAAATAAAGTGTTTTTGGGAAAAAGTTTTCATTTATAAAAAAAATAGTAATTAATTAAAACACATTTTTGTTTTATAGAAAAAGTGTTTGCTGTAAAAACATTTTGATTGTAATATAAATTAGTTTTGCTTAAAAAAGAGTATTAAAAAGTGAAAACAAATGTAAACAAATTTTACAAGTGTATTTTGTCTATAAAACAAATTTAATTAAATATTACTCATACGCTTCAAATAGAACAAGAAACGTATCAATAATTAAAGCACATTTCATGGGGCAGTTGCAAGAAAAGAAACCTATCACAATAAGAATTAAATATTTAATTAAAAAGTATTAAATTTAAGAATTTTTATCATTTTAATTCATTTTAAATTAATGCTGAAATCATAAATCTACAAAACATTTTAGTTTATCTGTAGTAACTAGTTTTTGTTAAGATATATAAATATTTAATAGTAGAGTAGAGAACATATAATTTAAAATTATTTCTAAATTATTCATGACTCTGACTGTGTCTGTTTTACATCTGTCATTTTGAGCCCTTAATGCAATTCAACTTAAACAAATACAGTTTATATGTACAGCCCTCTAAGCATAAGCCAAAACCCATCATTTAATATTGTATATACTGAATTTTTTTATATAAATGTATATATGTAATTTAGAGAGAATTTCATTTTTGCCTCTGGTTGCATGCAATAAACGAATTTAAAAGCAAAATGAAAATGTTTATTCGGTTGTGAGGAACTTTAAATACCTTTCATCCTTTTTCCGTTTTAGTTTAGTTCAGACTCTAATTTGGAGATTCTAGTTCAGATTCCATTCCAAAATAATGATCAGATTCAGTTTCTAGTTTAGACTCCCGTTCAGATTATTTAAGATTGAAATTAAGATTCTAGTTTATATTCCAGCACATATTACAGCTCAGATTCCAGTTTACCTTCAGATTCTAGTTCAGGTTTTGGTAGTCTTTTTTTACATTCTAGTGCCAATTCAGTTTCATATTCTAGTTCGGATTCTACTTCAGATTTAGCTTCAGATTCTAGTTTCGATTCTAATACTCTATTTTAATTTCAAATTTAGATCCTAACTTAGCTTCAAGTTTAATAAATTTCAAGCTTCTAATTCGGATTATAGCTCAGGTTCCGGCTCAAATTTTAGTTCAGATTCTAAGTCAAGTCTGTATTAGTTTTGTTATAGTTCTGTTCTATTTCTATTTTAATTATATTCTACTTCTGATCTACTTCTGTTCTATTTTGTTGTAGTTCTATTCTAGTTCAGTCTTCATTCTGTTCAGTTCCGCTCTATTCAAGTTTTGTTCTAACTCTCGTTTAGTTCTGTTCTAGTTGTCTTCAAGTTTCTATTACTCCTATCCTACCCCTACATAGAAAAAAATAACTTTCAGTTCCATAGTGCAGTTCCTGCAAAATGTAGCTCCATCAAATAAAAATTTTTGTTTATCACTGTTTCACTTAAAGTGTGACTGTCAGTTGCAATTTGGAATTTGTTTCATTTTTTCGACTTTTTATTTATATTTTTTTTATTACATTTAACTCTGTTTTAGTTTTCATTTTAGTAACTTTTATTTAAATGAATTGTCTGTATTTTTCACAATTATATCTCTTTAGAGTATATTTTAAATAGTTTTTTTCCAAGAGAATTTATGGAAGGAAACATTAGCCTTAATAATTTACTAAAGTAGAAGTTAAATTTAGAGTTGAAAGTGAATTAATTGTTTCACTATTTTTTCCTTCTGGGTCATAATAAGTGCAGCTAGAATTGTGTCACAAATTTACATTTGAAATAAAATAATTTCATTCTTATTTGTAAACAAAAAGAATTTTCGGCATAATTTATCCTTAAAAGAGTTACACAAGAAATGAATATGTGTGAGTTTTATGTAAATTCATTATTAATCATACGCCTTGGCTTTATTTTAAAATCTTCTCCTGCCATACAGCAGCTATAAATTTTCTTAAACTTTCCATAAATTTAATTAATCCCTTATAAAATTAATCCCCCAGTTTTCCATTTAATTTTAATAAGTGCATTTAAAATTTCATTGTTTTACTTCCTTGCAACAATAAGCTTTATTCAGCTTATAATTTCTCCATATTAACTTTATTCTTCCTCCTTTTTTAATTTGCCTTTTCATATAAATATTAAATATTTATTAAAAAACTGCACGAAGTTTTGCCTTTTCAGTCATATAACTATTTATATATTTATTGCTATAAAATTCCAATTTTTATAGCATTCTATAGCCGACATTTCACTGCATCTTTTATTATCACTATTAACGTATAATTAAATCATAAAAATAAGTATGAAAAAAAAAATAATAATAATAATAAACAATAAAAGTAAATTTTACTATTGACTGACTTTTACAATGTTTGTAAAATGTCGTACTGGGAAGATAGCAAAGGACTTTGATTATTTTTTTTGCTGGCGGTTTAAGCAGGAATATGAGGATTTTTATATGCATATTTCACTCCCTGGTTTTTGTGCGGTGAGAAACGTAATAAATAAAAGAAAACTTTGTAATTATTGTTTAAAGACTTTTTTAATTGTTGCAAGGATAATAATGACTGCGAAGGCTTTCTTAACTCTATTAAAACTTTTGAAAAATGAAAAAAAAGTTTATGTCAATTCTACTTTATTAATAATCTGAAATCCGTCATATGGCTATAAATTCATGCGAAACTAATAACAATATTAAAGTTTCCGATATCAATAATAAAATGTTTTCCTTGATTGGGCACAACTCAAATAAAGTAAGATCTTACACGATTCAGTTTTAATTTCTTTTATTTAGCTCTGATTCTAGTTAAGTCCTCCTTCAGTTCTAGTTAAGTTCTAGTTTAGTTCAGATTCAATAACTTTGTTCTATTACCAAGCAGATATCGGTTAAAAAATGTGTGCTATATAATACCAGACATTTGATAACCTTTATCATAGAACATGCAAAGATGTTTGCACTTCCTATTGATTTCATTTTTAAAATTAATACATCGCGTATGATTGTTATGGAAAATGTAGAAAATCAAGTATACACATTGTACAACCATACATATTTTGAGACATAAATATTATTTTTAAATTTTATAAAATAAACACTGTAATTGAATTTATTTCATAGTATTTAAAGACATAATTAGGCCATGTAGTAAGATTTATATTTTACTTAATTTAAATATGAATTCCTGATACCAAGATTATTTCCAAACCTAAATCAGTATAATACAAATTCGATTTTTTTGTATTTTCTTATAATAAAAATTATAAAGTTTTCAAATATTTCTCAGGCATGCAAACGATTTATTTATAGACATTTTTCTCTATATAAATTGATAAACTAATTTAGAGCTTAAGAATGTTAAACTTGAGTAAAGACAATTGTAGTTGTAATAATAATAATTGCATTTGTAAGAGTGTAGGTGGTATGTTAACAAATATAAATGCAATTGAGCAAGATTTTTGGGTTTTTGTTGATTTTATGTTTGTTGTTTTTGTATGGAGAATAATTGTAAAATACATAGAAGAAAATATTTCTATTTAAAGATTGTTTATATTGTCGATTAGGTAACTATTTAAATAAGAGACAACACACACTTATGCATTCACATACATACTCACACATACAAATTGGTATAACAAACCTAAACCAATAAACTTATAAAGTATGTAGGTTTGCATATACTTTCAAGGATTTAACTCTCTGTCTGATTGTCTGCCTGCAGTGTCTGTTTGTGTGTTTTTCTTAAGATGTGTGTTTACTTACCTGGCTAACTAGCAATTCACTCGTGTGTAGATAATGTATGAAAAGAAAAAAATCTGTAGTAGATAAATATGTAATATGAATATAGCATTTGTATATAAATTTGTATGTAAATTATAGAGAACGAGTGAGGGAGAAAGTAACAATTTAAATTATTTCAATTTTGTGGTTGGCACCTGTTTTCAATACTCCCTTTTTGTGTTTGTATGGGTGTATGTATACATAATATGTGGTTATATGCGTGTGTTTATGTGTGTATAAATTTATTTGTTTGCTTGTTTTTATCTTAAAACTATATACTACACTTCTAATAACATTTCATTAAAATCAAATTTAAAATATTTTTCTATTATATTCACACCACATACAAAGCAAAACTTATTGATACCCAGTACACATTTTTATAAAGAGAAAAAATTTTTAAAATTTCTTTAAATATACAATTAAACAAAGGGCTAATGAATATAGAAATTAATATAAAAAGTGAAATCTAAAAGTGATTTTTTTTAATTTCAACATATCTTTCGCATGTTTCTTTAGCTAACGCATATTGACCATAAAACCTGCTAATAAAAAGTGGCTCCAAAGGGTTTTGCGAAATATATGGAAAATACCTTAATTTGGTTAGAATGTTTGGGTTGAATTTTCTGACAAAGGTATAAATTTCGTACACAAATTCTTGTTATTTATGAATACGTACATTCAGTAGAATATTATTTGGTGAACAAATTTATAAAGAACATAAAAATTGGCATTTTTTAAATGTTTCTAAAAATTAAATGTTTATATTTAAACTTTAATCAAATTTGTCGATATTTGTTTAAAATTGCCTTTAGATAAGAAATAAGGAAATCCCGACTTTAATTTATAAAAATTTTCAATATCCCAATGTGTTTAAAACATCTATAAAAATTATACTTTTTTCGTTGAAATTGTCACTCTATCAGTTTTAAAGGTTTCCAGCGAAAAATAATTTTCGGAGTCTTAACATTCGACTATAAATTCAAAATAATTTAATGCAATAGTAAACATATTGTTTATAAGGGGGCTACCACTCCCCCGGGATCTATACAAAAGACAATATAACCATATCAAATTTCATAAAAAACTTTTCTGTTCTACGAGGTTGTCGAAGATGTAGATCCATAATTATCCTTTTAATTTATTTAACCAAATTTATATAATAATAAACTATTGAGGACAATGAGATATACTTAGGCAAAAGTTTACTAAGATCTGTTATATGTTGTGGATATGAACGTGCCAACAACAGAAAGACGGGCAAACAAACAGATTTTGATTTAATGCAAAATATATGTACTTAATGGTGATTTGGGTGTTTCCTTCTTTGCGCTATAAACGAAAAGTTTATATAATCATTTTTAGTAATAAAAAATTAATTCCAGTTTTAGATTAATTAACTTTTAAAAGAATTTATGTATTTATATGGTTCCTGCAGTAATATTATTATTAGAATTTCATAAGAAATTACACACTGTTTTCTTCGAAAATTTTTGGTGTCATTTTAAAACCGTAATAAATATAAAAAAACTTGATTTTCCGATTTTCAAACAACTCGAAAACTGTAAGAGATACCGCAATTTAGCTTTTATTTTTTTAAAAGCTTGAAAAATTCATTTGCTACATTGCTAGATTTACTAGACAGTAATATAATAACACTTATACACTGAATATGAGACATTGAAAAATTAAATTGATTAAGCAACTGATGTTTACCTTTCAAAATACCATATCTGATATTATTTAATAATTTCTTGTTTATTGGTTTAATTTACACAAATTTTTTAAGCAAAAAACAGGAACAGAAAATATATGATAGAATATAAAGTTTCTCATCTACACAATTGTAACTTTTCATAGATGTTACTGTATTAGTACCAGTATTCCTATATGATTAAATGTTTGTTGAAGATTTCATGAATACATTCATACATCCCCATAAACATACATCAATAGAATATTGAATTTGATCATTTTGCTTTGTACTTTACTGCATTGCATTTCATTGGATTTGGTTTTGAATTAGATTAGATTTAAATTTTTTTGTTATATATATTCTCTCTCTCTCTCTCTCTCTCTCTTTCGTTCTTTATTTTCTCTCTTTTCAAAATCTGCATATTTTTAAGGCTTATTAAATACTTCTTTCTAATGCAAACATAGACATGCATATTTAAGGAAAACATTTAAATGTATTGAATATTTTGTCTTCATAATGTATGTAATAGTGTGAGTGATTGTCTTCTTGTTGGTTGTGAAAATATTTCTATAGAAAACTCTTTGATAAATATTAGAAATATTTGTAAATATAGAAATATATAAAAAGAAAAAATAAACCTCATGGTATATATTTAAACTTAAACATACACATATACACATGTACAAATATACATATGTACATTTTAAGATAAAGAAATTGAGAAAATTTATTGTTTTTCTTTTTTATTATGTTCTACTTGTTTAAATCCCAAAACCACATATGCAGGCTTAAACAGATATAAACAAAAATACATACACTAATACTTTATTATATTCTATGATATATATGTGTATATAAATATTATAATATATATTCCCATCAGTTTGTTGTGTTTGTTTTTATATAGAGAATTTTATGCAAGTCTTATATGGTTGCGGAAATAATCATTTTCATCATCATTTATATACTTTTTGCCTTTTTTATTTTGTTTAAGGATATTTTTATAGCTTATTTTAGTTATATAAGAAACATTTGTTTTCTATTATATTAAGGAGGTATAAAAGTTTCTTAACACACATACTTTATTAGTCAAGAAATGTCTTTGCTTAATTGAGATTCTTTTGAATTAAAAATTTTTAATGTCTCTATGTTTCCGGTTCTGTAGTCTATTAGGTAAACAACTTAATAATGTTTATTAAAACGACATGTGGTATAGCAATTACACAAGGCAAATATAAGTAATTATAGTATTTTAGATGGTAATAATAAAAAAATAATGAAACCATAAATGAACCATATAAAGTAAATTATTGCATAAAATCAAAAACTGAGTCGATTTAGTCATACATTTTTATCAGTCTATTATTGGCACGCTCACGTACGCTATAATTAATAGAAAAAAGTTGAAGACGATATCTGAGAAAACTTTATAAGTCTGAAAAAATTTAACAAAGATTATGACCAAATATTTTTTTCAATGAATACAATTTCAGTAGTGGAACATATTACGCACTATTACATTTGTAAATATTACATGGGACATGGGGAAGATATATCCCCATACAATCGAAAACTTGACATCACATATCACTACAACTAAAACAGGAATTATCACGATGTTTAGCTTTTGAATAATACTAAATATTATAGGCTACAGAAATTTAGGATGGGGAACGAGTGAGTAGTATCCCTCTAATTAACGAAACGTGGAATACAGCAGATATCGGAAACTTTTAAAGCTACCTAGCCTAACAAAATATTAAAGACTAATGTAGGGGAGTGGTATTCCTTTTAAAAACGAAATTTTAACATCTTAGAAATTGTGACAGGTGGTTTACAAAATCTTGAACACGGAGCACGGAACAATAATAGTGAAATATTTTTGACTATGAAGATGACACTTCCTCATGCCCTCTCCACGTTAATATGTACAACAAATATTTATCAATTGATCATCGTTGTTTATCAAGAAAAGGAGCTGTTCTTTCGGAGCGGATTATATATGTTTATCAAATATGGACAAAAGTAATTTATTGACTCATTTTTTCCATCAAAATAATGGATTGAACTAACTGCATCAAATACTCCATTGTACGTCATTTCTATTGATAGAAGCAGAAAATAACGTAAAAATTTAATCAATGACTAAATTGCTTCAATCATTCAATAATGCAAGCTGCTTGTTTACGGACCATCTTTTTGCAGATGTTAAGTTTTTGTTTAAGTTTTGCAATGTTAATGAAAAAAATAATGTAATTGTCAAAATATGTTTTTGCCACGATTCGTCTTTCTGTAGCACTGCAAATTCGAAACATGAGCTCTTTTATGTTATGAAGACTTTTCTGTAAATTAGCGATATAATATTTGAATTGTAATAAGGAATTTTTCAACAAAACTTTTGAATAATTTTCTCATTGGTCTCATTTAAAGAAAATTTTTAATTAGAATTCAGTGTGAAACCACTGTGCAACAAAGATTTTCTTAATCTACTTTTATTCCTTTAAAAGAAAAATATTCTTAAAAAGAAATTTGCTTGATTTAATTTCTAAGCAGCTGAACCACAAATAAATAAATAAATGCATACACAAACTCTCACACACATATAAAAACATGCATATTTTAAAAACAAATACTATAATACATAAACATCTACATACACATGCATAATTTCTTTAAACCAATTATTTATTCATTTGAATTATTTTTTTTCTCTATTTTCCATTTTTATTTATTTTTATACTTTATTTATTACTTTATTTCTTTATTATTATTTTTTAATATTAACAAAGTGGCTGTACAGTAGCAGTTGTGGTAAATCTATCGAAATGTGTGAATAAATTGTATTTTAATGTCTATGTGTAAGTGAGTGTACATGAGTTAAATTTAATGAATTCCAACAGATGAAGTATAACAAGTAAGAATGCTATATTCAGCTAAACCGAATCTTCAATACCCTCCACCACAAATGCGTGTAGGTAAATATGTAATGTGTCATATATACACACTCATACATGCGCTTACAAACGTGTATATAAACGTTTTACAAATATTCTTCGCTGAAACTTAAAGGTTGGCTCAGGTATCGGTTTTTATCTGTTGATATACTGAACCGATTTTGTTGATTTTAAATAGGAAACTTCAAAGGACTATAGCAAATACTCTGACCATATTTCATAGAGTTCTGTCAATTATTGTGTATGTGAGCGTGCCAACAACAAACAGACAGATAGACAGACTGACATAGCTAAAGCCACACAGATCGAGGGTATAAAAATATAAATTTATAGGCTCATATGTTATTATATGTAAAACAAAAGTAAAGTAAAAAGTATATGAGAATAAAAAAGAGAAAAATATTAAAAGAAATTTGAAAACAACAAATATATTTACATTCTTATGCATTCAATTACCCTTAACTTACAACTGTATGTGTATTTACACTTATATAATTAAAAAAATAAATAAATTTAACATTTATAGGCTTGAATTATTTTTTCTCTTTTTTATTGTAATTTCTTTTTATTATTATGTTTTTTTGTTTATTGCTTTATAAGAAAATGTAATAAGAAAATGTTGATTAGTTTAAATAAATGCAGTTATTTGTTTTATATTCATTTGAAAATAGTTGCAAATATATTTGAAAATCTTTAAATTGGATGTAATTTACAAATTTGAAATCTGTCTCTAGATACACATTAAATTAAAAATATAAGAGCAGAATTAGAATAGAGTAAGTTCTGTTATTGCGGTACAGGCGTTTTTATTCGAAATCAAAAGATCAAAAAATGTTATTTAAACACTTAAAGAATTTACGCCCATTAAAAAGGATGTCAATGAAAAAAAGCTCTTAAAAATAATCAGAGACAAACCACCATCTATTTGGTTCAGCGAAATAGCCCATTTATCTCGAAATGTATCTCGAATATTATCTCAAGTGTATGTTAACATGAATTGCATTTAAGTGATTGATAGATCGATTTTAATAATTTTTTCAAAAGGATTTTAGTTATTTTTTCCATATAAGATAGTAGCCAGAGCATGGCCTTGAGAACAGTAACAGGCTATTTTAAAATGTCGTCGGTACACCTTTTACATGAAAAGGCGTTCCTTCCTGTTAAGTTACACAATGATATGCAATGTAAAAAGTTGTCGGCTCAAAATCATGCAATTGAAGATGTATTACACAGATCTTTTTTTTTTTGAAATTTTTAATGCTTTTGGGTCCTAAACTTTTCTTGAACCTTCCTTCGAGCATCAGCAATATAAAACCATGTAGTAAGAAAGATCTGCTAGAACAAAAGTTTTGAGATGCATTATGCAGCAAGAATATTTTTGTTAGAAAACTTGATTTCAAATTCCATACTAAGTTTTTGGATTCTTAATTTTAAGCAACATTCCTGCCAAGGTACTTACTGAGACATGTATGCTTTTAAACCTGTATAGCTTTAACTTTTCGTACAAATACCTTGAGCACTGAGATGACCGGGATTTTTTGAAAATGTCTTCAATTTTTTGGTGTTAGAAACATCATGTAGGCCATTTCCACTACATGAACTAGGTTTACTATTAGCGGACAAGTTCTCTCGCTAATAATATTGGAAATAGTTTGACGGCTGGCAAATAAATGCTTGGCCAAATTTTTGAGGGACCAAGTTGAGTTTTGTTGAAAATATTTAAAAACTTTATTACACGATTTTTTCTGGTCACTCATTTTAATAAGTTTAACAATATTTTCTTGACATTAAACATTGTAACTGACATGTTGTACATAACTAAAAATATATATCAACAAATAGTTGAGCTAAAAGTTTTGGTGAGAAACGTGAGTTAGGAATTTTTTGATCTCACTTCCTTTAAAATAATTGAAAGCAGGAACAAAATAAATTTTTAAGTTGTAATTGATCTACGTCGTATATATTGCTCTGTATCTCTTTGTGATGTCTTTCAGCTGAAACTTATATTTGTTCACAATTTTTAAATAACCAAACGGCCAGACGGATGAACATACATCCTTAAATATTTATATCAAATTATTTTTTACTTTAAGTTTGCTTTTGGTATACATTAAGAATAACTCTATATACACTTGTTCCCTTTTAACATATTTCTTTTTTTTTTTTTTTTTAATTTAAGTCGAAGTAATTAAATGCATATAAATATAAGCAGATAAACAAAACGTATGATATATTTACATAAGTTGAAAAAAATCAAGTATTACGCCAGCCTTATTGTAAAGGTAATTTATCAAAGTTCTTTTGAAAATTTTCTGCGATGTGAAGTATTTTCATTAATTTCAATTTTGAAAACATATTAATAAATACTGAGATCTGTGGTTTTCATAAAAATTGTCTGGTCCACCATGGCCATTCAGACAGATGGGTTATGCATTTCTAAACAATTTTTCCTACCTTTATGTACTTTATTTAACACTTTTTTTAATAATTGATTGCAATGAATACATGTGTAAAAAAATAATTGGAGGCGTATGATTATTTTATACTAATAAATATAAATTAAGTATACGTTAGAAGTAACAATGCGTATAGTTTTTATATGCCGTAGATCTTTCAAAGTGATTTTTGGAAATGTTTGTATAAATAATCGATCTATTACCATCAAATAGAATAATGAAATAATATCATCTGGGCGGACGGACTGAATTATTTATGTTGATACAGAAAGAGGAAGAGAAGATTGTTACTTCTTTGATATTTACCTTAGAAACTTCAATACAGTCACACATGTTTTTTAAAAAACTTCAAATCAATTATTATTTATTTGTTTTAATTTAATTTAATTTTTCTTAAAGATGTCAGTTATTATATTTTATGCCAAACAAATGAATATACTGTGAATCCGATTTAAATAATTGACATGAAAGTGCATCTAGTGCATCCTTATATTGTTACATTATTTCAACAAAACCCAATTTGGTCCTTAAAAAGCTTGGCCAAGCATTGTAGTACTGTATGAAAGGGCTTCCAAAAAATGTTCAAAATTTCATCACTATTGATTTAGTCTATAAAAGTATTTACTTTTGAAAAGTCTATCAATTTATAATAAAAGTTAAAACTGTATGTATGTTAAGAATTTTTCGATTTCACTCTTCAACAGGATTTAAAACCTTTTAACTTCCTTTACATTGTAAAGTCTAACATATATTTTTAAAGAAGCTTTAAATACCTTAATGACATGATTATGAAAATTAAAACTTTTAAGAAAAGCTAAAAATGTATTCTTAGTCTATAAATGATTATTTTAAAACTCAACAACAAATTCCAAAAATTCTTTTATTTTATCACAAAATTCCCAGCCATCCAAATTATCACTTAACCACCGTTTATAGTATAATTTTTTTAGCCATAATCTTTACCAATTTATTTCATTTTTAAGTAAAAAAGTTTAAGAATTAATTAGCTGTTGTGTTTGTTTAACAATTTAAAACTTAATTAAAATAAAAATTTCCATTCATATAAAATTGTTTTAAAATTTTTTGCTATAAAAAATCTACAAACATTTAAGTGCAAACAAACGTTTAAAGGATTTCCTTTTACTTTTTAGGTTATTTTTTTATTTTTTTTTTTTTATTCAACTTTTTTGGCAGAACATTAAAAATTTACAAACGATTTCTAAATTATATTTATTTAGTGGCAGCAACGCCAAAAAAAGAGAGAAACAAAAAGCAAAACACCTTATTTACCGGCAGCTAGAAAACAATAGAAATTTAACGGGTTCTGTAAATGAATATTTTGCTATTTAGTTCTGTGTTTTTATTTTAAAATTTTATAGCAAAATAAAACATTGAAAATATTTTCACAAATTCCCTCCGAAAATAAAGTTGTATATTTGCTTAAACGTTTTTATAGAGTTTTTGGAAAATTATTTACACCATTTCCAAAATCAAAAATAAAAAAAAGACAAGTAAAAATACTATGCCGAATCTTCAAAATTCACCAACACAAATGCATGTGAGTAAATATGTTTTGTCTCGAACATACACTCTCACACATACACACATAGACGACCACCTTTTTTCTACTGAACCGATTTTATAATTTTTGGAATGATAAAAAAAGTACTTATAGCTTAATATTATGGCAATATTTCATTCTAATTTATCGATTTATAATTTATAACTTTTACGAAAGATTTTACATGAATTTAGAGGCTGCTTCAGATATCAGTCTATATCTTTTGATACAATAAACCGATTTTGCTTTTTAATTAGGAAACTTCTAAGGACAAACTTAGGCCAAATTTCATTGCGCTCTGTCAATTATTGTGGATATAAGCATGACAACAACAAACAGACGGGCAGACAGATGTACATAGCTTTATCGAGTCAGATTTTGAAATAAATTATTGGGTGTGAGATGATTTCTTTTAAGCGTTTCACACGGAATGACAAAGTTAATATACAAATTTCACCACTTCTGATGGTTGAGGGTATAAAAATAATTAATTCGGCATAAATATTTTCTTAAAAACTGTCGACATGGGAAACAGTGTATTTTACATTATTTTAATCTGTACAACTTTGATGGCTCTAACAACAATGGTAAATTACAAAATGTGTTTAAAAAAAATACAACAAAATAACAAGAAAAGGAACAGATTTTCGCTGTGGCTGGCTTTTAAGTGGAAATGCAATTTAAATGTTTCCTCTACAGCGTTCTATTTTTTTCGCTTTTTGCAGTTTGTTGGAAATCTTTATAAATTTTGGTAAAAAGTATTAATTGTGCAATGATTAAGTACCGTTTTGTTAATGGAGCCAAAAAACTAGTACTTTTTGCATAAAAATAAGAAATAAAAAAAAATTATATTTTCAAGAAAAATATATTTTTTCTAAGAGAAATCGCTTACTCATTAAATGCTATAGATTAACTAGATAATTGGACTGATGGCCTTATTGGCCTATAAGCTAAACTATAGGCTTATCTCTTAAATAGACTAAGAAATCGTCTTAAAAGAAATAAAAATTTATTATCATTCTCTAGATTATAGTCTCATCTAAGTACTTAAACCAGACTGTAGTCCCATTTAGCATCTTAAGGAACTTTAATATACTTGGAAACAATTTGTTCCAGGTTCAGTTTTCAATTGCTTTATTGTTAATGGATGAATTTGCTCTTTAATATCAGGGAATGAAACTCATTAATTCATAAGAGTAAAAAGACAAAACAATGGTTTCAAACCCCATTTTGTGGAGTTTTAATGAAATTTGTGTAGAACATCATAGAAATATTTTTCAATTGATTTAGGGAAATATATTTTTTTAGCTAGATTTAGAACAGTACCTTCTAAATATAGTGCTAGTAAATTCCTAATATCAAAAGCTTAACAAAATGTTATATACTTAATTCTATTCCATTAAATATTTAAAGCATTCTTTGATTAAATTCCGTCTTAATCCAATTAATTCCTACAGAGAGTTAAGAAAAGGAGTTTCACGGAATTTTAAAGTTGTTTGAGATATCATTCTATATATTTTTTGTTGTTGAACCGATATATTTGGTTTTTGACTTTTGGTTATGGAAACAGCACAGGACAGTTAACAATATCTTGCTCAAATTTCATAAAATACGTACTAATAATCTGGACGTGAGAATGTTTCAAACAGACAGTCGGACATAGCTTAATCGACATAGATTTAGACTTAAATGGTACCTACTTGGCGTAACACATAAATTGACAATGTTTTTATGTTCTCTTCACCACTTGTGATGTGGAGGTTGCACAAATTTAATTACAACCAAATTTTTTTTCACATAACTTTTGGTAATTAAAAAATTCAAAGAATCCCGCAACGGATTTAGAATTCAAATATAACAATAATACAGTATTTCAAATATGCATTTTAAATTTTATTGAATCCCACTGTTTATTATTTACAAAGTACATAATTATTATAAAATTCCCCAAGTACTATTTTGCGAAAGTACCCCGTTTCAAATATATTCACTCATAAACTTTTTTATTTAACATTTCCGTTTCTTTTATTGCATTCATTTTTAAGTTTTGCCAAAAATTCTGAGTTTTGTCTGTCT
This sequence comes from Cochliomyia hominivorax, assembly GCA_004302925.2. Lineage (NCBI taxonomy): Eukaryota > Metazoa > Arthropoda > Insecta > Diptera > Calliphoridae > Cochliomyia > Cochliomyia hominivorax. Next base: position 111,730,300 of record PYHX02000467.1, on the reverse strand, counting down.
GTCTGTCTGTCTGTCTATTTGTAGTAGCAGTGTTTGTAAATTTGGGTTATTATTCCCTTTTCTAAATAGAATATTTTGCTTTCTTTCACTTGCTTCTTCCTCTATTAAAAATAAAACTAAAAAGGGAAAAACAAGCAGAAGCAAGAGCAAACCGTCCACATTATCTGCTGCTGACATTTACAACATTGAAATGTGCTCATTTTTTATCGCTTCTTTATTTCTTTTTACACTTATTTTAAATTTTCCTTCCATTTCTGTTCACCCATTATAATGCGATTGTTGGTGTCTAGAGGAAATGCAAAATATTTGTAAGAAACAAGATTTCTTTTCCTCTCAAACAAATAGTGTGTTTTGTTGTTGTTAGATTTTTTTTGCTTAAAGTTGTTTCTTATACAAAACGCGTATTCAAATTGCTTTTAAGGAGGCAACAATTGAATTGGCACTTTAACGAAATTTTGAAGGAAAAATTTGAAAAGCAAAATAAAACCAAATAAATTTTCTTATAGAAGAAAAAAAATTTTTTTATACCCTGCACTACCACAAGTGATGATGAGGGCATATTAACCTTGTCGTTATGTATGTAATACCAGAAAGGAATCATTCCAGAGCCTATTAAATATATATTTTCTTGCATCATATCATATGTTGACGTAGCTACGTCCGTCTACCTGTCTGCTGGAAGCATTCTCACGTCAAGAAACATTGTCCGAATTTTATAAATATTTCCATATCTTTTATTATTGTCCTAAACAGTTTAGTATTTAAAACCCGCTATATCGTTTTATTGGCAAAAAAGTAATAGATAGATATCTGAAAGAACCTAAAAATTCCGAAAAAACTATTTCCATTTTTTTAACAAAAACTTAATTATAATCAGTTTGTCATATAGATCGGAATTTTAAGGATAATTTTCTGAAATTTGCCATATATATTTTAGTACAATAAAAGAATGTTGTGATCATTATTTCATTTAGCTTAAAAGTCTATTAAATTTTCTAATCATCTTAAATATTTGCTACTAATTTAACCAATATTGGTCCATATTTTGCTATAGCTTCTATGTAATGCTCCTTCCCGGTTTGAGCTTATATAACTAGAAAAGAAACACCAATTTTATTAAAATTCAGTACAATATTTTTTCTAACTATCTTTAATATATATTATTAGTTTAATCAATCTCGGTCCACATTTTGCTATAGCACTCATATAAGACCCTTTTTTGACAGTTTTGAGCTTATTAAACTAGTAAAAAGAGACCAATTCTATTGAAACTTGGTTTAATTAGTTTTCTAACTATGTTTAATATATGTTTTAAATTTAACCAATCTCGGTCCATATTTTGCTATAGCATCTATGCAACGCCTCTACCCTGAAAACGAGTTTGAGTTTATTACATTTGTAAATAAACATTAATTTTATTGAAAGTAAATACAATGCTTTTCTAGCCGTCGTGTTCTATATCTCCCATATAAAACCTCTTACCGGTTTATATATAATAACTCAGTATTTCACTATAATTTTCATAAAGACCTTTTTTTGCTGCAAAATCTTCACTCATAACTAATTTTAGTGGTTGAGGGTATACAAGATTCGGCATAGCCAAATATAGTATTCTTACTTGTTTATATATTTTGCTAAACTTGACAAACCTAAAATTATTATAATAAAAATACTAAATAAATGGAAAAAGAAATAAAAATCACAAAATTGTGTTAAATAGTTTATTAAGGCAAAAATCTAAAAAAATCTTATATTAAATTTTAGGTCAACGAATTTTTAAGTATTTCTAAATTGGTTGTGTATTATGATTTAGTTCATAATTTTATTTGGGTGTAAAATATGTACATTTTTGCAGGAAATAATTTTATTTTATGCCATTTTTCTTTTATATAATACATAATTGTAAATATAATTATTTTGTTAAAAAATATGCCAAAAATTAACTTAAAAGTAAAATTTCTTGAAATAAAATTTTAATATTATTTCTTCTTTATTTTATTTGTAGGTAAGTGTTCGTTGCTTTTACCCCCAAAAACTGAAGTTTAATTTTAAATAGCAGAAATTAGTAAGTATGAAAGAAATTATTTGAAGAATTAAAAAATTTGTACACCGTCAAGCTTGACTTTTTAATACCCTACACAACCTTGTTGTTTATTAATGGTAGCTGCCAAAAATTAATGAAAGGTCCTCGTAAAGATATGTTTTCTAATTTATGCTTAAGAGAGCAGCATATTATGGGACTAATATTTATTACGGATTTGTGCGTTTTAAAAGGACTTATAGACCATTTTGGACTAAAATTATTTATCTTAATTTGACCAAATATACTTATATGTGAGATATAAACCCTTCAAAGTGATAATAAAAAAGGGGGTTTAGGTAACATCGCTTTATTTTTAAGACTTTTATAACCCAAGGTTGACATGGACAGCCAGCCATTCGGGCCAACATTGTTATATCCACTCAAAAAATTGTCTGAGACGAACGGTATATTTAAGAAGGGTGGTAGCAACATTTTTCTACCTGTTATAAATTTTTTCAAAAAACTCAACCACCTTTCGGTGGTGTAGGGTAAAAGAAGGCTGAAGAAAAGTTTAGGACCATAAAGCAGTCAAAATTACCCGAAAAGCTCTTGGTATAACAAACAATATGTATTTGCACCAGAATAAGCCAACCATTTGCGACAACGGGCTCTACAAATACCGAAATTTATATCAAATAATGTTTACAAAAAACGATGCTTCCATTCATAAGTCTTCATATTTTATCTTCATATTTTGACCATGAAGGAATCATCTCAGACCCCATAATGTTTACATTCTTACATCGGATCAAACTCTGAATAGATTAACTATTCATCTGTCTGACTGTTGTTGACACGCTCACGCACAATAATAATTAATATAGCCAATGAAATTCGATCTGAGTATTTGTTTTTGTCCTGAGAAATTTCTTATTTAAAACCAGTAAAAAGATATTGGCAGATATCTGAAGCAAACTCTTGTGTAAGCAAAAAACTTTAGTAAAATTTTTAATTATTTATCGACAAATTAGAATAAAATTTTGTCATAATATTAAAGTAAATGTAATCCGTTAAAGCCAATATAAAGCAAAAAATATAATTAATTTTATGACTCATTAAGTGTTGTTATGTTATATTTGGAAAAACTTAAATATAATGTTGCATCTGTGAGTGTATGAGTGAGTTTGTATGTACAAAACATAACGCTTTTGTGAAGGAGGGCATTGCAGATTTGTCTGTCCAAATTAATCTATTGATGTAAAATTAAATACATAGAAAAATTTTGACATATAGAAATTTTTGTCACAGTTAATATAAATTTAATGAATTAAACAAGAACTTCATTGTATTAAAAAATTTATTATTGAATTTTTAAAAATTAATAAAAACGATTAAAAATTTATTTACAATAAATGACCTTATTTTATAAATATAAATAAAAACTTAATTTCTTTTAAATCTTCCGTAATACTATTGAAAAGTGAAACGAATTACGATAAATATAGAGGAAAAAATAAGTAAAAGAAAAAATAAATTACACATACATATACAAATACATATAAGTAAAAACCAATATCATTCATTTGTAAACCACCAACAACATATTGAAGAAGGGGTTTTTAAACTTTTTATATAGAACAATATTAATATAGCAACATATACACATACATTAACCTCACCCATACCATAATAAGAGCGATAAAATAACCTACATTAACTTCTGTCAAATTTACAGTAAGGGAAAATATTGTAGGGACAAATAATATAAAGACATTTTAATTATTTCTTCAAGTTCTTATTTTGGAATATTTTCTGTGGACCCTCTACCACCACAAGTGGTCATGAGGGTTAATTAAATTTGTCATTCCGTGTATAACGTCAAGAAAGAATAATTTCAGAACCCATAATGTATATATATTCTTACATCAAATCAAAATCTGGTTTGAGTAAACTATGTACGTCTGTCAATCTGTTTGTTGTTGGTACGCTCATATCCACAACAATTGACAGAGCGAAATGAAATTTGGCCTGAGTATTTATTATAGTCCTAAGAAGTTTCCTATTGATTTAGTATATCATCTTGGGCAACCTCTATGTTCAAGCAAAAGACCTTCATAAAATTGTCAATTACAAGTCGACAAATTAGAATGAAATATTGCCACAATATTAATCTATATATACTTCTTTATATATATACTTCTTTATATAATATACCAAAATCGGTGTAGTAGTACTTCTATAACTCATTGAAGTTTCCGTGTTATATATAAGAAAATTTTCATATATTTTATACGTCTGTGAGTGTATGTGTGTGTATTCTAAACATAAAGTATTTTCTGCACACGCATTTGTGGTGAAGGGTATTTTAGATTCGGCATGGCCGAATATAGCATTATTACTTTTTTACAAATATTTTAAATTAGTTTCTTAGTTGTTTCTATTATATTATTATTCACTGTATGTATTTATTTTTAGCATTTACATCGTTTTTATAAAAACTATGAAAAAATTGTACACAGTATATAATAAATGACTTAAAATAACTCATTTATCTTCTATTAAATAAATATAATTATTTTTCCTCTAAAGTAAGAAAAAACGCCAGAAACAGAGAAAAACTATAAAAGCAATTATTTCATTCAATCAAATTGTTTGCAAAAAAACTACGTTTAATTTTTTCTAAGTGTACTTTTATTTTGTATATATTTTATTTTACGAGTTTGAATTAAAGATTTTTTTTAATTTTAAAATAAAATTAATTGTAAATTAAGTTGTAATTTGTTTAACAAGTTAGTTGTATAAAATATACATGTTGTTATTAATAAAAAATGTTTAAAAAATATTTATATCAATTGAAAGCTTTACCATAGAGTTTAACTAGATATACAACTGCTTTCATTGTCTTCGGAAAAAATTGCTAACTTCACTTTTTTTAATAAGTAATGTGACTTTGCAAAAGACTTTGAGAAAATTAAGTATAAAGTACATAAGAATTAGATTTCTTATTTAATTTTCCATGCATGTTGTTGCAGTCTTTTTTCAAAAGAGCATATAAGCCGAATGTTAATTAACTTAATTCAAATAACTCTTTGACGAATAACTCTATGAGAAGTAATTATCAATAATTTTTTCTTGAATTCCTTGAATTTTAGCTTCCCTAGATCCGATAGAAAAAATATAAACTTGATATCAATGAATACGAAAATCTCTTTTTGGAGAAATTAAAATTGTTTTGAATCAGTTTACAAATCATCTAGAGACATGTCTGCTATTACGCAAAATCTGTTCAGAACAAAAATATTTAAAACTGTTTTTGTGAATTTAGTTATAAAATATTGTTCTCAAAAAATTTAGGAAATGTGGATTGGTTTTAAGAAAAATGTTATTAAAGTTCGAAAAAAGTTTAGATAATTTTTCGCCAAATTGACAATTAAAGAGATATTTATCGATCCTCTTTAATAAGATAAATAATTTGCTTTTTATATAAATAAAAAAATACAAAATCGTGGAAATTCACTTGGACAAAGGTTAAAAGATTGACTCAAGGTATAGTAAAATTTTGAGGATGAAAATTTAAATGCACATAACTCGAAAACTGTAAGAGAAAAAGTGCAATATAATGGTAAACAATTTTTCATACTGAATGGAAACCAAAAATTTGTCACGCGGTTTAAGAAAAATAAAATCTCAGTTACCCCAATGTGTACCCCAATAGGTTAGCCCATGGAGCCTTTATGTGGCCCATACTTCCAAATTTATAATGCTTCATTACTATGGTATCATTATGTAAAGCCTTATTTAATTTTCCTATCTATAAAATTACAGTTGTGACAGCTGCAAATGAACAAGTTTTCTCGTTATGATGGTTCATTGGGTGTGTCCATAGATGTACAAAACTGAGAGATAAAATTGGTCTCTATCATGTGGACCTTGACACGAAGGGCGTAGAATGGGATGACACAGTTAAGACGGGACTAGTAGGTATAAAACCTATTGATTCATCCCAATGCAATGTTTTAAAGATAAAATCTGTGGTTATATCGCTAAAATTTGGCACAGTGGCTAAAAATTGATTTAATTAAAATAATCTCATTAGCCACCTGTCTATCCGTCTGATATCTATACTTTCGTATGACATCTATCTGCCCCTTGTTGGCACGATCACATCCACAATAATTTTCAGAGGTCAATGGAATTTGCCGTGACAACTTAAAATTGGTTAAGTTGAAAAAATTTTAAATCGATATCTGAGACGACTTATTCCATTTTTATAAAATTTGGCATGCTGATATTGTCTTTACTGAAATACGTTACCCACAATTTTTTCGGATAAGACACGGGAGAGTAATATCCCGTTCGCAAACGATATTTTTAATATCTTAAATATGTGAAACTGTTACAAAAACTGTTAATGGAAATGCGACACATTTATGAAGTAATAATAGCCAAATATGTCCTATGATTGTAATGAATTGATCATAATGGAGGGTAATAAAAATTCCGCATTATTACGTTTTTAAAATATATTCCCTTTTAAAAACATTCACATCCACAAAAACTTAATTATAACAATGTCAATAAAGTTAATTGCTCCATTTTCGTTTGAACTTAATTTATTAAAAATTTTCTTGAATATATTTCAATTTTTAGTATGCAAAAGTTTACGATTTAAATTAAATCAAATTCATTAGCCTACAGCAGCATTTAAATAAAGTCTCTCTCCTTTTATACTTCATGCATACACATTCATTCATTCATCCACTCATTCATACATTCAATTTCAATCAATGTCACTTTGAGGCTCACCGAACATTCATAATAAAAATAAAAATTTCAATTCCAAAATATATTTCATAATAAAATTGCAAAAATAAAAATATTTTATTTTGTTATTTTTTTCTTCTGAAAATAAATATAAAAATGTGAAATAAACAAAAATATATTTATAAGTAATTGTAGTCATTCAATAAAATTAATATAAATAAAATTCAAACGTGACAGGCAATACCAAAGGGTATTCACAGGAAAAATATATACATATTAAAGCATTTATTTGGAACAAAAATAAATAAGAGGTTTTTTCCAAAAAAAAAAAAAAAAAAATAAGCTAAAATATCTATTAAAAAAATTATAGTGTGATAGCAAAATTCTTAACATTAAAAATCGAAACTATTAAATGTACATTTTTATTATCGAAAAAAAAACATTAAAGAAACTATTACAGTTTTAATCACTACTAATGAAACATTAAACCTTTTTCGGAAACCCTTCGTTTTTATAATTTTTATTTTTTAAACAAAGACTTTTATTTTTTGTTTAAAATTTATCACACTTTTAGAGATCTCTTTTATGATCTGCAATTATCTTTTTACAAGAGCCAAATATCTCTCCATTGGCCTCTGCTCCATTTGTCTCTCTTGGTACAAATACCATTTTATTGTTTTTGTACCACTCAAGGGCTTACTTACCATTAGTTCATTTACCGGCACTGCATATTGCTTGTCATATTAAGAATATTTTAGACAAATTTTGCTTTTCCGTCGAGGATCAGCAGCATACAATTTTTACCAGGATTTTGCAAAAAATCTGCCAGAATATACGTTTCATCATTCACTATGAAGCAAGATTTTTTAAAACTTAACTTCATTTTCATTTATTTTTTAACTTGCATCAGTTAAAGCTAAAAACCGAGCACTGAGATAAGCAGGCTGCTTTCTCACCAGATGTGTTTGGAAGATCTCTTTTAAATGCTTTCTATTTTGTTTGACTTTAGAAACATTATGTGGACCATTCCTTATAACTGAACTAGGTTTTCTATCAATGCACAAGTTCTTCCAGTATTGCTTAGTCATCAAATAAACCGAGCACTGAGGTTGTTTTCCCCAGATGTGTTTAGAAGCTCCTTTGAAAATGCTAAATAACACTCGCTGCAGTGTGACAGCAGACTTTCGACCCAACCAAGTTTGGTTTTGTTCAAAATATTTAATAATTTATGTACGAACTTTTCTCTGGTCACTCATTTTAATCAGATTTAAAGGAATTCATTTGTTTGACATCAAACATAAGAACTGACATGTTTAACAAAGGCAACTTGATCAAATAATATTGGGTTAAAAATTTTAATGCTAAATGTGTGTTAAGATTTTTTTATCTCACTCCTTATCTGGTTTTTTCCAAGAGAAAATAAACAACTCTCGTTTTTAAGCAGAAAAATTACTTAACGATATTTAAACTTTATCAAGATATAAAACAAACTATAGTTCTGCTGAAAAAAAATCTGTCACATCAATAAAGCAACCAAAATATATAGATTTTCAATATAAATATTTCTTCACGGTAATTTTTTTCTGTTCCAGTTTTCGAGTTAATAGTAAAGAAGAAATATGCATGTAAATTGTTATTATGATTTCAAAAAAGAACCTATAAAATATCTGTGAAAAAAAAAACTATTTTTATTACACCAACAAAGTGTACAAAAATATATATATAAAAAAATTACATAAACAATTTCTCTTGGCAATTGTATCTAACAAAAGATTTTTTTGCTTTCATAATAAAATATGTATCTGTATGTGTGTTTGAGAGAAAATATTGCATACAAAAGTTTAAATTTATAAAAGGAAACGTTTATAGAGAATAAAATACAAAGACACTGATACACATATATATACAAATATACCCACACATGTAAACCATAACATAAATTTATATATAAAACGTTAACATTTTCACACAAGTGCAATAACAAAAACAACCATAATAACTTTAATAACAAAGAAAACCGTTATATTTTGAAATTGTATCCGACCAGAGTAAAAAAAGAGAAAAAAAAATAATAAAATGAAATGAATCAAATACCTGTGCAACAAGAAAAACACGAAATAAGTGAAATGCGTGTAGCATCAATGAATAGCTGCACCATTTCATTAAAAGTTTTCATAAGCTACAGAGTTTTAAATAAACAATTACTTTAAACATTTATTCGAATAAAAAATGGTCATGAATGGTATTCTGGAATTATAAAAATCAATTAATTTCTATAATTTTCCCTTACCACTTTTTTCTGCTCTTGCGTGTTCGTCTTCCCATTCTTGTAATACTATTGTATGCTCTATATATTACGGCTTCGTCGGTGGTAATTCGATTGAGCCATAAAATTCTATGAAAACTTATTGATGATTACCTTTACTTTTCAGCTTTGAATTCCGTTCAGCAGATTTGATTCTCATGTTAAATATTCTAAGTTTGGTCATTTGGATACTTAAGAATCTTTTCATATACGTCCGAATACCACGGGAAGTACATCGTGAAGTGTTTGTTAGGTATATGCACCTGTTTACCCAGAAATTGTTGTATTTTTTATTTTAATTTGAAATATTTCCTGTGTCTGTGTGCTATTTTCTTGTGTTTGGCACCATTGAAATAATTCAAGTTGTGACTTCTCGACAACTTAAGAACATTTCCAACCAAACCTATGGTTCTTTGACATAGTGGAAAGCAACAAGGAAGAACCAGTTACTAGATCAACTATATAATTTTTGAAATTAGATCAACTCTACAATGTTTAGCAATATCATATACCAATTCATATTTAAATAATGACAAAATTAAAAAATAAGAGACGAGAAGATTTCGAACACACTGCCAGGAGGTAACAACCGTGTATCTCAAGTTATATATCATTACTTAAAATTCCTGACAGGAATTTTGAAATTTTCATTTCTTCTAAGTAACTCAATAAGGAGATATAATACTATAATGTATACTTTATCCAGGTTATTGGTTTCCGTGCTACCAGATTTAAATTAATGGTGAAACTTTAAATGTTTTCTATCTCCCAGTTTTAACAATTCACTGACCTAAGTATTGATTGACCCCATCCGTACTTTTCTTAATTCATCTATTAGACCACAATAACTCGTAACCGAGGCTTTTTGCCCTTAAACGTTCATGAAGAGACTTACCTCCAAGAAGACCAAATCCCATAGGAAGGCAGATTAGGAAAGGCTTGGAGTTCAATATACCCAATGAATAGCTGGAGAAAGTTACATTTGATATGAAGCTACATTTCCAGTATTTTCTGAGGATATACTTAAATAAAAGAGTTGGGTGCTGTGACAACGTTCTGAATATGAACGGAATAAGACAACTAGCAGATACAGCAAAACTTCTGTCTTGAATAGGTTCATCAAAACGGTGCCGTTTGGATTCCACTTGACAGTTCTTTCGTAGTTAACTATCACTGATATCTGATCTATAGTGATCTATAGTACACTCCAGTTCCATAGAAAAATTTAAGTGTATCGCCTTTGTCGATATTCACGTAGAAATTAAATGAACTGATATTCTTTTAGTTCTAGGAGCTTAAACCCAATTCATTGATTAAATAAAAATCTAAGACTTTCTCTCAAACAAATTTAAACCTAATTAAAACGACGCGAGTATCTAACCCCAAAATTTGAACAATTAATAAGAAATTAATAAATTTGTATATTTAGCAACATCGGATCAGCATTACCAAATGAATATAAATAGTTTTGACACTTTTAATATTTGTTTTATCAGACGTCAGTTAAAAATAATGTAACATTCTTTATCATAATTAATTTTTATTCGATTAATCTCAACGTAACATAACAAAGTTTATTGCACTAAATTCTCTCAAAAAAACTATTTTTGCTTATTTGTTCCTTGTGTACGTGTATATGTTTTTGTGAGACTTTGTATACTCCCTTTCCTGTTTTCGTTTTTGTGTTCTTTCATTTTTCTGATTGTTGTTGATGTTTCTGTCATTCATTTTTACCCCAACAGAAGATACAAATTCATAATAAATTTGATTGCACTTTTCATTCTTGTATAAATGTTGAATTTTTTTATACATTTTCATATTATTTTCATCATTTATAACATGAATTTTCATCATACACACATACACACAAGTTCATATAGTTTGTTATAAATTTATGAGTTTCTATATATTTATTTTTTATGATTGTATGCATGTGTATGTTTGCATGTGTGATCATATGTCTTCATGTCAGTGCTGCAGTTTCAAAGAATAAAAAAAAGAAGAAAAAACTTTTTTTGACAGCATTTCATGAACAATCAAATATGTTTTAATGCTAAAATATTGTTGCTTTCTTCTTCGTTTTCCTCTTTTTTTGTTTATGATTTTATTTGGTTCTTTGTGTTAAATTTTGTTGCGTTCAATTCAAGTAAAAAAATCGTATCATTTGAAAAAGTATATCAAAGGTGAAAAATGTTAAAGAATCTTTTTGAAATATTTTGCAAAGAATTGCACCCGCAATCAATGGAAACTACATACACATGATCATAATTTTATTATATTCACTTTTATTTGCCCTGAAATATATTCAGTGAAAATTTATTTTTTTACAAAAAAATTAAATTCTTGAAAAAAGTACATTTTTCCCATAAAAATTTATTTTCATAAAAATGCAATTTTTTACTAAAAAATTCAATTTTCACTAAAAATTCAATTTTCAATTAAAAGATGCAATTTTTCACTTAAAATTCAATTTTCACTAAAAATTAAATTTTTAATTAAAGATTTTATTTTTCAATTAGAGCTAAACTTTTTCACCAAAAATTAAATTCAAAGAAAATTTCCAAAAATCCCAATTTTCACTAAAAGTTTAATTCAGACATTATCATTAAAAAATTCAAAATTTGATTGAAAATTAGTTTAAAAAAAATTAATAATAACAATTATAATAAATTATTTTTTTAGAATTCAATTTTTCAATATAAATTAAATTAAAAAAAAAATTTTGCACTAAAAATTTCATTCAAAATTAATTTTTAATTAAAAAATTTTTAGAGCTTTGATCAGATTTATAATTTATATACATTTATGTGATTTCTTCCGTATTCAGATATTTACAATTTTTTGTTTTTGTATATCCGACATTCTTATAGGTGATCCGTTCATTTTTTCTTTGTGATGATATTATACCCTATCGATCCTGTGTTACTATTAGCAGTTCGAAATAAATTAATTTTGTCATATAGACGGTGTTAAACGACGATAACACTTAATTTTTTTTCGAAATTAAGTATTAAGTATTCCGAAAATTTTCCGCGTTAATGACAATTTTCACTTTCTAATATATCTTTTTTATCCTTTTCAAATTTTAAGATTTATAGTCCTCCTCCCATTTGATATTTTAATCAAGCAGAATTCAATAAAAAAAATTACTTATCTTCGAAAGTCTCAAAATTTGTTTAAATTAATTTCATTATTTGCGCAATTAGAGCTAAAAACTTATTCTCTTCAAGAAAAGGAAAGCAATATTTAAAGTGTTTTAATATTTCCTCAAAACCCGCACAAACATCTAAAGAAATTAATTAAACTTCTTAGTAAATTTATTACCAAAAATCTCTTGTCATTAATTGGTAAATTTATAATTATTTAAAAACCAATATATTTTTACTCAAAGACTCAAGACAAAGTTAGGGAAAAGAAGAAAATAAAAAGAAAATAGGGAAATATAACAGTTGTTTTATTTTCCATTATGCTACAAATATACACAAATATTTACCCGGAAGTTCTGAAAATATCAAAAGAAATATTTCGAATTGAATTTCCCAGAGTATGAAAAAACTGAGAGCATAATTTCTATTTTCAAATGATCTTAATTTTTACTCTTCTTTGCATAAATTAACAAAAAATATTTTCTTTCTCTTCGATTAAAATTTTTATCGTTATTTGTAGGGAGCATAATCGAAAAAAAACTTATTTTATTGTTTCTTCAAGTAAGAGTGAAAAAAGGATTATTTTTTAAATCGCTCAAAAGTGCGAAATGCTTGAAAGGAAAACAAAAAATATAAATTACTGTTCATGTTTTATACTAAAAGATGAAATAATAAAAATTAATACACCTTTATATGCCAGTGCGTTTGTATCATCATACAAAGATTGTCCCTTTTTCCAGCTTAATAAAAAACATTTTTAACTGCTACTGCTTTTCCCAATTTCACTCTTTTTTATTATTTTTTTATTTTAAAATTTTATTTTTTAATTAAACTCTCTTCAAATAGAATAAAACTCTCTTTTAAAATTTAAACTCTTTGAAAGATCCGATCTTATGTAGAATAATGAAAGGGGTCAAAAACCGTATTTCCTTCGCAACAAATATTTTTCCAAAAACTTCTAGTTGTATCAGGTATTGTAGGGTAACAAATATTTAAGCAGCTTTTCCTTACTTTTGGTATTTGGAAAATTATTTGTTAGAACAATTTCTCTGCTACAAAAATACTTATGTATTGGTGTGTCTTAGTAAGTTTGTGCGTTTATTGACCTAAATTAAATAATTTCGTGCTGTTGAATGTTTTGTTTGCTTTTAAAGAAAAGTGTATCTGTGTAAATGTGTATCAGTGTATATGTGTATTTGTGTATGTTTATAACTTTACTTTTAAATATTCATTGAAATTAGAAATTTTTGTTTAAGTTTTAGTTGTCATGAAGGTCTTTATTAGTTGTTGCTATTTACTTGTCTTCTTTACTTAAGCTTTTATTTTTGTCTTTAATTTCTTTTCGTCCTTATTTTTGCATTTAAAGTAAATTTTAATTGATTTCACACCCCCTTTTCCAGTCATCAAATGACATTTTGTTTCTGTCATATTGTGTAAGTTCTGTCATTGATGGGTAACATTTACATTTTTAGCGTGTCTTTAATGATTTGTCACTCTATTACACTTTAATGTAGAAAAAACAACAAAATTTCATGTTTATATTTACAGTTCTTTGATGATTATTTTATTTAATTTATGGACACTCAAATGGTTGCCAGAAACAAAAAAGTAGAAAGTAAATTTTTGCAGTCTTTTTTTATTTGAAAAAAAGGAAAATTGGTAGCATTGAAATTTTTAATTAAAGTCTTATATTGAATAATCTCTATACCTCTCCATTGTGATGACATATATATTTGTAGAAATTATGTGGCATTTTCTTCAGTGCCTGTTTTATATATTCTAACATAACACAAATAATCCGATACAGGATAAAAATGTATATATGCGAAACTATAGACTACAATGAGTAAATCTGTGTTTTTAAGTTCAGGTGTTTTCATATAGGATCAGATTTCTCAAACCTTGATAATACTATGATATCGGTATTAGTGAAAGCATAGGTTCTAAGAAAAATAAAAAAGATATTCTTATTTATCCAGAATATATAGAAACATACTTTAGGAGCTTGAATCCTTGAATACAATTTTAAAATCAAAACCATTTTCTATTCGCAATAGTTCACAGAAATCTATATATATATATATATATATATATATATATATATATATATATATATATATATATATATATATATATATATATATATATATATATATATATATATATATATATATATATATATATATATATATATATATATATATATATATATATATATATATATATATATGTGCGAATTGAACCTGGTCGCACACGATCGGGTAGACCCCACTAAGGGTTAAGACTGATGGCAGTTAAAACTAATATTGAAACGACCGTTGTATTTGACTGAATAGGACGAAGAGAGATGACTGTATATGACAAGAATATTCTAGAATCGACAAAAACTGACGAGTAACGATTAGATCTCAATAGACGGTCAATTCCGTCTATAGTTGAGTTTGAGCACTGGTCCAGGACAGTCGTAGTCTAAAGTTGAAAGAGTTAAGTTGTTAAGTTGTTAAGTTGTAAAGTTGTTAAAAGTCAAGTTGTAAATTTAAGTTGTGAAAGTGTCTTAAAATCAAAGTGAATAAATATATTTGATTATTTAATTAAACTATAAATACCCCCTAGACTTAAGCCTAATATACATAATATATAATAAACTAAATTTATTAAAGAATTGTGTTTTAATCAAAGTCATCAAACTTTGTAATAAAACTATCCCACAAATTGGGGACTCGACCGGGATTGTGCCAGTAAAAAGTGTAAAAAAAATAGTTGGAAAAACAATTTACAAATTTAAATTTGGTGAACTGTGTCGAAGTTAATCTAAAATTGTTGTATAAAAGAGAAAGAATAAATATATTAATAAATGTGTACGCATAAAGACGAAATTTAAAAACACAATTTTAATTAAATTTTAAGAGAACAGAAAAAGAGGACTTTTAAGTTAAAGAGTATTTATGAGAAGTGTAAAATCTCTAAAAAATTCTAGAAAGAAAATATTTAATTTTCGTTGATATAAAAGTGTATGTATGTGCATAAATAAAAACTTAAGAGATAACAAAAATAACATAAACATTAACACATAAGTTTAAAATTAAGAGAAAAAACTCTTTTGCACACAAAGTTGAACAATCTAGAAAAGCATAAGTGTTTTCGGAGAAAAGTGTTTAATCGTTGAAAACGGCCGTTAAATTTAACTAATAAAAGCTTATACAAAAGAATGATAAGATAAAGCGAGTGCAGTGGAGAACTTGATCATATAATTCAAGAGAAGAAAACGACGAGTAAAAGTTGTGCTAGTTATCTCATGTGGAAGTTAGTTACTAAAGAGCTTTGAGAAGGAGAGACTGAGCAGCTGATGTTCTCGGGGAGAGATTGAACGAGTATTACAATAAGATAAGTAGTTTTAACTTTTTATATGTGTTAATTTGTAAGCTTTTAATTTTTAATGATATGAATGTAACTTATTTTCTTTAATTCATATTTTATGTTTTGTTCGGTTCTGTTTAATTCAATGTTAATTTTAGAGCTTAATGTTAATATTCTTATGTTTACATTATGTTAAATTGAATTTGAAGTTTCTGTCGATGAATTAATTACCCTATTTTTTTCTCTTTGGAATTTGTTACATTTTTTTCTTTTTCAAGTGTATCATAAAGATTTTTTTATAAATATATTGATTATTGTATAATTTATTATATAATTAATTAATTATTACAGTAGGGATATTCGAGAATATTTGATTTTGTAAGAGTGTTTCTGGACCATTTTAATCATGGACGTTAACAGCATTATGGCAATGAATTGTGACGCTTTACGGAGAAAATTAACTGAGTTAGGATTGGACAATACAGGTTTGAAGGCAGTGTTACGCGACAGGCTACTCCAATATTTCGGTCACCAAATCGATGGGGATGACTCTGAATCTTTAAATTCTGAGTATCAGGATGTTAGTGCTAGGACACATCCGGAGTTTTGCCTTAGTGGTCCTGTCTTCACTTTGAAGGACATTGCAGATAGTCTGTCATCATTCAGTGGGACTGATTCTTTGGAAGTTAGAAATTGGGTACAAGATTTTGAAGAGAACGCCGAAATAGTAGGGTGGAATTCTGTGCAGAAATTTATTTATGGAAAACAATTATTAAAGGGTGCGGCCAAGTTATTTGTTGCAAGTCAGTCCGGATTGAAGAATTGGTCGGCATTGAAAAATGCTTTGATTGAAGAATTCGGTGAAACATTATCGTCATCGGAGATACACAGAGTTTTAAGAAATCGTCGCAAACATCCAGGTGAGAGCTATCGCGAATACTTATATGCTTTAATGGAGATAGGCAAGCCAATAAATTTGGACGTTCCGAGTTTGCTTGATTATTTCGTCGAAGGTATTCCAGATTCACGATTTAATAAGAGTATTTTGTACCAGGCAAAGACTGTTGAACAGATGAAGGAACAAATTAAGATTTACGAGAAGGTTCGTACTCCACTCGATAGGGGTAACATGAAAAATTATTCTTCAAATGACGTGAAAATTACGACCAAGGTAGAGAAGACAGACAAGAATAGAAGATGCTTTAAATGCGGAAATCCCGAACATTTGGCCAAGGATTGTAGGGAAACTCAATTCAAGTGTTTCAAGTGTAATACTCCTGGACACCGCGCAGCCGAATGTAATGAGAATAAACAGAAAGTCAAACTAGAGCCGCGCAGCAATATGAACATGTTGGGCTATAATAAGGAACCTTTTGAGCCGGGAATGAAATACAAGAAATTTCGAATCAGTGACATCAATATTTATGGGCTTATTGATACCGGTTGCAGTATTTGCACGATAAGGAGCGATGTTTATGAAAAGTTACGTGATGTATTTAAGATGACATCAGAATGTAAAAGATTAAAAGGCGCTGGTGCTGGAGTATTCTATACCCAGGGTTACATTGATGCTCCGATTATTGTTGAAAATATTCAGCTGCAATTGAGATTTTATGTGGTGCGTGCGGAGGATATTGATTATCCGGTAATTTTGGGTAGTAATTTGTTACAATTTGTCGATTTAATGTTCAGCGAAGATGAGGTGAAATTTCTTCCTAAATCAAGCATGAGTATTCAACATAAGCCGGGTGAGACTTTCAAGAAGAATGATTCTTTGGAACTTATTAGCAATTTCCAAGATCTTTGTTTGAATATAGAAAAAGATGAAAAAACAGTAACTGATAAAGAACACGGAACGATTCGACTCTCGGAAGAAAAAACTTTGGCGATCAAGAATTTTCCACTACCCAACTATAGGAAGAGTTTACAACGGTTCCCAGGTTTAACGTCATATTTTCGTAGATTTGTTGATGGTTATGCTGTATTGTCGAAACCGATGACTGATTTGTTGCAGAAGGGCAATGAGTTCAAGGTAGAGGATGAAGTAATTTCTTCATTTGAGCAAATGAAAATAGCATTGACGAAGGATGCAGAACTTAAACTATACAATCCAAATGCTTTGACTGAGGTCCATACAGACGCTAGTAAATTTGGATATGGTGCAGTCCTGTTGCAGGAAGATTCCGAGGATCACGTAGGACCCATGGCATTGACAGACAAACAATATAATCACATACCTGTAGTCGTAGATGGATTTTTAAAATTTGTTTGGTTGTATCCCACCAAGGATACTGGGACAGATGCTGTTATGGATCGGTTAGAACGTCAGGCTGCTGTATTTGGTAACCCGAAGAGAATAATTTCTGATAGAGGGTCTGCATTCACTTCTAACGCTTTTAGAGAATACTCGAAGTCTTTCCTAATATTAAGGAAATTATGGAGGAACAAATTCTACAAGAAATGCAAACGGGAAAGGAAGAAGATAGAGAAGCATTTCAACGCAAACCGCAGAGATGAGGAGAAGTATGAGATTAACGATTTAGTCGCTATAAGACGCACCCAATATGGAGTCGGTTTGAAATTAAAGGGTAAATATTACGGTCCTTACATGGTGATAAGAAAAATGAATCATGGCCGATATGAAGTCGAAAAAGTTGGCGAAGTCGAGGGCCCACGTAGGACATTTAAAGTGGCTGATTATATGAAACGGTGGACGCCAGTATTCGAGTCGAATACCTCGTCAGGAGGGCCGAATGTGGGAATTGAACCTGGTCGCACACGATCGGGTAGACCCCACTAAGGGTTAAGACTGATGGCAGTTAAAACTAATATTGAAACGACCGTTGTATTTGACTGAATAGGACGAAGAGAGATGACTGTATATGACAAGAATATTCTAGAATCGACAAAAACTGACGAGTAACGATTAGATCTCAATAGACGGTCAATTCCGTCTATAGTTGAGTTTGAGCACTGGTCCAGGACAGTCGTAGTCTAAAGTTGAAAGAGTTAAGTTGTTAAGTTGTTAAGTTGTAAAGTTGTTAAAAGTCAAGTTGTAAATATAAGTTGTGTCTTAAAATCAAAGTGAATAAATATATTTGATTATTTAATTAAACTATAAATACCCCCTAGACTTAAGCCTAATATACATAATATATAATAAACTAAATTTATTAAAAATTGTGTTTTAATCAAAGTCATCAAACTTTGTAATAAAACTATCCCACATATATATATATATATATATATATATATATATATATATATATATATATATATATATATATATATATATATATATATATATATATATATATATATATATATATATATATATATATATATATATATATATATATATATATATATATAAATCTCTTGATTTTTTATCATTGCAACAAATAAATGCGCATAATTGAAATTCTCATAACAGTCAATATCAATACTATTTAGAGCATGGATCCACATGAATTGAAGCCAAGGGAAGTTGAAACTCGATTTTTTGTTAGAAATACCACAAGTGCTAAAAATTTTTTAAATTAACATCGAATTATATATCAATAACGTCAATGTTTTTGACGGATTCAGAAAGGTCTTTCGAAGTATGAGCAATTGAAAACGGGCTGGACAATCTCAGAATGCTTGTAGTAAAGTTAATTGATTTATTTGAAGAAATATTATATCACATATGATCGATAATCATGCGAACACTCAGTCTGGTCAAAAACTATTTGTGAAAAAGTGTAGGGGAAGCCCTATAATTTACCCTTCTCAGCTAAGTTAATACCATAGCCGAACATTCACGATAGTTTCAAAAAGGTGCTTCGAATTATGTGCAGTTTTTACTACCGAGTTAAATTTCCTTTAAAATGGATTTTAAATTTTGTAAAAGATAAACTTGGGATAAGGCTTGCGTGCTGGTTCCAAACCAGTCTGGATTTTGTGTAAAAACTAAAGCTTCCAACTAAACGTATTCATATATTTATATTGTTATATGGTACAAAACAAAACAAGATTTTTGTCACTTCTAACATAAAGATACCGATTATACCTCTAACCAAATAATGGACTCGAAAATACTTCAGCAACAGGTCCAAAGGTATACAATTATTTCCAGAAAAATCGATTTAGAAACACACTGCAACGATATCAGTGTACGGATTTATTCTGAAACTACTGCATGTGCGGATTTTCACATTTCCACATTACTGAGTCCCTTAGAGTTTACTTTCTGTCTGTCCATTTTAGGAATTAATCGCTTGTGCTCAATATAATCAGACCAGATTTTTAGTGTTATTCTTAGTGGTTTTAGAACCAATAAAATCAGTCCTGTAAGTTTAAAGCTTTTTGTCGATTTCTGAAGAATTGATTTTATTTTATTTTGGTTTTGACTGGATCATTTGCTTAAGAATTTCTAAGAGATCTTTGAAAATATATATTTATTTATATATTTAATTTATAAATTGTTACAAATACACTTTGATATATTCAGACTAATATTTCCTCAAGTTTCATGAATATAACGTTTTAGATCAGTTTTGCAAAAGTTAAAAAAGTATAATGAAAACCTCATATAAGACCAACATTTCTAATGGTAAGTCAATGTAAAGTTTTT